>OX393570.1:2549365-2591865 GCA_947652115.1 Blastomussa wellsi | reverse complement strand
CGCGAGCGCTTCACTTTTTGACGCGTCAGAGCCGTACTTCACAAGACGCACGACGTAGCGTGGACTCGATTCAGTAACAATGGAACGAAAGAATAGCAATTGCGTTGTCCATGTTCGACAAGATTCTGACAACGACCTTGAAGCGCTTTTTCATGTAGTGAACAAGAACACAGTGGCTAAAACGCATCCCGAACCGACCTCCTCCAATTCGCTGCCGATGCGTTTACGGAAGCTACCTCCGTCGTTCTTCAAGCAGCCACCGCTCGATGGTAGTTTGTCTCCAGACCAAGAAACTCCAACGGGTCTGACGATCTCTCACTCTCGAGCGCATTCGTCGCCAGCTTCATTAACAGTTCCTACAAGTCTTAAAGGCCCGCCGAACCACTCCTTGAGTGCTGTTGTACATCAGCGATCAACGTCCTTTGACAACACGGCCTTACTCGAGGAACCAGCGCAGATGCCGCCAGGATGGGAAATGAGGACCACGCAAAACGGTCAACGGTATTTCATGAAGTAAGATTTCTATTATGTTAGCGTCCCAAAGCCAGTTGTATTGTGAATATCTTAACTCAACTTCAGTTAAATTACCACTTTAAATATTAAAGCGCACGCACGACGAGAAAAGTCATGAAGAGCCAATTCCTTCACATTAGAGAAGGCTGGATGTGCGAGGCGTCCCATTAGAGCATAATAGCTTTCGTTTATAAAACCGCTGCGTACTTTGTTACCAATTTGGTGTTTTATTGTTTTCGGTGATCGGGATCACTGAAACCCGTTTCCTTATATACATATAAACGTGTCTAGCTACTCAATATGGCGGGTAGCCAAATTTGTATTACAGAGAGTAAATACGCTGTTTTCGCGACGTCAAGACTAAACCTTTTTTTGATTTTTTCTGACAGTCACTTTGACCAAGTAACGACATGGCAAGACCCGAGAAAAACACAATCAACTTCCAATCTGAACAGCGTTCAGCCAGCCGGCAGCTTGCCTGATGGCTGGGAGCAAGCGATTACGCCAGAAGGCGATATTTACTATATTAACCACATTGAGAGAACAACAAGTTGGGTCGATCCGAGAATCGCGATGCACTGCCGAAGTCAAGAGACCATACGAGGCTCTCAAATGCCTCCCGAGATGACTCGTCATCGATCTATGCAACTTCAACGTCTCCAAAGAGAACGGGAGCATCTTTTAAAGCGACAGCAGGAACTCTTAAAGCAGGAGATAAGGTTGAAACGTGATATTCTCGAAGAAGGTGGTACGAAGTCTTCTCTGTTGGGAAATTTGACGCGAGAAGTGTCGCTGTTGTCCGCGCAGGATCCCCCTGTCACAAACGGTGGACATATAAGAGACGAATCCTTCGATTCTGGCCTCGGAATGGGAGGCGGAAATTACCAATTTCACGATGTTGATATGAACGATTCGCAGCCCATGTTCGACGCCAATTACAACTCAAAGGACACTTCGTTTCGCGCAGAGCCCGGTCGAAGGCTTCCCGAGATTCTCGACAGCTTGCCAGGAACAAACGTCGACTTGGGTGTGATGGAGGGAACAGATAACTCGACAAACATGGAAACGGATGATCTCGGCGTAGGATTGGAGTTCAATTCAGAGATCTTAAACGATGTGGAATCGGTGTTAATATCCCCAACCAAAATCGCCGACAACTTTTTGACTTGGCTCTGAGTTGAGTCAGATCATTTATATATAGTTGATAGTTTTAAAGGATTTTCAAGTGACATTCTTAACAGAGTGTAAATGTGAGTATATAGTAGCTTTTTTTAGCGATCAAACCATTTTTTACATTTTTTACATACGCGTTTTAAAGATTACAACTATAAGAATTTGTTTCGCAGCGAAACGTACATGTAAAAGTTCGGCTTGAGTCGAAATCATATAAAAGTTACGTTATCGTTCTTGATAGAAGGATAATTAGAAGGGAACAGTTTAACTTTTATGCCA
This sequence comes from Blastomussa wellsi, assembly GCA_947652115.1. Classification (NCBI taxonomy): domain Eukaryota; kingdom Metazoa; phylum Cnidaria; class Anthozoa; order Scleractinia; family Plerogyridae; genus Blastomussa; species Blastomussa wellsi. The sequence continues at coordinate 2,589,900 of OX393570.1, read as the reverse complement.
AAAGATCATCATAGTTTTTTAATTGAAAGGTTTGTACATAAGAATCCAGAAATCTGCGCGTTTTTAGAAGAGTCGAATGGTTATTTCTCCACTCCAATTATTAAATTTGTCCATTTTTCTCGATTCTTTTTCAACTGTCGTTTTGCATAAAATGTGATTTGATTTTTACTCCACCCACCAGAAACTGTTTTGTTCTTGCCTAATTATGAAGCATCAAACGTGAGGCTTACGCAGAATGACTCTGCCATTTTACGCGAAAAATGCATCAGTCAGTAAGTTTATCCAGGCATCAGGCAGTTCGAGTGCGAGTCCTTTTTTTTTTTCCACAAGCTTGCTCTTTAGAGTGCGGATGCAAACAAGGATGGCTTTCTGTTGGGCGAAGTTGTAATGGTTCATTAAGCTGTATACAGAATAATTGTGGTAATTATCTCTCATGTTGGTGGCCGTGTTTGTACTTAGAAAAGTTGATTATTTTTTTACAAAAAAAAAAGAAACATTTCCATTCATTCAGTTGACGAAATATATGCCGGTTCATAATCGCATGATGGAGATTAATTGATAGTTGACCATAGTTTGACGCGAATATAAACGGCGGTTTATAGTTTTCTAGTGACATAAAATTCATATTAAAGCGTAGCAACGCATAATTTTGACGTTTTACCATAATGTAAATATAAACAGTGTTCATTTTGATAGTTTTAGCATTATTTTTACATATCAAAACGAACCGAAAGGGACATTCATGTCGAGAAACAGTACCCTCTATCCGCTTGGCGAAAGGGCGGATGAATCGTTCACAAAGAGCCTTGGACATATTAGCTTAAGTATAGAGACCTTTTGATCACAGAGAAGTTACAATAGTGTTCTTGTTTTCACTTCCTTTTTGGCTTTAAGCCACACACATTTTCCGTCTTCAACCAGCGACGTTGAGGATTAACAAAATAAGCGGCGTGATAGAGCGACTGTTTTCTTTACTCTGTTGTTTGCCGCCAAGAATATCCATTTATCACGAGTTGATCTGCACATGAAGACCCCTTCGAAATCGATAAACAAAATACCTTTATTTTCTCAAAAATAAAACAGTTACATTTCATAATGTTCTTTCTCATGTGTTTCCCGGCGAAACCGTACATATTAAATAAAATATTTTATTAACAAAAACAAGAGCAGTGTTTGTACTTGATATTTTGACGACAGAATCTCGCATATAAATTGCTCCTCACGGGAAGATCAGCATGACATCTACGCTTCAAGAATCGAAAAAGCTATTGATCACGAGCAGGCTAATTGATCTCGGGCAATGGTCAACTTCGGAGCTCATATTATTGCCGTCCAGAATCGTCTAAACGGTTTATTTCCCATCTGATTTTGTTGTCTAGCACACGCGAACTTTTCAGCCGCTGTTTGTGCGTGGATGACAGCGCTCGAAACACACAGAACGTGACATAATAAGACCTGCTGGGTGATCGAAAATATAAATGCGCAATTTGGAAATTCAGTCATGGCTTGATAAAGTTAGTGTGTTATTTGGTAATCAATATTTCCGCCAAGCCAGCGAACTGTTAAATAAGTAGTGTGCACGTTCATTCGTAAAAACGTGAAAATATGCGTATTACAAGAAATAAAAACTTGTAATGCACTCTTTAGCGGCCTGGAAAAATAGCTTATTCATGATGTCATCAAGGTGTGGGTGCATGTAAATAAAAAAAACTGTGTCTTTTTTACACTTTCTACGTTCTTCACGGATAAAATTTTCGATGTCATGTGATGCATTACCATTTAAAAAGATCTGAAAATAATTTCCATGTATTTACAAAATAATTCCATAAAGCAATTAACAGGTGCTGTTTAATTCATCTCTGGAGGCATTATTTTCGTTCCAGCACAAACCAGAATGCGAACAAGGAATGAATTCGATATGCACCCTTTGTTTAAACACAACAGAAAACATTTTTAAAACTGAGCAAACGCATTGAAACCACTTTTACTATCAACACCAACATCTAACCCTTGCATAGATAAAACTCGCTAGGGTTCGTATTTTATTATTTTTTTATTGTCCGCCAGGAGTTTCCCTTTCAAAAGAAAGTTTATAAAAAAAATTACCTGTCACAGAGTACAGACATCCGGCTCCACATTTTATTAGAAATGACCCGGTGAACTCCGTACATGCGGGATTGTTTGAGCTCGTGAATCATATTGGTGAGATAAAAACAATAACTCAGACCTACTCCCCAGCCATGAGAGAGGTTTGGCCGTGAGAAAATCCAGATGTTAGTAAACGTGTCCGGGGACACCAAAAAAGGCACAAAATCGCTAATTTGTTTGGCTTTTTGCTACAAATCCTGCTTTGAATCGCCGAATTGCGGCTTTCGTGAAGAGATTCTTTTTCTTTAGTGACACCTAGTTTCCATTTTGTACAAACTATCAACACTACTAGTCTTTCAAAGATTTCCGCCCGCCTTGTTTGACAAAAGATCGAGCAGTTTACAGACCTGCCCCTTTTCCTTCACAATTTCCGGTGTGAGGGAAATGAGCTGCGTCCACATTTCCGCATAGGAGGCCATGCATTGAAGAGATGTGAACGAACAGATTTTTAATTGCGTAATATTTTTCGTATTTAATAGCTGTTACAAGAAGACGAATAAAACGTATTACATATTACTATAATTGATAAAGGTGACCATGTAACTTGACGGCGGGAAACACACCCCTACAAAAGAACTTTTGAACCAGGCCGGCGTACCGTTATGATTAATTGATATATTCACATCGTAATTTAAAAAAGTTTGGAAGTGTTTGCGGTGTTCACTTGTTATTATTTCAGTATCAGTTATTTTTCAGTGTCGCAGATTTTAATTTGCTTTTTCTGCCCCGGTACGTAACTGAGAATGGAATTCAATGCTCGGTACAACATGCTCGATAGCTGAAGTCTCTTTTTCCTTGTAACTTTCTCCAGCCAGCGAACAGGGGGCGTGAGTCTACTCGGCTTGAAATAACCTCACTCCCAGCTAAAAATGGACACCACGCTGGAACGGCCGCGAAGGAACTGGCCTCTAGTGAAGAAGCCGAGGGAGGGGAGGGGACTGGGGTTTGCTTGCGGACGACCTTCGGAAGCATTCACTCGAAAATCGTGGATAGGCTACTTCTGTTCTCAGATCTAGGGCACCAGGACTTCAGAGGACCCCTCTTTTGCTTTCTTGGGTCCCAGTGGTTGATCGTCATATATCATGACATATATATAGCCAAATTAAACAAACTGAAGACCAGAGTGGTTAATTCTGAACGGAGCAGTAAATTTGGGATTTACAGTAGCTTACTGTCAATTCTCTCTAATAAAGAAATACACCATTGGAACCAGCATCGTTTGTCCGTCTTAAAGAGGTGTTCCGATTATAAAGAGTTCAGATACAGTAAAATGACTGAAAAACGACCCGCAAGGAACTCCACCAGTTGTCCATCTTATAGAGGCGTCCGGCTTACAGAGAGTTTAGATACAGTAAAATGACTGAAAAACGGCGCGCAGGGACCAACACCAGTTGACGGTCAAAGAGAGATGACCGGCTTAAAGAGAGTTTAATTAGATACAGTAAAATGAGTAAGGGTAAGCACCAGGTAAGCACCAACCTAATCTGCGTAACTGGCGGAAATTAGCGGGCGCGAGTGACTCAGCAACGGAGCCTCGGCGATTGGAACTGACTCAAAAGCACTACGCCGCTATAAACGTACTGTACTCGGTCACAAAATCCCGTCAGCTACACAGGCTAGGACCAACACCAGCTCGCCGGTGTTGTAGTTGTATCATGACAACGAGATGACACGCCGTTCTTTCGTGACCTTACTTCCAATGGGTTCCCGTTAATAGTCTTGATACAGACGGTCAATCTACGCTGTTACTATAAAATAACGATATATATATAAATATATTGATATTTGGTCATATATGGCTGAAATACCCAGCAGACATTCCTATCAAGATAAATAGAAGATAAAACGTTAACTCGTTGTATATAAGTAAAGTGGGTCTTCATGTTTTATTCAACCCCACGGGTGGGGAGAGGGGGGTGTATTCAACACGGATCATAGAGAATACTATTGTAATACTCAGGGTAGTCCATTCCGGGACCTAACAAAACATCCCTGCTATCAACAGGAGCCTTGTCTATGATTGGTCGAAGCGTTACTATCGGTAAATTTTATGGCTCTCTCAACTGGAGAGCTCTAAAAATTTAATTGGTAGTCATGCTATGTATTGCTATCATTCGTGAACCTTTTTCGACAAGAGCCTTTTGGTCAGAAATATTGTTCTTCTAGGCTCATGGAAAGTTATTAAAAGAAAGGGTACGGGGAGAGGGCATCCTGATTTTAAACGTTCTGTTGCTGGCATTTCCAAACTGCAGCCTTTATTTCAATTAACACAGCGACCATTCAGCAGCGGATATTGGCTGCCAAACAGCTAACAGCTCTGATGTACGTGATGTAGAGATTATGCAGCGATATACATGTATAGAACTGGAGTTCCTGAATCGTTCTACCCGGAACTTGCGTGTTTCCTGGTTTCTAAAAGTGTTTAACATAGCCATTTGAATCGCACGCGTTTAGCGTGGATTATACAGAGAGTTTCCTGTGACAAAAATAGAGCAATATGCATGACATGCAAAGAGTCACGTTTTAGAGTTTTAAATGCTTTTTTAATTTTATTGCTTCTTTATACAGTGTTGTGTAAACTGTGCTGCACAGCCTCTCAATCGTTAAAGTTTCGCCATATTGTCTTTCTCAAATAGGAAAAGAATTTCGAAACTAGGAATAGCGCTTATGTTAATTATCACGTCTTGGTTCTAAGCGCTGAAAACAGTCATGATGGCACTCCCTCATAAATCATCAAATGATCGTTAATTCAGATGTTTGATTGTTGTTGAAAACACCCGCTTTTCAACACTTTTTCTTGAATAAAACTACAGCTCCTTCTATATACATATGCAGTTATATGTCGGAGATCGATGAACGCATTACCGGAAGTAATATGACTATAATATGACTATAACCTTCTCTGACAATTCAAACCATCTCTTCGCTAGTTTGCCGGCCAATATATTACCCACCATGTGACAATATTACGAAGTCAGCACATTTGCGGTGTCACGAAATCTGTTTGGCTGGATGAGCGGTCCATACTATTTTTATCTTGCCTGATCCACCCATTTTGATGGTTATTTTATTTACGGTCCGTTTTGAAATTGTTTAACCATCCGATATTAAAAGGCTACCTCACCAGAAACGCTAAATTAAGCCCGCGTTTTCAAATTTTTCCTCTTTGGAGAAAGCCAAAAGTTCCGTTTTCGATTACTTCCCAGGGTCTCTCATCTCTCATTGACCCTGGGAGCGAGGTTGGTCTCAGTCCATCAATGAACAAGAATTTTTTTTTGCGATCGAACGGCCAATATTCCAAGAACTGGACCTCACGCCAAGTCAATAAGACTAAATGATCTCTTTTTACTCGATCCGCATACAGTGACATGAGAAGTGACTGAACGTTATCAATGCTTTGTAATACAACTGACTGATACACGAGTTTATTTGGTTTGTGTTTCGGGGTTTGCAAAGCGATACTTTCAAGTTGTCAGCTTTGAGACTTTTTCGAAATCGGAAGTAATTAGAATTAGGTTGCAAAATCACTCAATGGTTTGACATTTCCCGAAACCTCCATATCTGATTAATTTGCAAGTGACCAGTAAAAGACTTAGTGTTGGTTCAGAAAGCTGATAGTGTTGTTTAGGTTTCGGTCCCAAGTAAACTGAAAGTCACGGTAAACTCCTGATTACGAATGACTATCGATATTATAATTAGTTTCTGAAAGTTAAGTAGTTTTGTTTCCCTTCTTGAGCGAGAAATTACTAATTGTAATGACTGAGATGGTCAACAAAATTCACTTCCATTTCGTGGTTATTAATTTGACACCAATCCCTATGCCTATCTTTTCACAGTGAATAAAAACAGGCCACTTCACTGTTTACCGCAATTAGCTAGTCTAGCAGGCTGAGTAGCATAATTGAAAATTAAACTACATGAAACTTGCTCCATTTGTTTAACATCTTCTATCGATATCACTGAAGCGCGAATACGCATAAAAGCGAAGCCCTATTTTCTCGAAACTTCCACGAATAGACAAAAGTCGTTTATCTTGGATTCCTTCACCCTGTCGAGCACATGCAATATTCAATTTTCCTTTTCATTTTCTTTATAGGCTCGAGACATCGGGATTTTCATTGCAGCTTTTTAATAGAAAAAATGTCATTTATTTCGAAGTGAGACTCGTTTGCAGGCTAAAAATTAATACTGCATGAAAGCGACTCGACAAGTTTCTAGCCAAAACAAATTGGCAGAACAGTTCATTGATTTGTGGTTATTAGGCCACAATCAATGGGTTGTTATATTTAGTTAGCCCCGGGCGTTTTATTTGTTTGGTGAGCCCTTTTTAATGAAACGTTATATTCCTAGTGGGAGGAATGCCAAGCTAAGGTTCACAACATCTTTCATCCGTGCTAATCCATTTTCTAAAATAGAGACACTTCGTTCTGCCAATGGATTCAAGTTGTTTTAGGACAGTTCCCTTTGCGAAAGAGGTAAACTCGACCGCTATACTTTTGCACAGTAAGCATCGAAATGATTCTTATTGCATTGCTGTCATTAAGTTATGTCACTGGCAGTGTTTTCCGATCCTCAGTGATCTCTTTCATTTCAACTCGCTCCGCGTAAAATATAATGCTGAAACTCTTGCAAATAAAAACGTGGCCGACAAAAGCCCTTTTACGGCCAAACTTTTAACTTTCGTAACGAAATTAAAAGGCGAATTTTTCTCATAAGAAACGAAGGCCTAGTATTATCTTATGACTTTGTAATAATACTATACTTCGATAAGTATATAAGTATCGGCGGTTACGTTTGAAACATGATGATAGATCTAGTTGGGTGGGGCGAAGTACATAAAAAAAGAGCAAAAGTTCACGGAGTTGGATCGAACCCCGGTTGTCCGAAATGGCACGATAACACTATAGAAAGTAAGTAGGCATGATTTACACATGGGGGCAGTTAAGTTAGGGAGATGAAGCTTAGTGCAGAATTGTTTATTTGGACACTGCCCCTCAAATTTTCCAGTATGTGAAAGAGCTTTCAATCGAAATCCCAGATCAGAACTGACTCACTGACAAACGGAATTTAATGTTTATTTATATTACTCTTAAAGGCGGTGTTGTTCATAACAGGATTTTATATCAATACAAATATTTACCATACGCGACCGTGGGATTAAAATAACGTTTGGGCAACTTAGACAAACGTTCTCAGTGAGAATATGATCCCTTTCCGAGGCAGACGAGAGCTTTCTGTTGTTTATTTTGCTGTTCCGTTATATAAGCACGAGACGAAACCGCAAAAAATCAAAGACCTCAAACCACACGATCAATTAACTAATGGACGGGACATTGAGAGTATCTTGTGAGCATAGAGAATTAGAAGCTAGACTCTTCTAAATAATCTTATCCGATATGTGTGGAGAAAACAGACAAGTGGTTTGCCAAATGCTATCAACATTGAGTTTTCGTTATGTTAATGACTCAATAACTTTTTAAGACACGTGCGTGGGTGAGGCCCTCGAATCGCGAACTGTGAAAACTTTCCACGCGCGTGCGACTCCTCAAGGTGCAACTGCACCAGCTGGCGCTGTGAGATATGAGTGAGTGTGATCGATATAAACAAATAAATAAATGAATGAATGAATAAAAAACTCATTTCCAGGCTCAGTTTTGATTTCTTAAACAATCTTTTCTTTCGTATAGTATCCTCCATCTCCAACAATATGCTCTCGGTTTAATTTATTTTATTTTCATTTTATTTTTGGTGAGCTAATTTTGGGGGAATGAAACGGGATATTTTTGCGGTTTGGATGGGTTTATTGTCGGAATAATTTTTTTCTGATGAGCACCATCTCAAAAGAGAAAATGAAAAAATAAAAACGAAAGAAATTTACTGTGCTTGCCTTGGAGGATGTTTTCGTGAAGCATTACACAAAGTATTTCGTCATCTGGGCATACCGCTGATAAGGAACTGCAACCCGGCTCAAGACCTCCAAATATGGAAATGACCTATTCAACCGTTGTACAACCGCCATTTTTGAAAAGGAAATTACTTCGGGTTTTCACGCGGCTCAAAATTCGCAGAAAATCGAGCTTATTTATTTAAGATTTGGCATCAGATTTGGGGGAATAGAAATAGAAGGAACTACTTCGATAATTCGACGTTTCTTGGCGGAATGGATGCCGACAATTCCGAACATTTGGACGCGTCCGATCACCAAACTTCGTCGTCACGTGAAGGTCAGTTGGTAGATTTGAGTAAATTGAAGGGCTGTCTTTATTTCTCTTGCCCTGCGAGCCGACTTTTCTAGGAAGATCGAAGAGACTCTGCTCGTAGGGTAAGTTTCTTTTTACAATAGTACGGTTTCATTCACATTTATTATAGACAGTACAAAGTGCATGTATTCGTAGAAACATGCAAAATCCAAGAGATATATAAGATCCACAAAATGTTTTGACATGCTCTATTACAACTTAAGTATTATGTTTACAGACTGTGTTTAAATTCTTCAATCTTTGTAAGGAATTTCTATGATTGGCGTTGAAGATTAATTCTGATTTATTTTGGGTCAGTGAAATCAAGCTTATAAGTTAAAAAGTCAGTTTTGCAATTAAATTTTAGAAAGTGACAGCTCCACCTCTGCCATGGAAACTCGGCTTTGTGTGTTGGGAAAAGAAAATGGGGAAAATAAAGAACTCATGCAAGCAATCGAGGTAAATTAACTTATTGGTTTGTCTTTGAAGTATTGTTTTACATGTATGATTTGTCCGAACAAGCTAAGAGCACAACATGTTGACTCTGGGCAGGACTTGAACTAAGACCATTTCTTTTTAGGGTCCAGAGAGAGTAGCATGTTTCTTAGTTGTGTCATGCTGCAGAAACCAGAATACTCATGCAGTAAGTTCTGACTGTGTGAGTTCGTTTGGCGCAAGTGTGCGACTTAACATTTTTACCATAATGATTGTGAAGAGTTTGACACTATGTATGCATACAATGCATAATAGTTTACAACATCACTGAAAGAATTAAAATAATATGTTTTTACATTCAATTTTCTTTCCATTTGTTTTCACTTGTAGGCTCTTAAGCTTCCTGTGACAATATCAGATAATGTGAAGGAGACAATGCAAGGAGCAACTGATAACATTGAACTAGTCTTTGTGTGCGATCCCTTTGAGGGAGAAGACTTTGAGCTGTTGCGCAAGGAAGAGCAAAGAATTATTGGACCCCCAGTAGTGTATTTATGTGCGAAACAAGAACAGCCTTTGCCATACAATTCAAGACCTCTTTACTGCTCGGTTATGAGTAACCTTATCATTTGTTTCACTGGATTTCGAAGAAAGGAAGAACTTGGAAGACTTTGTAATCTTGTTCATCATATGGGTGGCAGTATACGACGGGAATTTAGTGGAAGGGTTACACAGCTTGTCGCTAGCTCAATACATGGACAGAAGTACAGGGTAGGTATGTGGCATCCATCCCGAATCCAAGGGTAATTTGGACAACCTGCCTTTGTGAAGAATGAATGCAAACAAGTCTTTGTGGCTGGTTGTTATTGGTCCTGAATGCATCATAAAATTATTATAAATGAGAGTATAATTTGTGGCACAATTTGGCAAAACTCTATTTCCGTTAAATGCTTTGTTGAACCTGTACGGGTAATCTTGTCCTGGATGACAAGACAGGCCTTTTTTCGAGCCCGGACCATATGTATACGTAGGAGAAGGTAACAACCATGTGCATTACTTCTCTGTGTTTCCACAGGCTGCTGTGAGTCTTGGAACTACTATAATGACAGAAGAATGGGTTATAAAGTGCTGGGAAAGACGAAATGAGCTGTGAGTAAAAAATTTTATGGATGTTTAAAACAAGCCGGCAACTGCAGGAGTTCTGTCAGTTATCGATAATTACCTATCACTTTTTGTCACCAGTTTCTCTGGTCATATCATTATCCACTTGCAAGTCAACAACAGCAAAAAAACGTCACTTAAAATAGCTGCATACTCTTCCACCTGCTGATGCCTACTTCAAAACATTTTTAAACCCCTGTATTTCAGTGAATAATAATGAAACACAATGGTCATTAAAATATTAATAAAGCCTGGTTTTTACTAGCGACAGAGTCAGAGCTGGAGTTGTAAGTGCAAGCGATCTACGGAAAATGAAACCATCAGAATCCCGAGTAAACCAGGCTTAAGCCTACAAAGGAACTAGAGCTGCATAGTAAAACTGGCATGTAATATACACATGGTATGTTCCATGAGTTTTACCTGGAGATTATGAAGCAACCATGTAGCACAACCTGGTGTACACCATGGTAAAAAGTTGTCGATTTGTTTAAATAGTAATTGAGGTATTTAATGCAAAGCTTTTGCTTGATAAACATTAGTTTTACAAACATTTTGATATTAATTTTGTCTTTTAGGGGAGCAAATGCAATGGATGATGGAATGGTGAGATATTTTTTTCATGATAATAAAGACAATCCAATAGACATACATGTAACAAGATTTCTGTCAACTTGCAGCCATCTTCAGATTCAAAAATAGGGAGTCTGAGTTGCTGTTTGACAGCAATGTTGTTGTAGTAAGGGACCTAACTTAAGACAACTAGGGGAAAATTGCAGAGTACAATTTTTATTTGTCCAGCCAGAAATGAGGTGTGGCCGAGCTAAAACTTACTTGGCTGTCATCGTGACCGGAGACTAGATACGGAAATTAGTTTCAGTCCTGTTGTGCTCTAGCAGGTTATGACCTGCCACTGTCATGTTCATGTTTCACCCGGCCCCAATCCCCAGTTGCATCAGGCATTTGTGAAAACAAAACCAACAACCAATAAAATATATTGATTTCTACAGGAAAAATACAAAATGATGCCATTTCATGGATGTTATCTCAGTTTCCATGGATTTTCAGATGATGAGAAAAAGCACATGGAAGAATCCACGGAACAGCAAGGTCTGTTACCTCATATAAAAACTGATTACCATTTCCTCTAAAAGATTAGACATGCAAAAACTTCACTATGATTCAGCTAGTTTTGCATTGTGCACCTCTATAAGACAGACAACTGGTGTTGATCCCTCTGCACCATTTTTTTTCCTTTGCCATTTTATTGTACACCTCTCCAAGATGGACAGTTCCATGATGGTCTAGCTGGCATCACATCTGTCCTAGATAAAGGTGACTGTTTAACTTTATTTTACCTTGTCGAGATGGATGTAATCTATATTTAACTTTTTTCTAGGTGGGGTGCATGTGGAGCCGAGTGATAGTCGCTGTACACATCTTGTCATTGAAGACAGTGTCACAGAATTACCAAATGGTCTGGTGGACCAGTCACATTGCCAAGTTGTGAGACAAGAGGTAAGTATAGAGCAATTTTCTTTATTCAAACTATGAAGCAGCCTCTAACAATTAGTCCAAAGTAGTCAAAACAAAACAAAACAAAGAAAGAACAAAATTTAAAGAGTAAGTGTTTGATAGTATCTAGGATTGTTTAGTTAATATTTCACAGTTGAAACTTGTTAAACAGCTCTGCTCCTCAGGGCTCAGGACTATTGGTAGCCAACTAGTAGTTCCAGACAATATCCATACTCCCCCCTCCCCACAGAAGGGATTGGAAATTCCTGGGGGTGGGGGTTCTGAAAGACCAAAAAATGTAAAGAAACATATGAAGCTTAATTGGAATTTCAAGAGAGATGGGGAGTTCTTAGCAAAAATCCCTTCCGTGGGAGAGGTGTGGATATTTTATGGAACTACACAATATCAGGTTTTGGCTACCAGGTTTGGCCATTGAGTCAGAATATTCAACATTTTATGACAGAAATCAATATATTGTTTGAGTAGTGAAAGAATACTTCTGGCTGGTGAAATTTGACTTACCACAAGGCAGAATACCCAATATCATTTTTGAGATCTGTGTGACCAAATGGTTTTGGACAACATCTTGGATTTTACAGTAAATGGTTTGAACCTGGGGGTAACAGTTGGTTATGTGTAGCTTGATTGTCCGGGTAAGAGTTGTTCTGAAAAGGACTGTTGTCGGTGACAGTGATTGACATTTCGACAACCTGAGCGAAAGTCATCATCAGAGTCATGTGAAGAATTGTTTGTCAGTCAAATGTTACAAGTCTGGTTTGTGAAAACTGATTGGTCAGTTTGCGGTGATGTTATTGGCTGCAAGACTTGAGTAGCTTATGTCTGGTCATGATAGGTAGTTCGGTATATAAAATTTGTCTGAAGTATGTCAACACACTTTTTAACAAGTTTTTATCCCTCATTTTAGATTTATAGCCTGAAGGGTTGTTAGCGATAGTGTGTTGTTTTATTTGATTTGCAGTGGTTCTGGGCGAGTATCCACATGGATGCATGTGCAGATGAGTCATTGTATTACTTTACGGCTATAGTAAGTAAACACTAATGCCTGTCAGAGTCACAAGTGGAGTTGTAAGAAGTTGCTTATGACCTAGTGAAAATCGAAAATTGGAGTCTTGAGCGGAGTCATAAGCAGGACGGAATTGGAGTCAAACGAATTAGAAAGTTTCCATTTTCTTCTGATTTCGCTTATGACTCTGTCACTTACATGTACGTTCTAGTGAAAACTAGAACACCAAGATGAAGATATAATATTAAGTGAATTATTCAAGAGGGGGCAAAATGAAATTAGTCTTTAGTGTTTTGTCTAGAACACAAGGGCAGAGCTTGAAAATGTCTGCCAGGCTTTTTCAATTTGAGATCAAAACCTCGTGCCTGCAGTGAAACTCGCTTTCATGTGAACGGTCCTCATAACACTAGGGTTCATTGGCGCTGGGAGAGAAAGAAAACAAATAATTCAGGGTTCGTAAGGTTCATGGAAAACCTGGAAAGTCATGAGTCATTGGGAGAAAATGGCAAAAACGTACCCAAAATGAGAGATGATTCCCAAGAAAAAGGTGGAATTTAGGTCATGGAAAACTTGAAAAAAATCCTGGAAAAGGTCATGGAATTTCAAAAGTTCAAAAGAGTACGCTAAAGCATGCTCCAGGAGGTTGAATTGATGATGGAAGTTCTTAAAGGTGTTATGTGACCATTTGATAAACAGGACCCATCTGCAGCCTCCCAACAGCAGGTCACACCAGTTGGCAGTCGGAAGAGGAAACGCCGCAAATTCAAGGACACAGATCTCAGTGACTTGCTCTCCCCAGAGTCTCCTCTTTTCCGCTCAAAGCGCAAGAGTGGTGACCTGCTGTCTGTTTCTGGATCTCTTCTGGATAACGCTTTGGTGTCACCTTCCACGCCTAAAGGTAACAGGCTTTACCACTTCTGCCCTTTGCAAATTATATTGCATTTTTCAATCCAGGACTGTTTAAAACACTTTGTCCTTTGGGCTTTGGGCTACGTCAACACTAAGCCAGATAAATTTAAAACGGTGTTTTCGCCTCGAAAGCAGATAAAATGTTTTCTGTCCACACTATACCGTTTTCAAATTGTTTCATCATCGATTTTGAAGTTTACGCTGCCTCGTCAGAAGCGCATAAATACACGCTGGAGGATGCACACATGACCTGAATCACGTTATTCGACTGCTTTGATGTCAGCGTTTTCAAAAAGTTCCGTTTTCGCCGTCCACACTAACACACCTAACCAGCGTTTTCAAAATGTTCCGTTTTCGGTGTCCGAAAACGCTGTTTTAGTGTGGACGGAAGGCCAATCCAGAGAAAAAAGTTACGTTTTCAAATTTACCCGGCTTAGCATGGACGGACATGTAGCCTTAGGGCAATTTTCATTTGAGTATCGTAAAACCAACACCAAAGTACTCGCTCTCAACTGGCTAATCACAAAGGACACAGGCAATCTCGTAAAAGACTGATTAGACCAGCAGCATTAAATATTCTAATGAGCCTCCCATGCGTCTTCTAGACACCCCAAGTGGAACAATCTCACCTCTGAGCACACCCGTCCCAACTCCTGCCAAACCTCTGACGTCACGCCAGCAAGTGGCTCTGGAACTGTTACAGACGGAGAGGAACTATGTCGAGATACTGACCAACATCCTCAAGGTATTAAAATTTGTAACTTACAGCTACGGCTTGCTAAAACGATCAATTTACTCAACATTTATTTGTTAAAGGTTTTTCAATAATGTATCGACCTGCAGGGTTACAACTTACTAACCTGCGTAGTAGTCGATTCCTTTCCAAGCGCGCCAAACGAATGAAGGAAACTGCGAGCGAATGTGCGCCTGGGGAGCGTGTTCGTTCAGGGCGCTTAGAAAGGAGTCGACTGCTACATGCACGTGGTTTAATAATTTAGGAAGGGTGTGACGTGATTATAAGCAGTGTTTTGTTTTTACACGCCTTGGAAGAAGTCAACAAATATTTGTTGCAGCCTTCTACAGTTACGACCAGATGCAAAGCAGACTTCATCTTACCTCGTGTATTGCCCACTATGACTGCTATGAAACGTTGCGAGATATGCTCATTTTTGCTGTGTTACTCTTGGCTATTTTTTTTTATTTATTTTTTTGCCAGTTTAACAACTGTATCGCTTAAGTGGAGGTTGGGTGCCTGGGACATCCAGGAGCTTCCACTTTTGGCAGCCAGCTCCTAGATGGAGAACCGCCCCCATGGCTGGCAAATCCTGGCAACCCAGCCATGAGCCCCCACAACAAGGAATCAGGCACCTGTCACACTGCGAACGCAGTGGAAAAAAAAAGAGGGAGGGGGGACGGGAAAAACGGTGAGGCCTAGAGCACGCAGAAGACCTCCAGGAATGCCCGCCACAGCACAAAAAACGCTCAAACCCGCTCACTCTGAGAGCACATGGAATCGTGGCACATGCGCACACGCCAAATACCGCTGACCTCCAGGTGATCACTGGCGCTCTAGTTGTTAACTCTGTTAAATTGCATTTAACTGCATTTAACAACTGTATCGCTTAAGTGGAGGTTGGGTGCCTGGGACATCCAGGAGCTTCCACTTTTGGCAGCCAGCTCCTAGATGGAGAACCGCCCCCATGGCTGGCAAATCCTGGCAACCCAGCCATGAGCCCCCACGCCAAGCCGAAGGATCTCCGAGCTATGCGCAATAAAGCTCAGAGAGAGGGGCTCATGGCTGGGGAAAGCCATGGCCCCGATCCGCCATAATCCGAAGGCACCCAACCCAAGGCACAGTAAAATTAGGATAAGAAAAACAATCCTACCCGTTAGGCAAGTCTCCCTGCAACGGAGAGAATGGTGTCCACGGGGGTGCGCACATACAACTGGTAAGCGTCACTTGACCAGCGCCCCATGGTCTTAATTAAGTGATCCGGGACACCCTTCTGGGCAGCCGTCGTCGCAGCTCCAATTCGAAAACTATGGCCAGAAAACTTTCCAGAAATGCCAGCGGACTGCAGTGTGGTCTGCAAGAAGGAAGACAGCAAAGTCCGGGATAACATGCGACCGTTCTGGAACAGAAAAAGAGGCCCTGGCCCTGGCCCTCGAAGACAAAGATAAGCCATAACAGCAGCGATGGGACAAAGAGAGGCTGAACCACGGCCAAGGTAAATGAAAACACCTTGACGGAAGGGATCAGTCTTTGAACTCTTGACAAAAACCCGAAGGCTGTGGGGGTTGACGGCCGAGTCCACTTGTAAATCCCCAGTTGTCAGGTGGAGAGCAGGATCGAAAGTCGAATTCACAGTAAATTCACCAGCTCTAAGGAACCTGAAGAAGCCCATGCAGCAGGCCGCCCACAGCATGACGTGGTCGGGGTTGGCAAAATCCAGCGATGTCTGTATTACAGTCATAAGATCTGCAGTCACTGGTTGGCGTTGTGGACGATTAGCACCCTGATGTCGTTTGATCCCTCGGAGGAGACGCTGAAGTTGAAGACAATTCACGAGGGGGTCAGGGAAGCCGTAGTCAATGTGCAATGAGCGAACTGCAGACAAATATACTTTAATAGAGGAATGATGGATGCGGTCAGCCAGATGAGAACAGAAGCGCATCAAAATTTGCTCATTGGCTGGAAGCGGGGAGCCACTCGGACCAGTGTAACCATCTTGGGTACAGAAATCAAGGAACTGGCGCTGTGCACTACTGTAGGTCTGACGGGTGGAAGCAGCCAGCCCATTGGTCAGGTAAAAACGGCATTTTTCTGTCCAACTACAGGAAGCTTGGCCAGCAGCGACGGAGGTACTGGGATTGCTGAAGGAGCTGCATGAGGAGCTAGTAGATGAAACCGCTGAAATTCAAAGCGTGAGAGGGCATCAGCAATTGAGTTAGACTTTCCGGCCCTATGAGAACCAGAAAAGGCAAAGGAATAACGAGCTGCTGTGAATGAAAGATGTCGAAGAAGCACCATCAGGTTTGGGTCCCTCGAAGTGCCCGAACGCAGGACATCCACCACGGCCGTGTTATCTGACCAAAACTCCACCCGCTTTGTAGCCCATCGGTGACCCCACAAAGACGCCGCAATAACTACCGGGAACAACTCTTTATAGGCGATAGACAAAGGCTCCTGAGCAGGGGACCACCCGCCTGCAAACCATTCCGTATCAAAGATGGCACCATAACCCACTGCACCAGCTGCATCCGATGAAACATGAAACTCTGGCAGAGGAGACCACTGTGGGGAGAGCAGAAAACTAAGACCATCCCATGAATGGAAAAATTCCCGCCACCACGTAAGGTCCAAATGGAAATCTTTGTTGAGCCTAACTGGGTGATCCTCTTGTCGAAATGCTGATAGCAAATTGATCATGCGGCGTAAAAAAGTGCGGCCCTGCGGAATCACCTTGCAGGCATGCTGTAGATTACCAATGAGTGATTCAAGTTCCTTGCGAGTACAATGCCTCTTAACTGACCACGATTCTAATAGGTTGACGATGCGATCAAACTTGTCACGAGGAAGGCGCGCCTGCAGAGTTAGCGAGTCTAGCTCTATACCCAAGACTGTTAAGCAGGTGGAGGGACCCTCTAGCTTATCAGGATGCAGGGGAATACCCCACTCGGAGAACAGTTGAACGCAAGTGCTGATGTTATCCTGGCAGATGGACGAGTTTGGAGGGCCCAAAGTGTGAAAGTCATCTAGATAGTGAAGCAGAAAACGTATTCCATAATTATGCTTAAGAATCCATTCGACCAAGTCGGCAATGGATGAGAAGATAAAAGGCGCCGAACGTAACCCAAACGGGAGGGCCAGGTCAATGTAATATTTGCCACGCCATGTCATGCCAAGTAAATATCGCTCCTCCGGATGCACTGGAACATTCCGATAAGCACTTTCGACATCAAATTTGGCCATGAGGGTGCCTCGGCCCAAAGACATAATCCCATTGATGACATCGTCCACTTTCATATACTGCACTGAGAATGGTTCTTTGGGAATGCCATCATTGACACTATGGCCAAAGGGACTGGAAAGGTCCAAAATGAGACGCCATTTTCCTGGTTGGTATTTTTTAGGGATAACCCCAAAACGACTAATATGAAGGCGAGGAATTGGTGATATAGAAAAAGGTCCTGCGAGCCTGCCTTTTTCAAGTTCAGTACGGAGGTACTCATCAATGACCGTTGGGTGAAGTGAGGCTGAGGGCATATTTTGAGAGGCTGATCTCAAAGAAACAGCAGCAGGATTGAAACCCAAATGGAAGCCATCCCTGATTCCTGAAATAACATAATTCACGTGGGACTGGTCGGGATGATTGTGCAATTCGTGCCCAAGCTTTTCTGCATTAATCGGCGACACTCTGGAAGGGGGAATCAGATCCTGGAACAATTCACCATGTGAAGATGAGGTGTGAGGAAGAGAGGCCTGACCCAATGAACTAAAACGAAACCCAGAAGGATTATTGCGAGGCAGTTTCTTCTGCACCCATGAACAATGAACTGGAAACATGGCAACTGGAACCGAACAGGAACAAGGAATATTTACACTATTTACAAAGTTCTCCAAAGAGGTTGTTTCAGAGACGCCAGCCACAAGCTCAACGCTGCCGCTGACGCTTGCTCCGTGACGGAGTGAGAGACCTCGATCGCTGGTGACTGGACTGCGAAGCAAGAAAGGGACAGTTGATGCGTGGATGCTCCCCATCACATTTTTCGCAGCAGTGGCGATAGCGGCACTGACCAAAGGTCCATCTGCACTTTCCATCGTTCCAGGACCGACAATAATTAGACAAGCTAGACGTAGATTGCCCGGGCGGAGACTGGAGAGCTGAAGACTGACTGGTTGGGGGAAGAGATGCACGAGTATGAAAATTATACAAATCGGAGTTCATATGTGACCAGTCGGTCAAACCTAGAGCAGCAGCATCCTTGCGAAATGCTGAGTCATAGTGTAGCCAGGCTTTGCCAGGGAACTGACGTGAAGTCTGGAGGATGAGGAGTTTGTATTGGGTCATGTCCTGCCAGCGAGAGGGGTGTGCACTGCAGAGAATCCACATATAAACAGTGAAGGCCTGGACCCAAGTAATAACATCCGTGATTTCTGTCACCCGCTTTTTGGTTGAAGAGACAACAAGCTTCCCATCAAGGAATGTCTGTGGTTCCACCTCTTGGGCCTTCAGGTTTTCAGCTAGCAAATCTGCCAATTCCACGAATTGACCAGACCTGATCTTTGAAACCAACTTTTCCGGAATAGGTGAGTACCCTGGACCGACAACAAAACCCTTGCCTAAAGGAGGAGAGGCCAACGGTGCCACACTCGAAGCAATAAGGGAACCAGATGACGAAGGTGTTGTATGAAGAGTGAGAAACGAAGAGGCGGGCGAAGAAGAACTCGAGCTACTACGAGGACCAAACAAAGATGGTGCTGCCTGACTAGACGGGATGGGGTTTGCTAACGTGCAATAAGACGAAATGAACGGCGGTACAACAATACCTGAAGCAGAACCTGCCATTGAAGGTGAGGGAGGTTGACTTGAGCTCGGAACGTTGACAGCAACTCCGGTTGCATCTGGAACTGTCTGCACGAGCGACGTTGTAGACGCGTTAGGAACGTTGACCGAAGCATTTCCCTGAAGAGCCGACACAATCTGCGGCAAGGACTGGCTTAAGGCCACAGAAAAAGCTTCTGCCAATGCTTCACGAGATACGGTAATTGATGTCGAAGCTCTAGGTTGGGAAACCGACGGCGTTTCGACAGAACAGGAAGGCGGAGCAGATGAAGACTCGTTCAAAGAAGAGGCCATACTGTTGTTGGTTGTACGAACCATGTAGAGCGAAGGCAAGACAACAAATGGCGACGGAAACGAGTGAAAAATACGCTACAAAAGATTGCAGGTCCACGGAGAAAAAACGCTGAGGCCTAGAGCACGCAGAAGACCTCCAGGAACGCCCGCCACAGCACAAAAAACGCTCAAACCCGCTCACTCTGAGAGCACATGGAATCGTGGCACATGCGCACACGCCAAATACCGCTGACCTCCAGGTGATCACTGGCGCTCTAGTTGTTAACTCTGTTAAATTGCATTTAACTGCATTCAACTCGTGTTTCAATAATTAAAATTACGAGATAGGTTGTACAATTCTATGAAAGAACTAAGCTTGGTGCACATCATAATCATATGTACCATTTCTAGTTTGACAAGCAGTTTACTCAATTTAGGTTTTTAGAGAACCACTGGAGAAAGGCCCTCGCGGCGGATCAATCATTTCCGCTGAGGACATCAAGACAATATTTGGTCGGCTGCCAGGCATTCTGGAGGTGCACAACAAAATCATGGTGAGATATCCCATAACAGCGCTACAGGAAAATTCAGTTTCTTGCGAGATTTAGAAAACTTATTAACGATATCTAGTTCAGTCTTGTAAACCAAACTGATGCGGCGTACTAAGTTACCTTTGAATTGAAAGGAAAACCTCAAAATTATGTTTTCTAAAGACGAAAACACCAAAGAGGAACAAGGTTGGTTAACTAAGATAGGCGAAGATTGAGACGGATTACAAACGTGACAAAATTCATGCAGAATTCCGTTTTCCGTGCCATCATAGTTAATACTAACTATGGTTAAATTAGGTGCTCTTTCCCTTCAATCTTTAGTTGTTACTCCCAAGCATATCACCAAAATTCTTGTTACTAACCCTTTTGGAGCATTCGTATTTACATGTAACCTACGTCTATCTTGATGAACGAGAAAACCCATATCGAACATTGCATGTTATGTCAAGTGATAATGTAATTTATTTTAGTTCATGACAAACAAGTAACAAGTACAAGATAACAATAAAA
Source organism: Blastomussa wellsi (assembly GCA_947652115.1). Classification (NCBI taxonomy): domain Eukaryota; kingdom Metazoa; phylum Cnidaria; class Anthozoa; order Scleractinia; family Plerogyridae; genus Blastomussa; species Blastomussa wellsi. Next base: position 2,569,571 of record OX393570.1, on the reverse strand, counting down.
GGTAAAAAGGAGAATAATTAAAGTAATTGAAATCCATGTTCCCTTCTTTGTTACAGAATGAACTTGAAGTGCTTGTGAATGAATGGAAAGAGGACAAATGCATCGGGAACATCATTATCAACCACGTGAGTGATGGCTTTGAAGAAAACCCGTTGTTCTGGCTGAAGCTAACCGACTAAAACGATGTAGTGTATGATTGGTTGTTGCTCAATTTCAAATTTTCGCGCGCAAGTTGGGCCGACCAATCAGAGACCGAATTTTTTGTGTCCAATCCTTAGCGCGCTGAGACGAAACTTCCGCTAAATGCTTCAGCCTAAAATAATAGACTTCACTATGAGGCTCTGGGGAAGAAACCCTCACAAATTACGTAGTTTATTTCCCCGAGCCTCGTGCGGAGGTCTATTGTTATCGAAATTGGGCTATTTGTTTTAGTTTTACCAGATGTGTATCAGAAAACCTCTCTATCGGTCTTGATTTTCTCAGGCTGAAGATATGGTCAAGGTTTATCCGCCGTTCGTCAACTACTTTGAGATGACGAAAGAGACTGTGGCAAGGTGTGATCGGGATATGCCAAGATTTCACGCCTTTTTGAAGGTACGAGTATTAATTCCCTCACTAGATGAGCTGTAAGTCTTTCCAGCGTTGTTGATAGCTTGCTGTAGCAATTGGAGGTTATTCATTATGATTTATACTCCCTGTGGTACACAGGACTAGAGCACAGCGAAGATACGATACCCAGGTTGTTTACCATTTACACGGGGAAACCGGTTGGTCGACGGTTTGTGCAAATGGAAAGCAAAAGTCCCCAATGGAAATTTCCGTTTGGGAATGGCGTGTTCCATTTACAAAACAGACCCAACTTACCGAGAAAGCCAAGGGCGAGTTTGCATGAAATATTGGCGTAGGGCCTGGAACTTGTGATGAATGGCAAATGGTAAGCACATTTTCCGCGGTTCGGAAATTCCGTTTGGAAATTTTGGACTACCTTTCAAGAAATCCCGTTTTCCAGAGAAAATTTCCGTTCGGGGAGAGAGACAAAATTAGTCTATCTAAATTCCATCCGAAATTTCCGGATTTTTTGGTAAATGGTAAACAATCCCAGGCTTGACGCTACTGCTTCGCATTGACAACTCGACGTCCAAACCCACCAGAGATAAAAATGCTCTCTTATTCGGACACATGTCCTTTCACGAAAAAATTGTTTGCAATCCTGGACCCGTCGACCTGTATCCTAATACTCTAGCAAGCCCGTGAATAGACTGACAGGTCGGGGATAGATTTAACGGGCACTGTCACGGTATTTGGTGTCATTTTAAATGCTGAAAATGTTATACTGCATCAATGGAAACCCAAAAATAATGGTGTAGTTGAGTTACCTAGGACTATATCACCACACTGAAACCGTTTATTGTCGCCTATCACTTAGAATGGCAAGTATGGAAGTCGATTAAAATTTGAAAAAAACTAGCCAGTTTTTTTTTCAAATTCTAGAGTCATTCCTTTAAAATATCGCCAGAAATTCATTATGGTTTGCCCTCTGAGCCACACTTCGTTTGATATCTTCCTGTTAGTCCATCAGGAGCATTTTGGGCACGACTAAAGGTACCAGGTAATGATTTTAGCAATGAATGAAACTGAAAACAGCAAAACCCCTGTGACAGTGCTCAAAGAGGCACGCAATGATTGTCCACTAGTTCCCTTATTTTTTCGTTTATTGCGGCTGTTTACTAGGCGTGTCTTAGCAGACCAGAATGTGGACGACAGAGTTTGGCTGAACTTCTTATCAGACCGGTCCAAAGACTCCCCAGCATGAATCTACTTCTCTCAGGTAAGCGGATAAAAGCGCCGAACTAAACTTTTCAGGTAAGCTAGAAAACACCGACCAGCTTACGTACATGCTAGGCCTTGCTTTTCTTATCTTGTCCACGTCGCCACAAAGAACGAGTGGTTTCCAAGAAATCCGGCGCTTGCTACCGTTCGTGATGCATGCTTTCGCCGATCTTTCCCGTGCGGTGGACTAGTTTTTCTACTTGACCGTCCCGATCGCTTCATGTCCCTTCACGTGCCAGTTTCCGACGTTTTAGTGTGTCAAAAACTTAATACTAGAGCTTGCGAACAAATGTTTAGTTTCGATTTCTTTATGTTTTTCATTTTATTATATTATTCCTTTTCTTATTTTGCTTTCTTTACGAAAGTATTTTCCCAAATCATCATACTAGCAACAAATGTGGAGCTTGCCTAAATCTATATATTACAAGTGACTTTCTTATTTCATTTGACATCTTATTGTCGCATGTTGCTGTCTAACCTCATGCACCTTACACATTCCGTTGCATGGAATGTCTTGTAAACATAAGTCAAAGAGAGATATAAAATATGTTCTCTTTTCACAGATCTTTTGAAACATACAGACAAGAAAAATCCCGATCATGCAGCTCTTGGCAAGGCAGTGGACTCACTGAAAAACGTCATGACGTAAGGCGTGACATAATTACTATACTAAGCATATTTTTTTCAGTGATTTGGAGAAGTTAAACACGTGCCCAAATCACAGGAAACCCGGCGATATTGTAGAACAATACTCGTCAAACGACAGGAACCCATTATAAGGCGAGGATGGCTAAAATGGTTACAGTGTGGGCAAGCAAAATGCGGCACCGCGAGGCGTAACTTTGTTGTCTGAATTCCAGTGAAATTTTGGAAAATATCTTGTAAATTCTTGTTAAAATATGCCAGTGTTCCTGCTCAATATTTTTTTGAAACTTTTCTTCTCTTAGGCACATAAACGAAGACAAAAGAAAGACGGAAGGTCAAGTGCAAATGTTTGAAATTCTCAGAGACGTCGATGGTTGCCCTGTAAGTGAAAATTAAAAAGAAGAATAATTATCGCCTTCAAGTACTTTTCTCTTTTTGTTTTGAGTTTCACTCGTGTCTTTCCGTTTTTTAGGCTTACGTTTTATCTTCTCATCGTATTTACGTATCCAAAGCCGACACCTTCGAGCTGAGTGACGCCCTTTGTGGCAAAGGAGAAGCTGTGACTATTTTCCTCTTTAATGACAGTCTGGAGGTATGTTGACATTGGATCGGCTTCCAAATCCAAAGCTTACGTTGGGGACAAACGCCGTGTGGAAAATTTTCTCATTTGAATTGCTTTCAATGGCCACTTTCTGACCATAAACAACACGAGCTTCCCCGAGAGTTGTCATGCGACACGAGCGTGTCGTTATCAGCCGATGTCATGTTGCTTGGCAACAGTTTTGCCAAAAGCTACAGGCTTAGCGAATTCTCAAACGGAAGATACGATTTCGACAGAAGAGGCTGCTCGTCTCTTTCTAATGCGAATCCTCTTGCAGGTTACAAAACGGCGAGGCTTGAAGATGATGAACAATCTACCAATGAAAAGCCCGGCTGGGCGCACGCCACAGAAAGCCTACAAGCACGTGAAATTCATGCCCTTGGCACATGTCAGACGTGTGGTGGACATCCGGGATAACGATGGTGGGTAGTACACAACGACAATTTCATGAAATTGTTCAACATTTTGTGGACTCGTCCGTCTGCGTTTCCATGACTTTGACTTCTTTGCCCATCTCTAATAGAGCGTTTTCACGTGACGTCATAGAATTCTAAAATCCAAAACAAAAGAGCAACCAGACTTTCTATGCTTATCAGGCATAAGAGGTGCTAAATTTATATCTGTGTACAACTTTTCAGCTCAACAGCGTCCTTCGTTTGGAAATAGCGCAATTTGAATTTCAGTGTTATGGCGGTGTGATGTACAGTTACGATCATATATGTCGAAAAACACATACTTATCTCGCGAGATTTAGCCATTTTAGAAGTTTAAGTATTAGGAAAAGTGTTTATATGAACATTTGTTTGTTCAAAACCGCTAACCAGTCGCCTAGATAACCAAAGTAAACTCCAGATGTTTACACTATTTCCCGCCGCCATGTTGGTGTTCCACTGAGGTACTGGTACCAATATGGCGGCTCCATACTGGGCTCTGTAAATTTGTGCGAGACATTTCGACAATATCTGAAGTTTGGAACAATGCACACGCCTGAAACTTTTTTTATTTATATTCTATAATGTTGTAGTTTCTTGACTCTGTCCTGAATGGTTTTCGATTTATTTGTTTGGTCACGTGAGTGAAAACGCTCTATAGCTCCTGGTTTTCTTCAATATATTTCTCGTATGTTGTTTTCTTTTTTCTGACAGATTGTCAAAATCTATTTGGCATTATCTACCGCTGCCCTCAGGAAATGAAAGAGACACTTTTGATGTTCAGACTGGTAGGGGAAGATATCAACAAACAGGAATGGCTTCAAAAACTTACTACTGGTCTGGCGAATACGACATGCACAGCTGACACGGTAAGACCTAACCCTCCCCTTCCATTTTGCTCTGAATTGTTACTAAATGCGAGTGGAATTTAAATTGAACGTGGTTGCTTTTCAGGAAAATTTTCTGACCACAGTTGATCCACAGGAACTGATGTTGACAAAAAGCGACATGTCAAACGGGACACTCAGTCGAGCTGTCAGGTAAACAGTTTGGGTTCGCTGAGGTAGAAATACACCAAAGAGGTTATATAGCAAACCGAAAAAGAACGCTGATAGTTTAGAAAACAAAAGCAAAAAGAAATCAAGAATGGTCAAGACTGGAGGATCGAGTCAGATTACGAAGGAAGAGCTTACAATTTGAGTTGACACATTTTGAAAAGTTAAGCCTAAATTTTTCAAATCCTTTCCAATCTTCCTCATTTGAAGCCATCCTTCTTTCTTCTCAGTTCATTGTGACCTTTTTGGTGTTTTCCTACCTTGGAAAATTATTATCTCAAGGTTTCCTTTCATTTTTGAGCAATTTTGTACATCACCAAACTTGACTTCAATCGTGACGACGAAGCCTCTTAAATTTTGCAAAATATGTCATCTTCTCGACATGCGTGATTGGTCCCTTTTTTCCTTTTCCGTTTAAAATCTAATCAAAGTTAAGTTCTTCGTCTCTTACAGCTGTTACCGATCACACGCGCCCTCCAACGATATTTTTGAAAAATTAGTTTCGATGGACGTCAATCATCTGTTTCCATGACAGTAGTAGGTTTCATTCCAGAGCGACATTCGGCTTGCCGTTTCCATCCAGTGGCAGTTTTTAACCCTTTCGAAAGAGAAGCAGCACTAGCGAAGTCTTGGATATTGTCTATATTACGCTCTTGAAAGAAATTTTGTATTTTTTTTTCATATTTACTTGCTCTGTAGAATACGAGTTACCGCCTATTGCTTACAGTCTTTCCCGTAAAACCGTGAACACCAGAAAAAAATTCTGGAATGTTTATTGTGTAGTGACCAATCGCAGCAAAGTTCAGGACACGCGAACAAACCTCAAAACCACAAATAAATGACCGTTGCTGTTTGCGGTTTAGTTTTCTCTGTTTGCGGTTTAGTTTACTTTTCTTTTTCTTTGTAACACAATAACATTCCATAAGCATTTCTGGTGTTCACGGTTTTACGGGAAAGACTGTAAATGCTTTGACGTTGTTTTGAAATACTACTCAGCACATCATGGAAATCATTCACAAAAGGTTAGAATATTATCGTCTCGTTGTTTTGTTTAGTGAGAAAAGAGCAAATGGAAACTGGCGCATGCAATCATCCAAGACATGAACACGGATGATTGACGTCCAGCAAAACTTAATTTTCAAACAAGAAGAAATCGTTGGAGGGCGCATGTGATCGGTAACTAAATGACACACATTTTTCTTTCCGTTGCAATCAATATAGGGTGGCAAAGCGGACAACAAGAAAGGTCAGCAGGGCATTTTCAATGAACAAAACGCCCAAACGAGTCGGAGTTTTAAGACGATCCGTATCCAAGTAAGTGCCCAGCAGTATGAGATTTTTACTCCTTTTTATTTATTTTGCATAATGAATGGTTTTTATTTATATTTTTCATTCAGTGCTTCAGCATCAACAACCAGACGGTTCTCCAGCGCCAGTCCTCTCGGACCATCTACGCGCAACAATCAAGGCTGCATTCAGGGGGGTAGAGTGAGGGCAACAAGCGTGGGAGCTGAGCCCATGAGCCCGTGATAAACATGTCAGTATCTGTCGGTGCTAAATTGAATTTGTTTATTCCGACGATAGGAGCCGCAACTAAGAACCTTTTGAGCGTTTAGAAAGAGACTATTCCTTATTAATTATTGCCAATTGGTTTGGTACACTGCGTGTTTGCGAATCTATAACACGCAAATATCGCTGGAATTTAATACCCGGCTTTCATTCGTTTTTGACACCTTTGTGTAGGACTTCCGATTTTTCCAACCTCTCAAAAGTAAAGATTCGAGCTTGCGATTTTTCGGTACGTAACCACTTCGACTCTGGCGCCTCAGGGATTTGCTTATAATGGAAAGCCTACAAATATTTAGTGAACCAACACAAAAATGTCAAAAACGAGTTATTTAGATCCTATTTAGTTTTTTTTCTTGCTTATAACTGTTAACAAGTTATAAAGTTGTTCTCTCTTGAGTATTCTCCTTTTTATGTAAATGAAATAAATCAAAAGATAAAGGATAACATTGTATATTCTCTTCTTGCACAATCCCATAATACACCGCTTCTACCCCCCCCCCCCCCCCCAAAAAAAAAAAAAAGCATAGGCATTGTTTTATATTTCCCTTGGGACAGCTTCATGTCCCAGGAGAATTTGCAAACAATGATTATGCAAAATTTTGGGGGGTAAAAGAGGTGCATTATGGGATTTGTGCAAGTAGAGAATTAGATTGATTTTCAATTGAGTGTCATAACACCAAAACCAAAGTAACCACTTTGGCAAACCACAAAGGAAAACGGGCATGTAGCCAGCGCGGGAAAATGTGTTCGTGCCACGATTTGTCTTTGATTTCGCTTCTGATTGGTTGAGAAAGTGGCGCGAGTTTTTAAACCAATCACTGAACGAGTAAACACGGATTCTTTTCGACACTCAGTGAAAATCGCTCTATAACAATCTGTTTTACAAAACATGCGAAGATATCGTGTCTCTAAAATGTCTAAGCCGGCGTTTGACCGTTTACTACGTTGGACGCAAATTTGTTTAGGGAAATTAGTACCTTTTACGAAAGGCACGAGTATTCCGAACGTTACGGTACAAAATGTTGATTAGCAAATTTCAGAGATCAAAAAATGCTCTCAGAGGGGATAGTGAAACGGGAAATTATTTATTTTAGTCAAAGAGGCGCACAGAGTACCAGGAGGACTGAAAAGATCTATTAACTACTCTTTCGACGTTGCCTTCAGTAAGTTCATAAAAAGCTTCCTTGGAGAATCTTCAACAATGGCTAACGTAAAGTTCCTGCTAAACACCCCTTATATAAGATGTTGGTCGCGACAGAGAGATGCCGAAGACAGTGAGGAGGAGGTTTAGCTGGAGACATAAGTAGGGGTTGTACCCGTTTTGGGAAAAAAATATTAGAGATTTAATCAGTACTAAACTTAGTTCTAGCTTTTTAGCTTTAGTTTATGAATGATAAATAAGATTTTTACCAAGGCACTGGGTCATTTTGGCCACGTTAGTAACCTTTTCATTCCCACGAAAGTATCATTCAATTCTTTACTCTTATCACATGGCTGTTTGACCATGTATTGATATCGTAAAGAGAAAGTTTGTTTTCATCAGTCTTGGGAATGAAAGGATTAAGCGGGAAATTGGTTCAAAGGACTTGTATTTTGTTCACAACTATTGGACTGAAAGTGGAATGGAGTAGTTGATGTAAAAAGATGTTAAAGAACCTTTCTAGTTACCGTTTACAGCTATATTAAAGTAACGCGGTTTTTCCAACGACTTTCGAAATTACTTTTATGTTCAGCTTGCACCAAATGAACGGCTGGGTTGCTGTTTTACCTGATTTTTCCCGCGCTTTCCATAGCTCATATTTCCTCCAGCGTTTTCCACCGATTACAACTTTCATTTACGCGCTCACTGTCACGTGTTTTTCCTTTCCCTTATTAATTGGTTGATCACGCTTTTACACGCCGCTGATTGGCTCAACGGTTACTTCGCATGGTTTTAGTCTGACGCCAGTCGTTGGAAAGCCGCTGACAATTGATCGGAAAACTTCACAGTATTTCAATGATTAAAGGAACTATTCGTGCATATCAGTGCAGGTAACACATTACAATATAACTTGGGCCTGTAAATATGTTTAAAATAGTACATTTTTGATTAATAAATCACGTTGAAAATAGTGGCAATACTTGGTAAAACACAGGTTCCCGAAGCGTGCTATAAGGGGCGGACCATTTGACTTCTGGGGGAGTACAGTTAGTACAGGCGCGAATTTTTTTCCAACCCTATCATGCACAGGAAATTGTTCTCTCGGCGCATGTGCGCATGATATGTCTGGTTGAATGGTGATGTAAAGCTCCCTCGGACTAAAAATTACCCAATACTACAGTGATCCCAGACGTCGTTTCAAATGGCTTCTCGGACCATTGATTTCACTCTTAAGCACGATACTGCTTGTTTTCCTAGTTCCCAGGCGAGGGAAGGCAAGAAAACAGGGGCCGCGGGAGTTGATGCATGATGGTGAGGAAGCGAGGTGGCATTCGGCCCCACAAAGCCAAGCGAGCCCAAAACGCACCGCACATGACCGACTGGGACGAGACAGTTTGCCTATCGTTTGATCGCCTGGGGCAGGTGAATTTTCAAAGACCATAATTTATGTGTCACAAACTTGCGAAAATCAAAGTCGGCAAAGACGAAATCAGGAAAACAACAGACAACAAAGTTTCATAATGATTCTAAGGTACATTCAGTAGGTATCTGATGCAACTAATCAGCTTGCACAGAAATCAATGTTTTGTTTACAAAATGATGTACTTGTGGCAGATGACGGGTCCCGAGGGTGGGGATTTGTGTCTTCTTGGGTGAAATGGGGAGGGGAATAAAGCAAACCGCTAAGTAATGAAAGTGGCAAATACCCGGGGGATGGTAACAGGCGGAACTGAACCACGCATAATTTATTGCATCCAAGACGACCAAATAAGAGAAGTGCCGGCAAGGCCTTCTATCCACTTTATTAAAATTAAACTCAAGGTAAACAAAATTAAAGCAGTCGATATGCGTTATTATTAAAAACTCGCTATGGTATATTGCATTTCCTGAGTTTTGATTGGTTAAGAGACAATGGTATATGAGCTCATATACCATTGACCTACAATTATGGTAGGTGTACGTGTAAAAGAATGCATTTTTCGCAATGATTGAACAATATTTTTCGGGCGTTTTTAATAAAACAATTATTCCACTCGCGCTTGCTGGACATGAGATGGTTATAGCCTCGTTGGCTATCTACCATCTCATATCCAACGCGAGCTCGTGGAATAATTGTTTTAAATTATCCCACCTTGATACAAGTAATGATTCCATTCCAACATTTTTCGAAAAGAAAAATAACACGACAAGTTGCCATAGACATTTTGTCCTTTATAATGAAAAGTTTAATTACCACTTCAACAAACGACAACGTGCAGGGCACCAAACAAACAGTGGCAGAATGCAGTCTTTAACCCAAATGAATTACAATATATGATATTAAAACATTTACAAGTGTTTGTGAATGTTTCTGGGAAAATTTTATCTACTTATCAACCACATGATCCATTCTTTTCCCAGGCAGTAACATTTGCGCTGGGGAACAGATAAAGCGAGAAACAGATACGTTAGGTGCCAGTGAACGTGAAAACAGCAAATTAACAAATGCTAGCAGGGTTTTGTAGAGAACAGCTTCAATATATATAATTAAACTAGTTGGCATGAAGTCGGTGGGCTCCCCGCGATTATCACGGATTCGTGGAAAGAAAACTACAAAGAAGGTTTAGGATTGTTTCTTAAAGTGGAAAAATTGCTGTTGGTGTTTCAAATAACATGCATCGCGCACTCCGACCCCCTCAGAGGACAAGTAGAATTACGATCTTACGAGAGCTGCTACACTTCTGAAATTTTGCCAAGCCATGCCAAACTCTCACAACAGGATAAATTTTTAATTTTGTCAGTTATAATTGCAAGCGTTCAAAATAACTTATTTTTCAATTTACTCGAAGAGAACGAAAACGTCAATCAAGTAATTTAATCTCGCCTTTCAAAGAAACTATATCCGCCTTTGACTTCAAGGTAATTGGCTGCTTGTGGTTATGAAATAATTTGAAGTTTTGAAGCGTGCACACAATTACCAAATTGAAAATTTCGATATTTCCAAATTCAGCCTAAAACAATAGACATCACTACGAGGCTCTGGGTAATAAACCCCACAAACTCTGTAGTTGGTTTACTTCCCAAAGCCTTCTGCCGAGGTGTATTGTCTTAGGCTGAATTTTAAAATATCTAAATTGGTCTATTTGCCGAGATATTTGGTTGGTTTAGCCAAACAAATTTTGTCAGCCTGTTCCGACTGGAAGCTAGCCACACACGAAAATTGACAGCATATTGCATCCAGGTTCGTGAGCAAAAAACTCCTAGTGTTGTTATTTCTCTTTCGCCTAATAGGTTTGATTTTCTTCATTCTGATATCGATCTGTAGAATTTCCTTGTTTCGATCATTTCTTTGTGTTCATTACAGTTGTTTCCGTCGAGCCCGATTATTATCCCCTCCCAACCAGAGAATATTGTATATTTATCCCTGCAGTTTTTATTTTGTAGATTTCAAATGTTAGCCTGATGTAGCAAGAATGATCTGCCAACAGATTCTCGTTATCATTGTAATGGCGCTAGCAATGTTTCGCAACATTTCCAGCCAACAATGTGGAATTGACACTTACTCCATCTATCAAATGATGCTTAAGGGCCACACCTTTAACACGCTCAAGGCTCGGCCACTTTCGATGGACTGCAGAGACGCGTGCAACTCTGACGTCAGATGTCAAAGTTATAACTACGTCTTTTCCAAAGACATATGCGAGTTGAATAACAGGACTAAAGAGGCCAGGCCAGAGGACTTTGTCAAGGATCGCGAGAGATATTACATCACCAAGGCCCCCAAAAGAGGTACACAAAGTAGAAGATGGGGCAGGATTTTATGCAGAATGTTTTACAATAGTAGTTTTAACTATCTAAAATTCAAAATATTCTAATAAATTAATTTTGTTCAATCCCAGTACCTCTCGGTTCCATTGCCGAGCTGCCTGCTGATTCTTGTGGAGAGATCAAAGCGAGTGAAGGAGCACAAGCGGTCAGCGGTAATTACTGGTTGGACCTTGAGAAGAACGGAAACCCTTTAAAAGTCTACTGTGACATGACAACTGACGATGGTAACTGATAGATAATTTGTTTCTGCTGGATATCACAAAACGCCATCCAATAATCAATTATTATCTGTTAAAAATACAACAGGACGTCGCATTATATATTGGATCCTACTCGTAAAGTATGCCGTTGTTTCATTTTCGCGATTGGGCGACTTTTTGAGTTTGTTGGGATGAAATTTTTGCGAATTGGCATTTCTTTAGGGAATTAAGATTTTGTGCGATTCATTTGTACCCGCACATGAAACAAGACGAAGAAACAAAGCAGAGGCGTAGCCAGGAATTCTCAAAAGGGTGGGCTCAAATACGGCACTGAAAAATACGCAAAAATATATTAACAATAGCCTCCATTTGGCGCGGAAATATTTAACAATTATCCTGCTAAATCGCGCGGAAAATAACCTGATAGTTAGGGCCGAGTTGGCTAAAATCAGAAGATATGCCTCAAGATTGAGCAGGATATTAAAAATTGTTTTATTATTCAATAAATTATCAACAAAGCGTACTTTACAGTTAGAAAAGTTGCCGTTATGGGGCGCTTTGCGGCACCTTGGTCGAATTATTTTTACTTAACGTATATCTGTCAGGGTATCTGTCAAGTATAGATGGCGAATGACAATCGCTTCATGACAATATATGGACAACGTGACAATTTGTTGAATAATGATAACCTCTTACTAACCGAGCGCGAGGGCCGTACTGGGGAATATTGGCCCGAGGTCGCGGCAGTACGGACCGAGCGCAGCGAGGTCCGCACAAAAACGACCGAGGGCCAATATTCCCCAGTACGGCTCGAGCAAGTTAGGTTAGTAAGTAGTTTATTGTATTGCACTCGCTTTATGCATGCTTGTTACAATCGCACTTTCGGTGACTTGAATTTAGAGGCTTTCCGCCGCAACGTGTTTTGATGCCACGAACAACTCACAGAGAACCAGCTACCACGATTTTGAAAACATTTTTTTCTATTGTTATGAGGTTTCTTTCTGCAGTTCTAGTTGCAAGTTTTAAATAATCCAACTTTAGAAAAAATACGCGGCTTTGGACCGTTTCTGTGGAAACGGTCCGTATGGCAAAATCCCGACCAAGAAAGAACCAATCAGAACGCTCGGATTTTCCTTGCCATATAATAATCTCGGACAGTTTTCCGAGAGCGAAGCTCGAGGAAAACTGTGAGTGTCAAGGATATCCCCCTTACGTGTTTGCTGAATCCTCTGAAGCCTTTGTTTTGCCGATTTCTGGCCGATTTCTGGCCGATCTGCCGATTTCTGATTTTTTTTGCCGATTCCTGATTTCAGGAGGCTGGCTTCTTGTCTTCAACGTTGTAATTGACGACTCATTGGCCGCCCCGCAGTTTTCAATCATGACATCATACCGTAATATAAGCGATTATCACATCAACAAGATGCTTCTCGCAACAAGCGCCATGAAAGAGCTGAGAGCAAACTTGCCTTTCACTCAGCTGAGATTCCACTGCAGAAAACAAAAAGGACGTACGTTCCACGTCACCACGGCCGCTAACAGCACTGGTGAAGCTGTAGTCCAGTATTTCAGCGGTCAGACGGATGTCCAGCCCGGGGCCTGTGGTTCGTTCGTGAGAATGGACGATGACAACTCGCTTTTAACCAGGGCTTGCCATAGATGGGGATTTGAAAATGGTTCGTATGAAGTTGGCAAATGGGGGCATGGTAATGATCAAGATAGACTGTACAGACACGCCGCTTTTGTACGTGGATTATATCATTGGGTTGTGGAAATATTGATGTGCGATGATATGATGTCAGATGTGTCTTCAGGCGATTTCTGGAAAGTCTTTGTTCGTTGAAAAACTGATTAATTTAACCTTAACACTTCGTTGCTGTAGAATAATAGTAAATTCGACTAAGCATAAATAAATATGAACGCTTTCAGCCTCAAATCGTAAAAAATAAGAGCGCATAGCTTTTTTCCCCAAAATTAGACGTTGTTGTATATGTTTATAAAATAATTGAGATTCTACGCGCGCTCTCATTGGTCGATAGGCGTGTTTAGGGAGCATGTAAACATAGATTTGACGTCTTAGATTCGCACGTAGTTTGAGAATTCTTTTATAAAAGCAATATAGGACGTTTTCCGTGTTTACATAGCCTCATCTAAACACTCGGGGGTTGGGATTTTTACATAGCGCGAAAGTGCTTTGTTCCTGCAGCAGAGCTTTGCCTAAGCGGCACCTAATCTCATACCCAGATCTAACTCTGTCTTCCGTTTGTCCGTAAGAGATCTGGGTACGAGATTAAGTGGTACCCAAAGGCATTCGCTCCCTGTATCTCGCGCACCTCTTTTGTTTTAAGGGCTAAGGCCATTGTTTCTGTTGTTTGTTCTTTTGTTTTATCAGCCAATCCTGTTAAGCCTTACGATAGGTGCGTACCGCCTACCCAAAGGCCGCCGCGAGTTGAGCATTTCTTGTTATAAGTTCCGTCGTCGTCATGGTACTTGCATGTGATATCTCTTCAAGTGCGCAGACTTGACACAAGTCGCTCGTTTATTATTTATGTCGATAAACCTAGAAGAGTTATTTGAAGAATATTGATTTGAAACCGTGCACGAACTTGGGACGAATCATCGAAACTTACGTGTATCGCTTGACAGCTGTCATGTACTTATGACGGATAAAAACGCCTCATGGCCATATATGGACAACGTGAAAATTTGTTGAATAATTAACCAAATTATCAGTTCCAAGAGACGTGTGGAAACACAAAATTGAAAAGATGGTAATTTTGCTAAAACATGTTTTTTCCTTCTAAAATTGAGAAAGAAGAAATGAATAATTGATGGTATCTAAGAGACCTCATCACAGAAGTCCCGGCATGGTTTCCTAACCACATGCATCTTTAATAAGCGCAACGAGATAACAAAAGCAGTCGATATTCAATCCTGTGACTTTTAATTACGTCTAGTTAATTAATAGATGACACTAAAAGTAAAAAGAATAAATAAGAAAGTCTAGCTATGATGGCGAAGGATCGATAAGCCGTATTGGAACTTTTTGTATTCAGATTTATACCAATGTAAACAATAAAACTTGCAATTAGCTAATTACCCCACCTTCACAATGGATTGTTCCTGCTGTGTGCGTAAACACTGATTTACGTGTGGGCTGCATTTACAGACACCTTTTGAAATGTTCCCGCATGCAATTTTTGAATCCTTGATTAATAAGTGACACAATCGCCGCCATTGCTTCATAGTTTATAGTTCAGTAGTTTAAGAGCCATCCCGTGGAAGAACTACTAAGAAAGTCATTATTATTATTATTATTATTATTATTATTATTATTATTATTATTATTATTATTATTATTATTATTATTATTATTATTATTATCATCATTCACTGCAGGGTAGCTAATTTCAATTAATTTCAGCTAAGAAATTCATAGCTCAACGGATGATACCGGCTGTCAGAAGTACTGCAGTCATCTCTGCACCAGATATTATGTCATTGACCATTTTCGAATTGCCCATAATACACCTTGTTTACCCCTCCAAAATTTTGCATAACCTTTGTTTCCCAATTCTCCTGGTTATTACAGTCGTCCCAAGAGAATCGGAAGACAATGCTTATGCAAAATTTTGGGGGGTAAACAAGGTGTATTATGGGCAATGCGAAAATGGTCAATCGGAAATGGTCCCTAAAGCACCAACAACAACTGGAACAACCTCTGTTTTATAAACGACATCTTGGTATTCCCCAACGTTTTCATTCTCTGTCTTCTCCACAATTGCATCCCAAGAAACTGCAATATAAATCAATGCCTATTTCTTGTTTTTTTCTTAATTGCATTGGTTGCAAATCATCGATATCATTACTTCTTGGGGAGATATAACTGCTGCCGCGACAGGGTGTCAGTCAGACATTTTGTAAAGTAAAAAAGGCTTAATTTTATACCAGTGCAATGCGTAGCAGGTGATATACACTTCTTGAAAACAACAACGTAAAAGCAACAACTCCTGAGTTACGCGAGAACTGTTTCACCATTCAGACTCCATAGTTTATGAAGATATATGCACGAGGGTAGTTAGACCTGTGAAGATTATTACACAAAATCATGGCGACAATCGAATAAAATTTGATTTAATTCACTGTTTTTTCTTTCTCGCCTGATTGCATGAGATTTAGTAAAACCATTGTTTGTAACAAAGAAAATAAGACTTTCGAGGCACCCTACCGGGAATTCAATTTATATAAGCCCGGCGCAAGATTTCCAAGACGAAATGTTTTCTTCATTTTGCTGTCGATCAGTAGAAAGAATGGAAACTATGGCTAAAACTTGACAACGTTAACGTAATTTTCAGGTTTGTTATACGAGTTTTCAATAGTTCATACCATTCATACATGAACACAAAGATTAATGCTTGGTGGTCATGGTAACATCTTTTTTTCAGTTCTTTCAACAAGCGTGCTAAAATTTTTAATGCAAGAAGATCCAGTTTAAACGTAGACGCGAGACGGGTGGCTCATTCCAAAGCAAACTTTTTACTTTTATGACATTTTGAATATTGACGAGTTCTTCTGCTGCTGCTGTGAATTTCGTCTACCGTTGCTGTGACACCACAAAAATATCCGACAGATGATTAAACCGAACTTCATAACTCACCGGAGATTTTAGATCCCAGGATTAAATACATAAAGAGGCACAAACTTTATTTCAATATGGCGATGTATAACGTGGCCGAACTGCCTTCAAACCCCTTCAGGTCTTGGCATTATAAATAAACTAGATTTTTTCTCGGCAGTCCCGAGTTCAAGTTGATCTTTGGCCACACTTAGTGGAAACAAACAATCTGGAGTTGAGAGTTCTTCTAAACTAATTTAAAGTGCACCTAACCCCAAAATAGTTTTTTCGCTAAAATAATCCTTTGCACCAGTTCCAAACGCATTGCACCTTTCGTTTCTCCCTTTTACAAAATTCGGACTATATATAGCATTCAAAGGTTACGAAAATCTGTACATCATACGTTCCACGACCGAGTCAGAAGGGGCGTGGGTCTATTCCTGATTTGACGTCACAAACTGATTTGCATCGCATCAAGTCTTTGTAAACATGCATGCAAATCAGTTTGTGACGTCAAATCAGGAATAGACCCACGCCCCTTCTGACTCGGTCGTGGAACAAACGATGTACAGTTTTTCGTAACTTTTGAATGCTATAAGTAGTCAGAATTTGGTAAAAAGGAGAAACGAAAGGTGCAATGCTTTTCGAACTGGTGCAAAGGTTTATTTTAGCGAAAAAAAATATTTTGGGGTTAGGTGCACTTTAAGCTGTGTTAATTTTTCACTTTACTCCGCTATCCCGGCAATTTCGATTCTAATCCGTGTACATTTCTCTGTTTATCACTAATGTTTTTATTTTGCAAGTTTCAAATGCTAACGTGACATAGAAACAATGGCTTGCCAACAGCTTCTCGTTATCATTGTAATGGCGCTTGGGATGGTCTATAACATCAGCCAGCAATGCGGAACTGAAACTTACTCCATCTATCAAATGATGCTTAAGGGCCACACCTTTAACACGTTCAAGGCTCGGCCACTTTCGATGGACTGCAGAGAGGCGTGCAACTCTGACGTCAGATGTCAAAGTTATAACTACGTATTTTCCAAAAACATATGCGAGTTGAATAACAGGACTATGGAGGCCAGGCCAGAGGACTTTGTCAAGGATAACGAGAGATATTACATTACAAAGGCCCCCAAAAGAGGTACACGAAGTAGAATATGGGGCATTGATTTACTGATTTAGTTTAAAATTTAGAAAAAATTTTGCAGTTTAAATTTTCTGATTGTTTCTGATGACATTTAGCAGCGATAGTAAAATTCTGATAGATCGTTTTATAATTCAATCCCAGTGCCCCTCGGTTCCATTCCCGAGCTCCTTGCTGAGTCGTGTAGAGAGATCAAGGCGAGTGAAGGAGGACAGGCGGTCAATGGGAGTTACTATTTGGACCACGAGAAGAACGGGACTCCTTTGAAACTGTACTGTGACATGACAACTGAAAGTGGTAAGTGAGCTGTAATTCCCTAAGTAAAAGAGGCAATATCTTGCTTTTGCAAGAACTTCGAGTCCACCTGTTACAAAAAGAGG
The DNA here is from genome assembly GCA_947652115.1 of Blastomussa wellsi. NCBI lineage: Eukaryota > Metazoa > Cnidaria > Anthozoa > Scleractinia > Plerogyridae > Blastomussa > Blastomussa wellsi. Next base: position 2,552,153 of record OX393570.1, on the reverse strand, counting down.
TTGTCTATTTACCCAGTTTGGATTTCGAGTTGGATACGAGCTAGCATTTCGATTAAGATTTCGCGTTGGATTCGAGTTCGGATTTCGAGTTGGATTTCGAGTTAATTAGGACTAGGTCTCGTACTATAATTATTAAATATCATTCTGAGAGTAAGACAGCAATTGCATTCAAATTTTCTGTTTATAGTCGTCTTGCCTTTGGGCACGTATTCCTTCAGTCCTGGTCTTTCTTGTAAGCACATCCGGGATTCTGGATATTCCAAAGGAGACGGGGAGTACTGGATCGACCCCGAGGAGAGCGGAAACCCTTTAAAGATATACTGTGACATGACAACTGACGGCGGTAAGTGGTGGATAATTCTTTGCTTTTAAAAGCTCGCAAAAACCTCATTCATTGATTGCTTATTAGGTGTGGTTGCCGAATGGTTAGTGCGTTGGAATTGGAGTCTGCATCAGGCGGGCCGGATTCTAGCCCCTGCCGGACACTGCTCTGTGTCTGGGTATATGTAATACACTTTACTCTCCCAGTGCCTCTCTTCGCCCAGGTGAAGAATGGGTACCGGTAAACTGAATACTGGGGGCACCCCTACAATTGACTGTCATCCCATCAAGGGGGAGGAGTCGCTTTCTTCTGCTACGCAAATCGGTTCATGCCTAAGGTCTGAATAAGTTTCATTTCATTTTGGAGTAATCGCGGAGCAGTTTTTTCTCCATTTTTTGGCGAACTGTGAGTAAAATCGCAAAATTGATAAAAATTAAATCTGAAAAATCAATTCCAGCCCTGAAAATTAATATACGTGCCTGACAAATTTATTTACGTGCTATACGTATTGATATTTTTCGATCGAGTTTTTGTATCATGTAAGATTAAGTAATAAAATTTCGGCTTGTTAAATTGCCTAGTCTTTTTTCCAAATAGCCGCTGATTTTTGTTTCATTTTCAGGAGGCTGGCTTCTTGTTTCCAACGTTGTGATTGGCGAGTCCTTAGCCGCTCCATTGTTGTCAGTTATGAATTCATATCGTGGAATAAGCTTCTATCATACAAACAAGATGTTTCTCGCCACTAGCGCCATGACAGGGCTCAAAACATACTTGCCTTTCACTCAGCTGAGATTCCACTGCAGAAAACAAGAAGGACGCACGTTCCACGTGACCACGGCCGCTAACAGTACTGGTGAAGCTGTGGTCGAGTACTTTAGCGGTCGGACGGACGTCCAGCCCGGCGCCTGTAGTTCGTTTGTAAGAATGGAAGATGACAACTCGCTGTTAGCCTGGGTTTGCCATATATGGGGATTTGAAAGTGATGAGTATGAAGTTGGCAAATGGGGGCATGGCCATGATCAAGACAGACTGCACAAACACGCCGCTTTTGTACGTGGATTATATCATTGGATTGTCGAGTTGGCTATGTGTGATGACTGGACATCTGTCGTGTCTCTCGGTGATTTCTGGAAAGTATTTGTTCGTTAAAAAACTGATTGCGCTGAACCATTTACTATCCATGGTCAGGAGCCGTAATCGATTATGGCTCCTGCCATGGTTGAACTTATCAATCTGTAGAGTAATACCTCATACGAGCACCTTCACTTCTCAATTCCGCTCTCGAGCTTTCTATATATCCACGTTTACTTTAGTTCTACAGTACAGATTCTTTGTCCACTAAAGGAAGTGTTGAAAATTAATTAGTAGTGAGCTCGATCAATGAGAACTCACATTGACTCGGGTGGAGAGGATATACAAGGCACAGCCCATATTATGAGCCTGATAGACTACATGTTATCAGCCTGAAAATTTCAGATAAGAACTCCATCGCCGTTTGTGTGTGCGCATGAAGCTTGCATTGTCAGGCAAACTGCACAAAGACATTGAAATCTTTTACCTGCCTTTCTTTGTTATAGACAGGGGGGGGGGGGCTATTCAAAGAAGGCACCATACTTTTATTGCGGGGAAGGGGAATTGGTCTTTCCGTGGAGTGGTGGGTCCTGTCTGTGTATAATAGTTTTGAACACCTCCCTAAAAATTAGCTAGCAACGAAAGTGATTCCTGATTCATTGCTTTTTTTCTTATATCCGTCGCTTGGTGTAACCAAAGCTTTTTTATAATTCTTACAGTCCATATTTATAGTTCTACCTTAGCACGAGGAATGTACGTTTGTGTTTTTATTTATACTGATCCTCAACTTGAGTTTGTAGTTGAAGAGCTCAGTTTTGTAACTAGGGATTCAGATTTGAATCACTTGGTGTAACAAATCTGGTTTAGGTTTGTAGTAGAAGTAGAAGACGTTTTTGTCAGTTCTTACAGACCTTCAATTAATTAGTATAAAAGGAGTGTACTAGCTGTCGGCGGCAGAGCTGCGAATGTAAGTGTCGATAAGTGGCAACCAAAGGCGTGAGTTTAGCATAAGTTTCGCCACCGAAACAAAGCACTTGGATGCGCAGGCTAGCTAAAAACGTTGACTTGCCGCAAGTCGCTCTTTTATTCGGTTTGTTGATAAAGTGGCACCTCCAACGTTTAAAACCATAGCGCAAATATTTTATCGTCCTCCCTGATGATCGAAAACTCGGAGTCAATAAAGAACTAAAGAACCAAAGTAGCACTCAAAGGCTTCACTTGAACTATATCCCACATCATTACGACATGCTACTAAAGGACACATTCAAACGTTTAAACATAATAGAGTTATTTGAAGAATATTGTTTTGAAACCGCACACGAAATGTTGCGAAACGAAACGCAGTAAATCACGCTCCCCTGTGAATCAACTAAGCGACTTGGAGCAAATCTATTT
>OX393570.1:2416865-2546865 GCA_947652115.1 Blastomussa wellsi | reverse complement strand
GCAAATCAGTTTGTGACGTCAAATCTGGAATAGACCCACGCCCCTTCTGACTCGGTCGTGGAACAAACGATGTACAGTTTTTCGTAACTTTTGAATCCTATAAGTAGTCAGAATTTGGTAAAAAGGAGAAACGAAAGGTGCAATGCTTTTCGAACTGGTGCAAAGGTTTATTTTAGCGAAAAAAATATTTTGGGGTTAGGTGCACTTTAAAGCACTTGTAGCCTTATAATCTTACGTACAAACCCAGTTTGTAAAGCAAGTTTAATAAATCCCTTGCGACGCTTTAATGTAAGCACATAGCTGTCAAAAAGCACATCATGTATCTCCGCTTGTCCTCCAACAACGATGACGACAGAGTGACCCGCCCCCTTTTGTGTCAGAACGTATTCCAAGCTGTGACGTGACACGTCAACCACGCCAAGAGCCATGATTATGTCTCGGTATAGCCACGCTTTCAAAAGACCTGTTAAAATTAATAACCAATATGCTATTTTAAATTTAATAATTTTCATATATGTGCCCTAGTAAACTGCAAAGTGAAAAATTTGTGGTTTTGTTTTCATTTTGGTAAGAAATCATCTTCTTCAATCATTGTTAGCGTTGAGAATATGCAGGTTTTTGGACAGACTCTGTACAGATAATACTTAAAAAATTACAGAAAGGCTTATTTCCGCAAATATTAAAGCTTAGAAGAAAGAATGAACCATACTTTGTTTAACCGATCCATGACCCAAAACAAGAAGACCACTTGCCAATACCGATTTTACTTCAAAATAGGAATAAATTTTTAAAATACAATATTTTGAGAAATTACTTGAGTGAACAGAAAGATGTGGAATAATCCCCGGGAACTTTTCGCTAAATCCACAAGCTTCTGTACTTAGTGCCAACGTAACTCCTTCAGTAAATAATCCGTGAGGGTGATATCCAAAAATGTAATTCTTTTGAGGATCGAGTTCGCTCGTTTTGACGAGAGTGACTGGGTAATAATCCCTCATGAACTTGAATATAGGAAGCCGCCTCCCAATGTTCCGCAGCAGGTCTCTTCCTCCTCGTTCGGGAGTTTTCCACTCCACAAGATGAGTCCATGATAAATAAAGCAGCACCAGCGGCCACAGCCGCGTGTAAAAGAACAATTGATATAGCGTGACCGGGCCGAGAATGTGCATTCCTCCCAGGAAACCAACAACGTATAGAATTATGACACTTGATGTTTGTAGAATGTAGTGAACAAGCGACATTTCTACGATCTGCGATGAAAACAACGGTTGAACTACAGTATTTTTTCACCACTGATCTTCACGGCGAGTAGAGTGTAGCTGTTGTTGGTTCTCGATTATCCGGAAACCATCTTGCGTCATAAATACGTCATTCGTAGTTGTTCAGCTCCCATCGCCCCCCTTCAATAGAAAAATCACGAAGGATCGAAGTGACAATTTCATGTCACGCAACGAGATGAATCATTGCGCGACAATGCCTTCTCCGTTCAGCGGACTTTCCCGTGAGAGCAGGAAGACCGAGAATGCAAGATGGCGGTGGACGTTGTGAAGATGGAAGCAGATGCGTATATGGTTTGTTTAACACATGCACTGTCCACTGAAAGAGAGGAAGTTATGGGCTTGTTAATAGGAGAGGTATTAGTATCTAAGTTGGTTACATTTTAAGCTTTTCTAGGTGACAAGAAGTATAAATAAGTCACATTTATCATCGCAGTACACTGCGAACTGCACTTGTAGTTCTCAAGGGGGAAGAACCCTAACTACAAAACGGTTGTTATAGATGACTTCTAACCATCATATCTTGGGTTCCCTTTCAATCATGCGATTAGTTTTTTCCATTCTTGTTCCATTGGAGGTTGTTTTTACTTTTGGCAGCTTTGACATATTTGGAAAGTCATGTGACCAGAACACAAACGTGCTAAAAACTCTCACAACTTGCATCTTGCTCGAATGAAACCAAAGTCAATGGATAGAGTGTATTCAGATGCAAAATCTGTAGTATGGGTTTGTTGAAATTCGCAATACTGTAAAAGTTTTGATGTCACAAAAATTTTATGACATCATAGCTTCTTAACTGATGAGAATCTCCGCAAATCCATACTAGAGATCTTACACCTGAATGCACTCTTTCCATTAGCTCTGTTTTCATCCAAGAAAGATGTAACCTGTGCAAGTTTTAAGCGTTTATGTGTTCTGGTCATGCGACTTTCAAAATATGGTCAAAACTGCCAAAAGTGAAAGCAGCCTCCAATAGAACAATCATGAGTAAACAACTAATCCCAGGATTGAGAGGGAACCCAAGATATGATGGTTACAATTCATCTATAGCAACCATTTTGTAGTTAGGGTTCTCCCCCTTAACTTTTATTCGTTTGCTACAGTTGTATAGAATCTGCAGCTAGGGCCGGCCAATAAGGCTGTGGTTCAAAATTAATTCCGAAAATAACAATAAGCTTACAGGTAAGTGAAAAGGAGGACCACAGATTAATTTGTTAGTTGAAAGACTATAACGTGCTACCCTTGTGAAACAAAGTCAATTTATTTAGTTATTTAATTAATTAATTAATTATTTATTTATTTAATGTACATGTAGGTTGAGGATGAGAAGGTTGCTCACATTTATTCGGTCATCATGCTCCAAAGGCTAGACAAACGGAAAGATAGAGTGGAGATTTCCCCTGAACAGCTTTCAGATGCCTCGACACAGGCAGAGGTAACGTGAGATTTGGTACAGTTTTCAAATGTTAGTTATGGGACTGTGGCAATAGTCAGACTGGACAGTATAAATCTACTAACATTACAACCTGTGAAGTTCGAAAGTTAAACACTGTGTACTTCTAATGAAATTATTTATAGAGTATTGTAGGTACAGGCTGTATGAAAATAAGATGAATTCCACACAAAGTTCAAGCAATATGTGCAAAAATTAAACACTAAAAATCAACGTGTACATATTGGATGGTAACATTTTGAACACTATTTGAAACATCTAATTTTAATTCATTTCGCTAAGTAAACCCAATATTGAATTCTCGAGCATTCTGGAAAAAGCTATTGTGCAACCTCACAAAAATGCTTAAAGTCACATGAAACGTCCATTTGGATTGAAATTTGGACAGCTTTAAATTCAGTTTTCTGTCACAGGGTCAGCTTTGTCTCAATATGTTCTTTTGGTGCATACAAAAATAATGTTACCATGCTGTGAGAGTTTTTGGTACCTATAGTTTTGCCTTTCCAGTATTCATGACCCCCTTACATGGACAACTGAACTCATAATCATAATTTATACTCATAATTGTAAAACGTCCTTGTAAGGGAAAAGCCTGAAAAAGCTTTAAACAGGTTTCTGATATCATCTTAACAGAGACTAGGCATGCTCACGTCAAAAAAGCGACCAATGAGGGTCATTGGCTGGTACCATTCTCACCCGCATATCACTGTCTGGCCTTCACATGTAGGTAAGTAAAATGTACGACAGGCCACAAAATCAATTGTAGTCTGATGCATTTAGGATTGGAATAGTAGTAGTAGTAGTAATCTTTAATGAGGATGCCAACGTCACGAAGTGGTTTACAGAAGGGTCCTCAAAAGAATACTAGATTACATCAAAGACTAGCTAAACAATAAAAATATAAAAAATTAAAAGAATAAATACAATCATTAATTAACAGATATAGAATGTCGTTAAGAATCAAAGATAACTTTGGACAGGCCACGTTTAAAAGCAGGTAGTGATTCAGCATTCCTTAATGAGGTGTCCAACCCGTTCCATATATCAGCGCTAAAATTTACTGCTGACTAATGACCCCATCTTCTAGTGGCACTGGATTTACGAATGTCATTTCTCGATCTTGTGTAGTAACTATGAAAATCACCATTGAATGTAACAGTGATAGAGTGACAGAAATAGTTGTTAATTAATTTATACATAAAAATAGCATGATGTTCCTTTCTATGTCGTAATAGTGGCTTCCAGCCAAGTATTGTAAGCACATTAGTTGCAGAAGAATGCGCAGGAAAATCCAAAATTTCTAATCAATAATAAAATTTGAAGTTGGCAGCTGGTTTGAGTAGAGAAACAGACCCTGACTGTCTTTTCTGAACAAAGTGGGGAGAAAGCTGGCACTTTGTTCAGCGATCAGTGCTTAGTGAAAGCATTTTTCATTTGAAAAATTTAATCATCAGCTTTAAAAGCCTTCCATAATTTGAAAGACATATTTTTAAAAATGTCCCTTTCTCATTTTGCATTCCATTCTTCTGTTTGTCCTTAGGGGAAGTTTTAATTCTGAGCTTGTGAGTGCAATCTTCTGTATTCTTTTCTTAATATAGACCTGCGGACACAAGCCATGTACCAAGTCATGGATAAAGGATTTGTTGGTCTCATCTTTTCCTGTTTCAGTACTGATCCCAATATGGTGAGCTACTGACAACTGTAGATTCTTTCTTCTTGATCATTAAACGTCATTGCATAGAGTCAAGTTTCTTTTCAATCTTTGTCTGTTGTTCTCATGAAGCTCTGGTTATTGCCCTTAAAATGTTTTGAGTAACAGTGAGTACCTTATTTCATTTGTTTCTCAGAGTGGCCAACTGAAGGTGTATTGTTTCCAATCAGTGAACATAAAGCCCGACGGGGGGCCTCCACAGTAAGCATGTTCTCGATGTTATTTGTAACCATGTTGTCATTTGCCACCGGCACTGCAGTTTTAAATGTACACATACAAGCTTAGTTATCTTATCGCTGCTTAGTTTTGTGGTACTTAATTTTGGACATTTAAAGGGGCACTGTCATGGTAATTGTTCAGTGCTAACATTATGACTAAGTAATGCAACAGAAAGTTATATCAAGTAATTTGTTCAGGGGAGGGAGAAACCGTTGTTTATTTTTTAGCAATTTTTGTAAACCACAGGGGCAGAATTTGAAAACATCAAGCTTGGGATCTAAAGCTCCTAATAGTGATATCACTCTGTTTATAGCTTCATTGGTAGTATTTTTACAAAACTGGACCACCATTTTTAGTTTTCTGTGGTGTAACTATTTTATGTCTTTGGCCTCTTGAATTTTTAAGGTGATGCTAATGACAAGCTGCGTTAAAGGAGCTACGTCAAGGCTCATGCAATTTGAAAAATTTAGGTGAAATTTTTCAAAATCGTCATTTGCAATCCTTCTCAATCTTCTCCATCCTTAACCATCCTTGTTCCTTTTTGGTTTAGTATTACTTCGTTGGTGTTTTTCTTCCTTAGGAAACTGTTAGTTTTAGGCTTCCTACGTTTTAAGCGTAATTTGGTTTGTTGCAAAAGATAACTCGAAGTATTGTGACGTAGCTTCTTTAAGTGTTAAATACTGTCCATCTCCAAATCATACAGCAGCAACGAGACACATTGTAAAATTATGCTGACCTGTGTAATAACCATTTTGCTTTGTCGCAAACAAACATGCCTCAATTGACCTTTTTTTAAGTTTTGTTTCATTATGATTTTGCTCAATAGTATTGTCTTTAAAATTTTGCCTTGGAAAACAAGAATAGATGAATATTAAATAAAATAAAATGCTTTTGCAAATGTTAATGTGGATCAGCCTTTGGAAAGGTTTTTGAAATTTAGTTTCTTTCAACACACTCTTGTCAAATATGTTAATTGTGAAATTTACGTCTTTCAAAATTAAGTTCCCACGAAAAAGACTAACAATAATACTTCAATATTAATATTTATAATGACACTTTAGTTTCACTATCATGAAAAACCAGTCACATTGTTTTCATTATATCAGGTTTCAGCGAGCAGATATTGAGCTGCAGATTGTTCATACTGAGGTCTTGTCAGAGGCCACTTTAAACAGCTTATCAGAAATGCCACAAATACTTTCAAAGGTAGGAAGGCTAGTATTGCATGATACCTTGACTCATACAATTCTCCTTTGCAGGAAATATAATACCGCATGTGTCTAAATATAGTGTTATTGTGTAGGACTGTATGATTTAGGCAGCCTTCGTAATAGAAAACAGGTTTTCATAAGCAGAATATTGGATGTTTATTGTTCATGATCATTTAAAAAAATACGGCTGAGCTGATGTGGTTGTGTAAAATAAATAAAAAAAATCTATGTGTCAACAGTAATGGAAAAAAAACACAACAAAAATCTATTAATCTATTTACAAGGAATAAGAATTAATTAAAGGGTTGTTGCTTTTTTTAATAATTTAGTGCCAGAAAGGGCTCTTGTCTTGTTATCTGGAGAATTCCAAAAAGCTACAGGTTGATGACAAATTGACTTTTGACTTAGCCACAGAGAAAGTCAATTTCCTCCTTAAATCATAGAAGGAGTGGACCTGGGTACCATTACCAGGGTGCACAAGAGTCAGTGCCTGTCTACTCTAAAGTAGAACATGAAAACGCGTACTTCACTGTGCTCTTTTCTTCCCACCTACTGACCTATGGCTCTAGGGATGTGGATCCTTCAACCTTTAGGGATGTGCCTTATTCTTGTCCTCAGACTCTGCCCACGATCATTCTGGTGTGTGCCAGGGATCAAGACCTCTGGTCGCCCCCAAATTCTTAGCATACACAGAGTAATTTTCAGCCAATCGGATTTTACAACGAGTTCCAGTGGTGGGGGCAGCCAGCGGTCTCAATCCCTTGCTCAAGCAAGAAGGATCGTGGGCTCTGTGTACAAGAATGGGATGTGCATGAGAAATGGCATCTTGTAAGTGTAACTAAAATTTATTTTTTGTGCTTGTTATAGGAAGAGGAAGAGGCATATAGAAAAACTTTGAAGTAAGTAAATAATGCATATTTACTTCGTTTTTGTCACAGTTAGCTCATCTTGAAAACTTTCTTCTCCAAAATTTTTCAAATGTATTTTTTCATTCAGTCTAATTCTTCTCCATTCATAACCATCCTTGTTCCTTTCTTGTATCTCATCTATAGATAAAAAATTTTGTCAATTGTAAGTTGGATCTATGGAAATATTTTAAGAAGAGTGCACTCATTTACTGAAATGTATTATTTTTCCAGTACCATGGACCTTCTAACTGCAGTCCATAACAGCACAGGTGTGTAGGAATAAGGTTGCAATTTTTAAGATTGCCACATAAAAAGTCTGCATGCAAGCCTAGCAGCCCATTAGGCTGGATCGCTTATCCTGGTTTCATTGCCGTGGAACGACTAGAAGTATTTCTTCTCCCCCTGGATGGTGGATGCTAGTGCATCACAGGGTTTCCCCCCAGCATTAAATTTTCTGGTACCCATTTATATATGTTGTGGTTTAAATTTATCCCTGGTTTAAAAAAATTTAAACCAGTGTGATATTGATTTCCCTTTGTTTCAGATTATGCTAATCAACATGAGACAAAGGGAAATAAAAATCAAATTGGTTTAAATTTTTTTAAACCAAGGATAAATATACACCTGGGTGAAGAGAGAGACAATGAGTGTCTTGCCTGAGAACACAATGTTGTTTGCTGGCCAGGGCTTGAATGTGGACTGCAGTTTCAAAAGCACTCAAGTCTAGTTCATTTAATGAGAGTCTTTTGTACTGCCTTTGGTCTTTGTTCTTTACTCATGGTCCACCACACTAACCTATGAATATATCATTAGGCTTCCAAATCTCCTGAGATTGCCACAAGCCATCTCATTAATTTTGAATGATTGACATTATTTTGTGTATTCTTGATCACATATTCATCATTTTTATGGCCAGACATAACTAATCGATGACATCAATGACATAAATGAAATCTATGAGTAATCAATAGGTAGTCGATAGGCAATCAATTGATTGGTCATTGATTATTGCCGATGATCAATGAGTAATCAATGACTAATCAATAGGCCACAAAATTTTTGGTTATCTATTAGTCATCGATTGCATCAATTAGTCATTGATTGCATTGATTATTCATCTTGTGGCTGAAAACCGTATTTGTAAAGAAAAATATGTTTAACACAGATAAAAGAATCACAAATGAAAAAATGGTACAAGAAAGCAAGAAATGTGTCTTGTGTGCAGTGTAACAGTCGATGAGAAATCAATAACATCAATAGGTAATCAATTACATCAATGAGGAATCGGTGTTATCAATGAGTAATCGATAGGCCACAAAACTTTTGGGCTTTGATTACTCATTTATTACTCATTGATCATTGCCAATAATCAATGACTAATCAACTGATTACCCATCGATTACTCATTGATTACCAATTGATGTCATTGGTCACTGATTAGTTATGTCTGGTTATGGGTATACAGCTCTTTAGAGAAAGGTTATCCTGCAGAAATGGAAAGGCAAATGACATATCCAAAAGCATTATGAGTAGTACTTGTAGTTTGCCATTGTTTCATCCAAGTTCATGGTGCTCCAGTGCTATGGAAGGAAAAATCATGAATGCAGTTTACCTTAGGATTCATAGTCTCTTTTCTTCCATCACACTGAAATACTATGAACTTTAATGTATAGTCCAGAAAATATTTCTACTCCCACTACTGAAGGGATTGGAAATTCCTGGGGGTGGTGTGGGGGGTTCTCAAAGGCCAAAAAATTTAAAGAAATGAAATTCCAAGTGGACTGGGTAGGGGGTCTTTCATGGGGGAGGTGTGGATAATATATGGAACTACGTAATGTATCATTGAACTTCCACTCCTCGCAATTTACTTCAGTTGTTGTCATGTATGTTTTTATGCTTTTTGAAGGGTGGCTACAAATAGAACTTGTATTGTGTTTTTTATTTATTACACATGGCTTGTGGTGAGTTCACAACTCGGTGGAAGGTCATGGGTTTGAATTCATTGGGCCCGGTTGATTTTAAGTCAGGATTTCTTTTCAGCTGTTAAATTGACATAAAATTTGGAAGATGTCACTCGCTTTTACATTCACTTTTTTTAAATTTATTATGCCAGCAGGTCTATGCATTACAGACCTTTCAGTGTTATGTTAGCTATCAATGTTATTTTAATTTCCTCTTCAGTATTTACCAAGGCGTTGTGCCAACTAATGGAGGTCATGTGCGGGCCGCTCCTTCAAACCCTAGAGAACAGATTGCAAGTAAATCTAAAAAGGACTGCTGCACTGGAAACAGAGAAAGAGACATTGGAGAAAGAATTGGATCAGATAACAGCTGAATTACAGCAATCAACATGACACGTCCTCTGGTTGTTCTCCACAGTGACGCAATGCCGGCATGTAATGTCAACTCGAAATGCCCTATAGAAGGTGAACACGGATGCAGTCCTGATGTACAACTCGCTACTGCCCGACACTCACCCGGTACAGAATTCCGTAAATATCGTTCAGACTTTATCAGAAGTATACACCCCCTCGCCCCACTCAGGTTCCAAGAGGAAGAATAACGACTTCTGAAAGTTATACCACAGTTGACCAAAGCGTAATTTTAGAGTTTGTATGAGATTTTGTCTGGATTTATAATTAAGCTGAAAATACCTCCTTTTCCTTTGAATAGCTGCAATAAAGTTTAAACCCTTACCTGGAGTCCTTTTATGGCCTCTCTTGAGCTTTTAAAAGCTTGCCATACGTGCAATTTTACTTTCAACGGTCTATTTACATGCTAAAAGAGATAAAAGCTTTAGAAGCTCGAGAAAGGCCAAAAATGGACTCCAGGCAAGGTTTTAAATTTTATTGCAGCTTTTCAAAGGATAAATGAGATATTTTCAGCTAAATTATAAACCATACAAAGTTTCATACAGACTCTTATTGTACTCTTTGGTCACCTGTGGTTATACGATGGCATAACGAACATTTATTTGGACGTCTTGGTTAATGGCTTCACTAAACCAAAAACAGTGGTTATTTTAATGAATAAATAGTCTTTTACATCAGTCATAGACAGAATAATTTGCAATACACCTACATTAGGTATGGTACATTAAAACTAAGGTTTTTTTAAAGTCTGATCCTTCTCCTTTTTTAAACATTACACTTGGTAGAAGCAAGCTCCTTCGTCTAAATCACTTGATGTAAGAAAGGATGACTCACTAATTTGACGTGCACTGTTTATCAAGTAAGGCTAACGTCAAACGTCGAACTTCACATGAGCCGAACCTAATGAAAATGAGCAAAAACTATTGTTTTTGCTCATTTACATTAGGTTCGGGTCATGTGAAGTTGGACGTTTGAACACAGCCAAACATCAGCTAGTTTAAAAATTGATTAAAAAAAGAAATAATTTATTAGTGGCTTCCAGAAAAATGAAAATAATCATATGCTTCAGGCCCTTAAAATGACTTGCTGACTGATTATTGTTGCTAAATAAATCCATGCAAAAATTCAAGCAGAAACTTCTCTTCTGTACACCAATATATATATTGTATTCTAGGTTAAAGTTAACTTCGGCCCTTCGTGCTTGGAAGAGTCGTTTTAAAATCAACCATTTATTTATAAGCAATATTTAAACAGGCTAGTCTAATTCAGCTGCGGCTGGTAAATGGCACCCCTCTGTAACAGACCCACTGAAACCCTACCCAGTGGATTATTTTCCCCTACCCAGTGGAAATTTAGTCTCCCCAGTACCCAGTGAATATTTTGATTTTACCCAGTGACTGTGCGGTGTGACCCAGTGTATTTTGTTTGCAAAATAAAACAGAAAATGGGCGGACCCAGTGGGAAATTAGCCAACCCGGTGACTTTTTTCCCGACAACCCAGTAAAGATAAAGATTCCACTGGGTCTGTTACAGAGGGGTGCTCAATGGAGGCCTTCCACATCACGCTTCCATACACAAAAAGAATCCCGGAGCGAGTAGTTCAAAGGAAGACCTCACTTAACATTGACCGGGACTAGATTACACACTCTTATTTTTACATGAAGGTCATTCTACACTAAGTTTTATTTCAAAAAACGGAAAGAAAGTATTTTATTCCAAACATCGGGAATCGAACCCGGGAAAATTCGACTCGCGGGATTCACTTACCACTACCAACTGGCCGATAGCTGCCAGGAGCCCACATTTTTTCAATATTTATATTGCATGCAAAATTGTATATAGTACATTACTGCCGAAACCATAAGTTGAAAGCTAACCGCAAGTAAACGGGAGTGGAACTAACCGGTTATTGGACTAACCACAAGTAAACTGGGATAGAACTTACCCCAAGCAAACTGGGTTGGACCTAACTGGAACCAACCGACAACAGCATGTTGATGATCTGATGGGTCGCGCTCGGTACCATCCATAGCTTGTGTCCCCATTCGCTTGCGGGGCCTGTGTACGGGAAACATGTGACTCTGGGAAAACACGATTTGATTGGTTTGATTTCAACAAAGGGAATTTAAAATCTAAGCCAGTGAAATCGACCGTTCCAAGCTCTTCTAACAATCAAATCTTGTTCCCAAAGCCACTATTTCTTTGCGCGCGGGCGGCTCTGGGGAGTGGGGACGGGAAAGGGTTGGTTCTCGGCGCTGCCTGTTGTCCGCTCGTTGCCGTGTTTCCTTCAAAAACTGAGTGACCTTAATGCATGGAAGAGCTAGAATTTGGCAAATGGGTCAGTGCAATGAAAGTCAAACCTGTTAACGCCTGACGTGTTTTTGTCTTTCACAACGGCGAACAAATGAGTTGTGTAGTAACACATTGTTACAGTGGTCACGATTAAGGCAACAACCATGTGCTTTCGCCATTTTTTCTTCCAAACTCTTACCACAGCGACGTTTAAGTAGGACATTTGCAGCCAAAATGAGAATGAATTGAAAACGAAATCAATGCTAAGAGCGATGGAAACGCGAATAAAGAACTGAGTTATAAAATACACGTTGGTATCGTGCGTATTATTGGCTGGGTACATGAAGTTGTACAGCTGGATGAAGCCGACTGCTGCTATCAACGCTGCTGATTCGCCCAGAATCATCTGGATGCTCATGTCGGCTATAAAGCGCATGCTTCTTGGGGTGCGAAATTTATCAGCGCGTACGATCGTCTCTGTTCTTGCGCATTTAAACTTCTTGTAAATATAGTACCACAGATAATCTCGCAGAACAATGGTTAACCTTTCCAGTAAGTCCACCGCACCGTGTGCGAAGCTCAGTACAATAAACAGTATAAGACTTGTGAGCTCTGCTTGCATGACACGGAAAACGATAGCAGATGCAATGTAAAGAACGCTTAGCAGCACGTGTGCGTCGCCAGGGTGAACGAAACCGATCCTTTGTGCTGCCAGACGAACGATGACCTTTGGTATGGCTGTTACCAAAGGGAGTGCGCCAGCGATGATAGCTCTGTCAGTTTCATTTGCTTTATAATACTGAGGAATCAGTTTATACACGAGGTAAAATGTAATAGGAATTCCAAAAGCAAACTGAGCTGTCAGCATCGCAGAAACCTTTATCGTTTTCTTGATTTTCTTTGATCTCTCGGTCTCGTTCTTTGCTATATCTCTGCCGATAAGTAAACTGTTCATGAGCACAATTGATACAAACAAGCCGTTCAACGGAAACGATTTCCAAGGCTTCTTGTAAATGTCGTAAATCTGTAGATAAAGTCTGTAACAAGTGTCAAGGAACGCACCAAGAAGATTAAGGATCAACAGATTGAGCTGCTTGATCAAACGCCAACCAAACATCACCAGCACAAGAAAAAATGTCCACAGCTGAACCAAATAGGCTTCGGTAGTCGCCGCAGTGACCATAATGGCTTGGGTTCTCTTGGGAAGTGATGTCCAGTTTTTAGCCTGCATATCAAAGCAAAGATCGACGGAATTGAAATCTAGAATCAGTATCAAAATAGCGAGCCAACCGAGTGCTACACCACCAACAATCTGTATGTAAAACGCATGCTTCACTGCCTTCCAAAGCGACATCCACCATTTTGACGGAAGAGATCTTTTCCAGGCCATTTTGCTGTCGTCTCCCGGCGGTGGATCGTACTCCTGAAAAATTGTATCATTGTTGTCGAACTTCTTAAACTCCTCCAAGGGGTCCTGTCGTTGTATCAATGGAGCGTCTTCTTCGACACCCTGTCCCTGGTAAGATTGGATTACTCCGGCAGTGAAGGTTTCTGTTATATATGCAAGCACACCTTCGAGCGTGAATGGAGTCGATGCCATCTTTCACTAGGAAATTTCTACCTTTGAACCAGGTAGTGACTATTCAACGAAGCGATTTCTTTCTCTGTGTATAGCACGGCTTATTATCGTAACTCCTCGAAGCGAGATGTCACACGACAGAAAGAACTTGATTGACGCTCAAGCGTGTGAATTCCTGGAAAGTGGAATAAATTAGAATGTCATTCTCTCTTTTTATTTTTTTCAGTTTCAATGAAGAATGAAAGCAAGACAAAATATGCCAAAGATGTTCTATTCAGAGACAACCGATCACGGCTTGTTATTCCATTTGAAATAGTTTCCATCAATGATCTCTTTAGTTCATGTTAGCCGTTTTCAGTCACGAAGCCCGCAAAAAAAGAAACAATTCTGAGAATTGGCGACTTAGTAGATTGTTTCCTTTATCAGTCATGTTTATTTGCAGGATTTGCATACACGCCAAGGAAAGCTCGAAATTTATAGACAGAGTTCTGAGTAGCTCGGCGATTTTTCATAATCGCTTATCTATTCTTGGTTCTTTTTTATGTAACGATATCCATGTTGGTGAAAGGGAATTGAAACATAGACAATATGTGAAATGGGAAATGATTCAAGCCGGAATTCCTGGAACTAACTGATCATGATCAGGTGATCATGCAATCAATTCCGGAGATTTTTAGAAAGACTATTTATACATCACCATTTTAAACTACGACCTAAGTCGCAAACACTAATATTAACTTACAAAATTTCTAAGTACTCAACGTTATGCAAATTTCTCGTTATTTTAGGAATCAAGTGTCAAGGCCAAGTTACTGAGAATCCCCCCTGGGGGGTACTATTCTTACATGGGCTATACGGGGACGTGCCACTGGGTAGGGTATATAATATAATTCAAGCGAGTCGTGTCCTAGGGGTATGGATGTTAAGAAGCCGTCCTAGACAGGGTATGGCTTCAAGACTTTCGTCGAGTCTTAAGCATATCCGAAATCAGAAACGTTCATCAGTATTTATTTAGACGGTCATCAGTCAATATTAGATCAGTTTCAGGACTAGATATTAGCGCAGTAACCGTTTAATACCGCGCGAGGCAACGTCACGTCACAGATGCGGAAAATCACATTTCAAATTGGAGTCAATTAAACCGGCACCTATATATCTTAACAAAGATATTCTTTGAATTCTTTTTTCTACAGCCGCCAGTTTACTGAATTTTCATCATTTTACGCTTAAAAAGCAAGAATGACGCAAGTAAACAGAATCACTAAATATTTTCCTGTTTTTGTTAGTCTGCATAAACACGTGGCATGACCCGAATCAGTCATTCAATGCGTCAACTGGGGTCAACAACGTAGTTATCAATCCACGAGGCTG
The DNA here is from genome assembly GCA_947652115.1 of Blastomussa wellsi. Lineage (NCBI taxonomy): Eukaryota > Metazoa > Cnidaria > Anthozoa > Scleractinia > Plerogyridae > Blastomussa > Blastomussa wellsi. The sequence goes on along the minus strand of OX393570.1, from coordinate 2,532,472 downwards.
TCTACGTAGCCGTTTATAGCTCTAAAAAGAAAACAGAATTTTGAAACGTCGGCGTTGTGTTTGTTTCTTCCGTGTAATCCGGAGTTAATTCAAATGAAGGTAGCTTTTGAGTCGGGCATTGTTCGGTGTAGCCTGACTCGGGCCGTAATACTCCAGAGGCGACTCGACAAATCACTCTCGCATCATACAATAAGGCAAAGAATTCCATAAAAACACCATATCCATGTAGCCAGATAATTTCCCCATTGTATTTACTCTTCTCGGTCTTTAGATCGAGAAAATTCGGATATTATTCAGCTGTTTTGCTATCTTCCCATGCGTTCGCCTTTTTCGGCGTCTACGGGCACACGACAGCAGCGTGCTTTCTGCACTCTCATAGGTGCTGGTGATTTTAATTGACCAATGAGAGTGCAGAATGCATTTGAGAACTGAAGTGAAGTTCCCCTACAAAGTCTGTAATTCAAATCATCATGACGGCTATATGAAGTAAGCTTGGGCCGCCTGTGCTCCAACTTCCCGGTTACATCAATTTTGCGAGATTTGAAGCGGGTAGTTCCCTCATTACCTCATTGGACCTACGGCAGTTTTATTCATGGCTTCGTGGGCCTATTTGTATATGTCACAGAGACGTTTTCCGCCGGATTGGTTCAGTCTTACCAGGGACAGGGTTTCCTCGAAGACGCTCCGTTGATACAGACAGGATCCTTTGGAGGACTTTAAGAAGTTCGACAACAATGATACGATTTTTCAGGAATATGATCCACCTCCGGGAGACGACAGCAAAATGGGCTGGAAAAGATCTCGTCCGTCAAAATGGTGGATGTCGCTTTGGAAGGCCATGAAAGATGTCTTTTGCATTCAAATTCTTGGAGGTTTGGCTTTCGGCTCACTTGCTATATTGATTTTGGTTCTGGATTTCAATTCTGTTGATCTTTGCTATGATAAGCAACTGAAAACGTCGACATCAAAACAACGTGGCTTAGGTGTGTCTGTTGTCATGAAACTTGTCGGCTTTTTTTTATACATCAGCTAACTTACCTGTAACTGAATAATTAAGTATGGTACGAAAATTCCCGGATACTAAAGTATTTTTGCATATTTCCAACTCAAATACTAGCTGTTTCTCGGTCCGTAAATTACTCGTGAAATAAATATAAGAAGGTACCTTATGGTTTATTAGCAGTGTATCCGCGTGGTAGCTCTTCACATGTTAATTAACAACTGCTACGTATAGATGCATTGGCCATGCCAGTATCGCTTTCATTGTAAGCTTAGTTGACTTGTACATAGAGGGGGTAAGTTTCTAAAGAAACTGTGGTGCTGCGTCGGTGGGAAGTATAACAATATAATTTGGTTTTATCAACTGGGTTGATAATGTCAATTGGCCACCGTAAAAAGATTCAAGAGCTGACGTTTCGAGCGTTAGCCCTTCGTCGGAGCGAACGCTCGAAACGTCAGCTCTTGAATCTTTTTACGGTGGCCAATTGACATTATCAACCCAGTTGATAAAACCAAATCACTTGTACATAATTCAGCTGCTAAAAACTGACCTGCTCTCTTTGCCTCAGCAGAGAATGAGCACTTGCCGACCTGTTCTTGATCATGTTCACTATTGCTTGGATGCTTCTCTCCTTCGCTTTTACTCTTCGCTATCAAGACTATACCCACGATGAAAAAGATAAGCCCCAAGACTGCTATGACACCCGCCACTACAAAAGCGACCTTTCTGCTAATCCTAAATTGCTTGATGCTCGTCTTTGCAGCAGAATCATTTCGTCCCTCGTCCTCTGTTCCCAGTGACAGCGCCTCATCGGCTTCATAGACGGCCATTTTGATGTACTAACAATAATATTACTACAGTACAACAGTTACAGTGCTGCAGCCAACAGTTCATTTAGCTTATTAGAGTTTTTGTGCTTGATGGTTCATCGAGTTTCATTGAGGCATGACCATTTGTTTCCAGAATTTTCTTTTTGCATAATAATTTGCACTGTTTGAATGACAACTGTGTTCAGTAAAATCGTTAACAACTGTTTGTAAGTTAACAAATCACGACTTATTATTTATAATTACGTCAATTACAATGAAAAAAAAAACACTGTGTGGAATGCCCGCCAAAAAGATAATTAACGTTTAGTCATTCTACACCTGAGAAACATTGCTAACATTGGAAGTTTATTATTTACAAAATCTATTTCATAAAAAGCAAATGAGACAAACTTTTGAAAAATAATTATAATAATGTTTTGTGATTGGTTTCATCGCAAACAGTTATATTGTTACATGATCGTAAATAAAGCAGTTGATATAATATGATATCGAGGTAAATATCATGCAAAGAATGCGAGGCATATTTTGCCATGAACGTCAAGTTGTACGATCAAATTTAATCAATTTACATGCAAAATTTGTTGCCCATGACGCCATTGTTAAGAGGCTTATGTTTCTTGTTGAGAAGACAAGCAGCCATATTGGATTGCTGAAAACAAAAGATACATTTTCATAACAATGGGTTGCACTGTCACGCAATAGAAAATTAAATCGAAAACCATTTGGTGGATAAAGTCAAGAAATTGCGATATTATAGAAGATAATTAAAGAAGTCATCTCTCCAAGTTTTAGGTCCGTGCGTTATTCCAAACTTCGATATTCGTCGAAATGTTGCGCACAAATTTATAGAGCCCAGTATGGAGCCGCCATGTTGGTGTACAACTTTGGTACACCAATATGGCGGCTGGGAAATGGTGTAAACATCTGGAACTTACTTTGGTTATCTAAGCGACGGATTATCTGTACTGAACATACAAACATTTACATAAACACCTTTCCTAATGCTTTTACTTCTGAAATGGCTAAAAATCCTGAGATAATTATATATTATTTGACAAACACGATCATCAGTTTATGTCACGCACCGCCATAACTGTGAAATTCAAAATGCGCTGGTTTCCAAACGAAGCATGCCATTGAGCTGAGTTGTAAGCAGGTATAAAATTGGCACCTCTTCTGCCTGATGAGGATAAAAACTTTGGTGGCTCTTTAATTTTGGATTTTAGAATTTCATGACGTCACGTGCAATACCGGATGACACCAATATGGCCGCCGTGACGTCATGTAAAAAACACTCTATTATGACCCTGCAGTCTGCAAAGCTGGAAAGTAATTTGGAACCTTGTTCCCAGGGTCTCTCATCTGACTGATCTTAGTTGAAAAATGTTAATTGCATAGCATTATATAGGTAAGTTAAAAAGCAATTAAATTTCTCTTTTCATTTGTATTTCAGTATAGTGAGTGTAGAGTAGAATGAGAGGTACGTACGGTTGAAATAAATAATTTTGCTGGGACTGAAAATGTGTTCTTATCAACTAGGTGATTCATTTTCATTCGTGTTTTAATCAGCTGAATGTCACTCCGCTGCTAAACCGTCGATGCATCGTTCCGCATCACCGTTTGACGTTGTCGACAAAGTACAACGAACATAAAAGTTTTTAATGTACTCATCAAGGTGCCACAGTGGTATGTCTCCTTGAGAAATCACGTGATAATGGAAATCACGAATATCGCATTTCTGTCCCAGGGTTGCTTCGGTCTCATTGCGCATCCTCCAGATCTCTAGCTGACCAATCATGTAGGAGGTCGCTTGCCCCGGCCAAGCCTGGTAACGAGTTATTTCTTTGGCAACGATGTCGCTGTCATCCCACATGTATTGCCTAAATAAGGCCAGTGCTTTGTCACGTGACATGTTCTTGTAGTGTAGACTCGTATCGATGACGAGGCGGAGTGCTCGCCAGATCTGTGATTTTATCACACCATACTGACGTAACGGTTGGTCTTTGTAGAGATCTAAAGGAATAATCAAACAAATTGGAGCTGAGATAAACTTCAATACAAGTTTTATCTCATCTATTCTCAGTCAATAGTTAACAAAGGCCGAAGTGGAAGTGACTAGTACAAAATGTTAACGAAGAATGTGTTATCTTGGGTGAATATATTTATTTATTTATTCAGCTTTCACAACGTGCTTTATAAGGTTGCGCGTAACCAGTCGACTCTATTGCCTGATGAAGACTAGCAATATGCTACATCGTGCGACAAACGATAATTAATATATTATTGTATAATAACATGTTACAATACCACGTTGAATAACAACAACAATTTTTACGACATGTGAACCGAAGTTTAGACCCTTTTTGCTTCTTTCGGGTACCTTCTTTAAGCTTTCAGTAGCCTTCAAGGAAGTTCTTTTAAGGCTGGGGAAGGTTGAGAAGTCAACCAGTGTTTTTACCTGAATCAAGGCTCATAAGAGGATGCTCGGCGTATGTCGCCCATCCCTCTTTATAGGCTGCGATGCTACTCGATTTTAACACACTTGAACAAGGAGCTCTCCTATAGAAAACGAAAACGAAAAGGTACATGAAAAGAAGTCAACATTTTAAATGTCAGAATACACCTTATTCCAAAATGGCTACCATCTTAATATTCTTTTGTTGGTATTCAAATTAGTTCTTCTTGCCTCGTTTTTAAGCTCAAAAATGAACGAGGCAACAAGGGCCAATTTGTATTTGTATAAATCAGCGGCTATTTTGGAATAAGGTGTATTTAGTCGCAAAATACTGCGGAAGTTACATTACGACTCGAAACAAAGCCGACGAAGCATTACCGTTTCCACAGCTATTTGAAACATATGTTGTAGAAACCTCGCGACGCAATATCAAATGTTTTTCAAACACGCACTAAAAAGGTTACCTTCCGTTAATTAAATTCTAATTTTGAACTGAAAGATTTTCAGCGTACTAAGGGTGCAGGGAGGGTCAGTTTTTCCCAATTTTATGAAAATAGTTTAATTCTTTATTGATTTATTTTTATATGGAGTCTAGGACTCCCTTACAGATTATCCTGATGGATTTTTTAATTTAACTACTACTTTTCTCTTTTTTTCTTTCTTCATTTTCTGTTACTTTCACTTCTGTGACTATATTTTATCCATTAAATTGTAATAAATAAATAAATTGGACACGGTATGTTATTCTGTACAAGGTGATTATAACACCTGACTTTTGAGTCTGAATATTAAACCACACTTGTCAGTTGCGAAATATTAGAATGTAACACTGTCGAAATGCAATTAAAATCACCATAATGTGACAATAACGAGTCTTCGAGGTCTCCGGGGATCGAGAGTACAGGAAGAATTTTAATTGTCCCCGGATACCACAGAAGCATGAAGCCCTTTCGAGCCCGATAGCAAGGCATTCAACTCTTCAAAAACTGTCTAAGCCTCTGACATATTCCAAAATTGGTCCTAACTTAGTCTCTGGATGAATCTCTTACGAGTGATGATTCAGTTAAAGCTATTTAGCAGTTGTTTCATCCTGCTCTATTCGGTTTCCATTTTGCTAACTAACCGTGGCCTGAATATTTCCCTGTAGCTCGCGCTTTGAATATGGTGACCAGGAATCCCTTCATGTACTGCTGTAGTCCAGTCCATGAACTCTGATCCCATCTTATCAACAAAGAATGGCAAGTTGTACTTGGCTGTAAATCGACAGCTACCCAGGGAGGGGGTGTGAGTAGCCACACCCACAGATGGCGAGAAATTGATGACTGGCTCAACTGGGCAGGTTGGTATCGTTCTCCTCTCGCCGGTGAAATGAAATAATTTCACTATTTTACCTTGCGATAATGTTAGTGTGCTGCGGACGGTTTCTATCCAACGTGTCATAGCAGAATAACGTTCAGGGCAGTTAACTGCTGCATCTGGTTAAAAACAAAAAAATAGTATTTCAACAATGTTTCACGCAATTCGCGTTATTCTTGCGCAAAATGGTGCTTAAGAGGGTGTACATGTGAAATTGAATGAAATTTTAAAGGTTGAAAGATGGGTTAAAAGAAAGAAAATTACTTTAGAACACCAACAGCCCACGGGACGGATTTGATACCCATCTACTAATTTTGAATTTCAAATTCTAATTTTTCTCTACATATTTGTCTAAATTTCTAATCCTTTGAGAAAAAAATTTCTACCAAAACATCTCCAAAAATGAGATAGCAGAGGGCTTTTGGAGCGCTTGAAACGCGCGTTAACCCCACTTCAAATGGTGGAAGTTCACGAGTAACCCCGCCTTAATGTGACAGCGCTTAAAAGCAAATCGTTTAAGGTAGCCTAGCCATTAGGCTGTGAACTTCGCATAGAAAAACTGTCCACTTTCTCTTACCTTTTTTATTTCTGCAGTACTGGAACGCTTTCTCGTCTGATTCGTTTTTCGGAAATGGCTGCTTGTTGAGATAAATAGAGAACGATTTCAGGCGGCTTTCGAACTCAGAAACAGCTTCGCTTTCGTTTATTTTTCCTGTAATCGTCTTTGCGACGTCTACAGCTTGACGATAATATCTGGTCAGCTGTCTCCATCCGAGATCATGCGCCTCGTCTAAATCATTGAAACAAACAAAAACATATCAACTAGATACGTTACAAAAATAACAATAGAAAGCCAGAGTTAAATATGACGTGGTATCGGATACTGAAGTTTTCGGGACGTGTTTACACGGGCGCAGTTTCCAGTCGACACGGAAAAGCATCGAAAACGACACGACCAGTAGTGTTTCGGCCAATTTCGCGAAAAGTCGTTTCCAGATTGCTGCGCTTTCTCCATTTCAGCTGGTGCCGTTTACGCGACAAATGAAACCGTATCGTTTTGAAAACGTTGAAAATCGTTTTGATGCTAGTCCATCGCAGGGTTACTCCCAGCAGTATTTCGCAGGTACCCATTTATACACCTGGGTGGAGAGAGGCACTGTGAGAGTAAAGTGTCTTGCCCAAGAACACAACGCAGTGACCCGGCCAAGGCCAACCCGGACCGCCCGATCCGGAGTCCAGCGCACTAACCATTAGGACCCCGTCTCCCTTTCAATATCTTACAGTGTGGTGACAAGTAACGAATACTTACCTGGAGTGTAGTTTGCCGTTGTGAAATACGAGAGAACTGCTTCGTAAGCGACCTTTCCCTTCATTATATTTTCTTTGCCATCCAATGTTTGATTGGTCCTTTTTGAAGTCCTTGTTCCATTGACGTAGACATAATCGACAGGCCTGGTTCCCAGTCCACTAGATACATTGTTGGGCACGCAGTGAGTCATGTGATCGTTTTTAAGATATTCAAACAAACTGACCAGCGGTGTTCCGACGAAGTTGACGACACCTTCGTAAAGGGAATCTGACATATTTTTACCATATTTGTCAATCCATGCAGATAAATCTCGTATTGGGACACTAGAAATGAAGTTTTGTATACGAAAGCGTAGCCCGGGCCAAGATAACACTGCATCGGGCATTTGGCGAGTAAAAAGGTCTTGATAATATCCCTTGATGCACTCAATTCCCTCAATGCATTCACTTACAGACCGAATCATTCCCGTTGCCACGCCCCTTTGTAGATTTAATTTATACTGGTTGATACCTTCTTGGAATTTCGGCAGCATATTTATAGCATCCTCTGTAATTTTCAAAGTTCGGTTCTCCTTAGTGAGAAATATGTACAGAGCTAGATTGACGTGACCTGGCAAGGATGCGATTGGCTCCGATTTGCATCGCTGACTCGGACCCAACATCCAGGCACCTAAACGAAACGACACGTTACAAAACTTTAGTCGTCAAATAAGAAAATCACCGGCAGCCCGTCTGTCCGTCCATCATTCAGTCAGTTTAAATTGTCAAACATGTAGTCAGTGAGACATTTAAATTCTTCGCGGTTGCTTTTATCGTAATTTATACTTTTATTCGTCATTGCAGTACTGTAATTTTTCAATTTGATCTATTGTCCCTACCAGCCCTTCCCAGGGAGTTTCAATAAAGTTTAGTATTTGTATTTAAATTTAGCTCGTCATTCATTAGTCAGTTAGACAGTCATTAAGTTAGTTTGTCGGCCAGACACTCAGTCAGCTAGTCAGCCGGTCACTCAATCAGCCAGTCAGTCACTCAATCAGCCAGTCAGTCAGTCATTCAGTCAGTCAGTCGGTCATTCAGTCAGTCAGTCGGTCATTCAGTCAGTCAGTCAGTCATTCAGTCAGTCAGTCGGTCATTCATCAGTCAGTAAATCCCACAGCCAGTCATTTAGTCAGCACGTCAACTTGTTAGTTTCGATGTTAGTCAGACAGTCAGTCAGTCAGCTAGCCAGTCAATCAGTCAGTCAATTTAATTACTGAGTCGGGCATGTAGTCAGTCAGTCAGTCAGTCAATCTGAGTCAATCAGTAGTGAGTCAGTCAGTCAGTCAGTCTGTCGGTCAGTGGTTAAGTCAGTCATTCATGATGAACCAGTCTTTTATTAAAATACTAGGCTAAAAAAAATAAGTAGAAATAATTAATTACAGTACTCGTTTTTTTTTGCGAATGAGTGCTACAGTCATTCTAACCTGTGTAATAATTGTTTTCGTAAGGTTTCCCGAAGAAATGCTTCAACAGGTGTTCCGCAAAAGCTAAAAGTCTTTTTTCTCGTAACTTGAGTCGCTTCGTGTCCAACTTGGTTTTTATCGCCGCAAGTTCTTCGTAAAGCGCCCGTGTTTGATCCGTCAATCTTTTGATGGTCGTCGGTGCTGGGTTGTAAGGCTGGAAAAGATCCTTGCTAAAATAACTTTTGTAGGGCGTTAAACTGCTTTGGACTTTTGTGACCCTGGCGAGAAACGGCTCTAAACCTGCATGTAATAGAACAAGAAACTATTATTTAGTTTCTTGAATAGAAAGAATCCCCCATGGGGGGTACTCTCATTATACATGACGGGGGGGGGGAGTCCGACGGAGCTTCATATTGCAAACCCAAAAAAATACATGAGCCTTAAATTTTAGACCCAAAAAATCAAAATTTCCTACCCCAAAAAATAGAAGACTAAAACACCTCAATATGGATTTATTCAATCAAACACACTTTTTTAATGCATGATTTTGCATCAATAAGATCGGAGATGTGACCCAAACAACGTATTTTTTAATACCTAAAAATACATGACAGCTCTCTTTTTCCCAAAAAATACCGAGCATCTTTCCCGATCCCAAATGTACGTAGGCTCGATTTCCGCAGATTTCCGTCGCTCTCTCAAGTCCAAATCATTAACATCAGATTTTCTTTCAACGCTTTTCACCTGCGTACAGAATTACATCTATAAAGGAAAAGACCTTCCCAGCATCCACCGCGCACCATGTCCATTTCTATCAGATCAAATGACAGAAAAATACTTTGAACCTGACATGTCATTTTTTATGATAAAAATCACTGTGACACTGCATTGACATTGATTGAATAATTACTATAATTTGTTTTATAGTTGTCAAATTTGAATAACAAACAAAATTGAAGTCAATTTCTTATTGGATTTTTAGTGTGGGCAAAACCACATTGTTCGCTATCCTCCTTACTACGCGCACTAAACAATAAATGCATTGTAAAAACGCTTTTTAAATCAAATGGATTATAACTTTTTAGGCCATTGTTATTTCCACAGGGTTTTAATAGAGCCGAAATTCACAGAAAGACAAATCAGTTTAAATCACTGGAATACACAGCATGATATTTTCTGAGAACCTGCGATCAGGCATTTTTATTTTTAGCACGCGGCAATAAAAAATAATCGACGCAAAAATATAAAGAACGTCTTATCGCAGGTTAGTTTTCAGATTAATCGCCAAAATATTACCAAGGCTTAAAAAAAAATTGCAAATATAGCAAGTGGATTTGTGTTGTATCTGTCATGCTTTTAAGCCTAAGCTTTCCAAGTTTGTCAATCCATCTCAATCTTTTTCATTCAAAGCGATCATCATTTCTTCTCAGTTATTTGTTACCCCTTTGGTGTTTTCTTGCTTTGGTAAACCATTTCTTTGATTTGAAGGTAATTTTATACCAGAGATGATTTCATTTATGGTGTCTAAACCCCTTCAAATGCGAAATACAAATGCAAAGCGCTTTCATGCGAAACATATGTCTACGAAATGCACTTTATGAACTTACCTCCCAGCTTTGCTTCTGTAGAAAACGTACAAGGATTCTCTGTTTTTGTGTCATGTTTGCTATCCGAGCAGGTATCATTGCCTTTTTCATCAAATTCAGTCTTACATTTCGCGGCACAATTTTGAGTTTGCGACAAAGCAATTAGCACCACTCCAACTACGAGACAACTAACTCCCAACACGAAACCGAAACCGGCTAAGAAGCAGATCCTCGAATGTCGTCGCTTTACGTTGTCAGTTGAAGTTCTGCAAGAAGAATCTTGTAGGATTTGATCGTAAGACATTGAGTTCAATTCGTGATCTCCCATACCGCGTTTTAAATGTGTCCCCGGGCGATTTGTACACAAGACATCAACAAAACGACAAGAACTTGATATTGGATTATAAAGACAAGGTGATGAAAGAAGCCTTAAAATCATGCGGCCATGTAATCTACGTGCACACGTTTGCTCGCAGTACGGCCGTCTTGAAATTGTTAAAAATTCAACAGGATATACAGTGTGTTCAGTTATTATTGGTTGACTTCATGAAGTCAAGTTAATTACGCTGGTTTTTGCTGGGTCTGTTAGATTCTTTTTATATGACAAATGAGCCAGAAATTTTTTTATTTATTTTGGGAAACCTCACTAAAAATATTTACCTTAACAGTTTCAAATGGATTTTAATCTTCTTCTAACTATCACCTACCCGCGCTAATGCCACAATTTTAATATCCCGAGGATTATTGGATAAAATACGTGAAAATGTAAATAAGAACAAATATCGGTTGAAATTCTAATTGAATGCGTTATATATTTTCCTCAAATTGCCCATCTTATAAATAATACGAATCTGACTGACCGCAGTTAATTATATCTTGCCTTCAGGAGAAGAAATTGAGGAAATAAGTGCGTCTTTTGTTTTAGATATATGAGCTTTTAAATGTTATGACCTCATATAAGTTGACGTCAAGGCTTTTAGCAATGAAAGAGGTGCTTGTTTTGTCCTCTGTGAGCGCTATAAGTACAAGAAAACGTGACTGAATTGAAACAGTAAAATGTATTGAAATATTGAAAAATCAATTTCACGTCTTGTTTTGTTTGAGCTTCACACACGCACGAGCATTTCTTTTTTAACTGAATGAAAAAGCACCAAAGCAAAGTGTACAGAGTGCTAAGTGCCTTGTAATCCTCGAATCGATAAAACAAAAGCAAATTTGGATCTGTACATAATGCCAAATTTACTATTCAAAATGGCAGAGAATTGCATCTCATTAGCTTTTTTATTTTTTTGTTACAATTTCCTAGAATCGCGTTCTGTTGTTCTGTTTTCCACTAATCCCGCATTCCAGTCCATTTTTGAATTTTCCAGTTACACGTGGCAAAGCGAAAGCGCATGCGCCTTTGCTGGTTGAAATATGGCGGATAAAAAACGTCTAAATTTGTTCAAATTGCTTTTAATGCCTTCAGAATGAATTAATTTTGCTAGATATGTTCGCTTTTGACTTCCACGATGATGTATAATCTACAGCTGTTAGTTCTGGTCATAGCAAGCCTTCCAAGCTTCGCAAATTCTAAAACTGTTCGCGGTGTTTTCAGCTCCAGAATGGCTCGTCTCTATCAAGGGCAGTACGTGACCAAATTCTGCTTCTACGGTGAGTTCTGGCTTTACTTAGAATGCTTTTTGCAGGCCATAATTGTCTGAAATTTCGCAAAGTTATAACGTTGTCGCTGAACATGCGCCTTGCTGTTGGGGGCTTGGAATATGGTGTATTTGAAAACAGCTACCGGCTATGATTCCCTACAGGCCACTGCGAGTGAACTTGTTTAGTTTAATTTGTTAGAAGTCCCTTGTTGAGATCCTGCTACAGTTCATTATTCCGATGACCCAAACCCTCCGGCTCCCTCGAGGTTTGATTTTCTTTCTAATTTTACCCTTGATAACTCGATCCTTGACTTGGTGCCTCAAGTAATTAAGAATTTTCCCATGCTTGAATGTGTTCCATCCTAAAACCACACAACTGAGTCACTATTTGCTTTTTTATTTTTGCCAAAAACATTAGGTGATGCACTAGTTACATTTAAGCTGAACACAACCTCAAGTGGGAAGCTCTATTTCTACCTTGATGACAAATGGCCACAGGTTGAGCAATCTACCCAGTGTCAAAACAAGCTGGATATGGCACAGTATTCATGTAAGTTCAGTGTGTGAAGCAAAATTCATAATAATATTATATAACACTTAAAATTATGTGTCATTCATGTATACTCGGAAACCTTCACTGACCAGTTCCATCATGCAAGAATACAGGGATGGCGCAGTGGTGAGAGTAGACACAGCAGACGCTCTGTAGAGGGCAGGGAACAAAATAATTAATTTCTTATTTAACTCATCAACAATAGATGAGAGTGGGGGAGTTACCTGGCAGATTTAGTGGAGCCAAGAAGTGCCAACATGTGCAGCGAGTAACCATGACAGCCCTGTGAGTGGAATCCGCTCAAAAACCTAGCCATACTTATGACATACCTACCAATGTGCAGGACAGGTAGTGGAGCAGCAAACTAGAAAACATGTGCCACAAAACACCACACTAGAAAGAGAACAATTTTGGCATCTTTTTGACAACTTTTTGCTAACTTCAAAGTGAGCCAGCCAATCAGAACATGAGAATTTCCAAGGGCAGAGATGTCAAATTATAAGTGCATTCACTCCCTTGGGAATTTACATTCTCATGTTCTGGTTGGCTGGCTCGCTTTGAAGTTAGCAAAAAGTTGTCAAAAAGATGTCAAAATTGAATCAAAAACTTTCTCGAGTGGCAACGGTAAGGCGTGTAGCACTGTAATAGCTTAATTGCATTCAGCCACATTTAAATAGAACTCTTTTGTAAGCGAGTTAATTTTTAACACCATAGCCTTCTATTTCAGTTGGACTGGACTCGGTATCTGGAGAAAACAAATTTTCACCCTGGGATGACCCCAAGGTCTGGCATGTCTTGTACGCCGACTCTGTGACCTGCAACCCTAGTGTACCAGCTGTTGATGATGTCACCTTCACTTTGGAAATGCTTAATCCTGGGTCTGGGGAAAAGCCAGCAAATCACTGTGGCTGTGATGAGGCAGGTTAGTATTACATGTAATTTTGAAGCTTAAAGTGCACCTAACCCCAAAATATTTTTTTCGCTGGAATAAACCTTTTCACCAATTTGAAATGCATTGCACCTTTTTACCAAATTCTGACTATTTATTGCATTCAAATGTTACGATAAACTGTGCAGGGATATAGCTAAGGGCCGGCTACCGGCTAATTTCACCGGCTTAGAGAGTGCTTATTACCGGCTTAAATTTCACTAGAAAACAAAGACTCAAAGAAATTTTCCAGGCACAATGGTCAGAAAAGCCGTCTGAGCTTGTTTGTTAGCCGGCTTTGTAATTTCTTAGCTACATCCCTGACTGTGCATTATTTGTTCCACGACCGAGTCAGAAGGGGCGTGGGTCTATTCCCGATTTGACGTCACAAACTGATTTGCATGCATGTTCACAAAGACTTGGTGTGATGCAAATCATTTTGTGATGTCAAATCAGGAATAGACCCATGCCCCTTCTGACTCGGTCGTGGAACAAATGATGCACAGTTTTTCATAGCGTTTGAATGCTATAAATAGCCAGAACTTGGTAAAAAGGAGAAACGAAAGGTGCAATGCATTTCAAACTGGTGCAAAGGTATATTTTAGCAAAAAAAAATATTTTGGGGTTAGGTGCACTTTAAACAGATTGTGCATTTTAAGGGTCACTAGCCATTAGGTTTAGGGCTCAAAGGCTTCTTGGCCAAAAAATTGGGTTTCCATGGAGAGGGGCCAAAATAAGTTGAACTGTACGAACTGTACCATAAAGGACTTCTCATGTGAGGTACAGTGGCCTAATGGTTAGTGCGCTGGACTCTGGATTGAGTTCATGGCCTAGCCAGGGAACTTCATTGATGTCTTAACTAAGACAACTTTGTTAAATATGCATTTAACTGCATTAAAATTCCAGAAAGTTTTTGCGGTTTTGTTTTACATTAATATACTGTTATTTGCAATGTTTGACCATGTTGATGGCAGTAATTTGTACATTAGATGAAGGTGCAGACAGTGGCATTTATAATGATTCGGTTAAGTGAGAGAGAATTTTTCGTTCTTCGTTCATGTAAATTCTATTTTGTTCTTCAGGCTTGCTGTCCTTCTATGAGGTGCTTGCATTCTTGTACTTTGCGGGTGCAATAGCTTATGGTCAGCGTTTATGGCAGACTATCCGGAAGGGAGGACCTATGCACCTGGTATGCTTAGCTAAGTTCAAAACATAAATTCTCCTTCCTGATTGCTGTGCATGTCTGTTAGCAGTAGTACTGAGAATTTGGTGGTTCATCAAGGCAATGATGAGTTTCTTTACTCTCATTACCTGTCTAAGTGACAAAGTAATGATATCATAAGGAGAAACAGTATTGTTCCAATGTGTGGTTGCGATTTGGAGAGTGACATCAAAGGGTCGAAAATACCTCATGATAATTAGCATTAACATTGAAAATCAAATGAACAGCAACAAATTTAAAGCTTTTGACGTCTTCTTCATGTAATTTTCTATGCTGATTGTTGTTATAATGTCATCCTGTGAGGTATTTTTAAGCCTTCAACCTCACTTTTTCCAAATGGTAACTAAGGCTTGGAGCAAGGTTATTAATGGTGGCCGTTAATTCTTAGAAATAAAAGTGTAAAAAGATATTAATAACTTCTAATGTTCGGAGTGGATTGAAATTTGGCAAGATGAGTAAGAAAGTCACATTTTACACGAAAATGTAAAAAAATTAACATCGTTGATTTGATCTCAGGAGCAGTGCACTTAAAACAGAAAATAAACTGACTGAAGAAGTTATTACATGTATATTGACTGTTTGTGTTTGATTTCTCAGGTGATAAAAATGCTGTCTGTTGCAATGATTTACCAGGCTACAGGACATTTTCTTACTCTGATTCATCTATACAGGTATTTCGATGATAATCATGCTCAGTACTGATTTGTGGGCAGGTGTGATTATTTGAACAACAGCTTTGTGTTAGCTTAATTAAATTAATGTAACTCTTCGTTTTTAGAGTAACACAAGTGGTGCTCATTTGAGTTCCTGTAAGTTAGAATGGGTTAAATGTGAGGTTGCATTTGATTTTATTTTGCTTGATTTCATATTTTTCGCAACGTTTAGATATTCAAAGGATGGTGAAGGTTACCCTTTCTTGAACAGGCTATCAACAGGTAAACACAGATGTGATTTCAAGTTGTTACCAGTAAATGTTACCTTGTTTTACATTTTTTGCAATGGTCATGTGATTCATGGCCCAAAAATCACAAACTGTGGGTGGTTCTAGTTGTGATTCACCTTAAGACTACCACTTGCTCTGCACAGACTCAGCTATTATTCTGCTCAAATCTGAAAATCAGAAATGAGCGCTCATTGCATACTCAAAAAATCTGAACCAGGTGTGATTCCTGGTACTGCAGAAATCAACAAGCTGAAATTGGCCCAATTTTTTATCATGCTCCACCCACTTGCCTTGACAAATTCCAGAAATTCCTGTGGCAGACATACTGTGTCTTCTTGTCGGCACTGTTTTTTTTTTCAGTTGCTTGCTTGAACCATGCTCTAAACATGATCTTGCTTAATAAATAATTTTCAAACCAAGGATAAATGTTAACCACAACATATACAATTATGTAAAATAAGTTATGATTATCTTAAAGTGTTTATGTTTAATATAACAGCTGCAGATGGCCTAGCCGGGTACCAGATGTTGCTTATGATGGCCAAATTATCCACTGGGTGGACTCTTAGTTCCTCATTCTCAACTCTGGATTCAAAACAGATGAAACAGATTAGCATTGGTGTGACTGTAATTTCAGTTTTTGAGGTACAATATGAGTTTGTTTTTAGAACCTGTCATACTTTATCAGCACTTGAGATTTTTATTGCATGAGCAGTCAGAATAAAATGCAACTGATCCAGATAATAATTGATGTAAAATCAGGGAGCCCATGCTCAGTATGTCAGATAATTTGTATGATAATTTTCATTTTAATTGTTTTGTCCTTTTTGGTGTGACCTGAATGATGACCATTTGCTTCTATTGGCAGGTCATATTGGCATTTTGGGAAATGAATCTCCTTCTAGTTCTTGTAAAAATTGTTGTAGCTGGAGCCTTTGGTGTTAATATAAGTAAAAAAGTTACAGAGGAGAGAAGTACACTCCGTAGAGAATTTTATATTAAATTTGCTAAGGTGAGTATGCCATGCAATATAATATGTTATAACATTCCGTAAGCAATAGACCACAAGTTACTATGGTTTATAGGCTGATAAACCACGTGGGATGTTGGTAGAACACGAGAAGAATTTGTAAATCACAAGCCGCAGGCAAGTGATTTACAAATTCTTTGAGTGTTCTACCAACATCCCAAGTGGTTTATCAGCCTATAAACCTGCTGGCAACCAATTTTAATATTCTGGTCGTCAGTGCTATTTTTTAGTCGCATTGTTGACCAGGAAGACACAATTTCAGACCCTGAATAAACTGTGGTGTGAAGTAATTCAAATGACAGTTTACTGTAGCTTCATACCTTACTTTTAAAATTCTGGCTTTTGAAACCCACACCCCCTCAGTATTTTCAATAACCATGATCCCTGGGATATGTGAGTATCAATATTTGCTGTAATCACACAATAATTTGCAAAGTGAAACTGGTAACAGGGTTCGTACGGGTCCTGGAAAACCCGGAATTTTATTGTGGCATTTTCCAGGACTGGAAAGTCCTGGAAAAAGATTACAGGTCCTGGAAATCTGTTAAAATCAAGAAATGAATTTTTCAGAACTATCTTTATAAGATAGAAATACAGTTGGGAGAATTTGTATTGGAATCTTGGAAGAAAAAGGGTCCTATGTGAATTTTGGATTCCTGGAAAATTTGATATGAGTCGTGGAAAAGGCCTGGAAAAGTCCTAGCAATTTGTCTGTGAAAAGGGGTACGAACCTTGTGGTAAATGGATTTGTTTCCATGTTGAACTGTGACTTTCCTGTTTGTCAGTAAGAAAGTTGACTTTAGTGCTTTAATTTTTTCTTTTCAGTGTTGTTTAACATGGCTTTTGGCTTACCCTGCTTTAGCAATTGTGTCATTGGCATTACCTGTCCACTCTAGATTCAAGGTAAGTACTGACTAACAGAATAGATTGGTTAATTCAATTCAGCATTAAAAGCAGTTCTGCATTTGCTTTGGTTTTCATTACTATACTCTGTGACTGGTTTAAAAATCTTGTGCCACTTTTGCAGCCAATCATGAGTAAAACCAAAACCAATCTTGACTTGTGCATGCACATTTTCCTGCACTTTGTGTCTGCTACATGTAATTACTTCGTGTTTTGATTGGTTCACTGGATTGTCCCCGTTTTTTGCGATTGGTCAAAGTAATTACTTTGGTTTTGGTTCTACGACACTCAATCAAAGCTCGCTCTAGACCTTATGTTTTGTTTTCCTGGTACAGAATTATTCTTTTATCCATCTAAAAATTATTCCCTAATGTACATGTGATATGTCAAAATTTGCAAGCAAGAATTTCCAACATCTGGTATCATCACATGGTCTAATGGAGAACAACCCACCCATGCAAGTAAGGTCGATTGGATCTGTTTCCACAATTCAACCCAAATTGGTCAGATTAGTCATGTTTTAATATGAAGGATGTGAAAAATGTGACTCGAAATACATTGAAACAGCAATTTATTCTTAAAATCTTTAAAAATATTTCTGTACAGTCTGCAGAGAAGCTTGTGTACTGGAAAACAGTCACCACTGATTTTTTGATTATCTGGTCAAAGTGCTCAAGGCAAAGATCTCTGTTTAATTTCTTAGAGAGTGCATATTTTGTCTTGAACCTGGAATGTGTTTGTTCATTTCAGATTATCACATGGGCCTTGTTGACTGCTCAGTGTATATCAATCCTGTTTTTATACAGACTGTTCTTATCACGGAGTCTGTATTGGGAGGTATCTTCCCTGGCAACTAGCACTCTTCCTTTGCGGCTGGACAGCAGCTACGGCAGCAAGACTTACAACTCTGAATCTAGGACTGTCAGAATACATAAACATATTGCCGTAAATTAGACAAAATCTTTAAAACTGCTTTTATTAACATATTTTTGGAACATTGTGTGTTTGAAAGAAACAGTTCCTGAAGAAGTCAGTGTTTTCCAGTGGGAACATCAAACAACAAACAGGGATTAGCAAAGAAAGAAGTGGAACCTTGTCAAATGATACAGTGAGAATACAAATTTATTTACCTAAATTATTTGCCAAGTGGGCCTTCAGAAGCCCTTTGGAACAATATAACAACAACATAATATAACAATATGATATCAGCAAAATAAAAATTTCAGGGAATGTGTTAACCTTTATTTTGTTGAGTTTGGGAACAGGTATAAAACCTTTTCAGCAATGATGTTATTCGTGTTAAGATTATTTTGTTTATTAAAAATTTTGGAAGTGATGATGGGTTGTATGTACTATCCCTAAATAGAAAAATAATATTTTATACAAAATAAAATTTCAAATTAACAGTGCTTGTTTGTGTCCAAAATTTTATTCTTTTATTGAGTTGCAAGGAGGGAAAAACAAATAATTATTGTGAGCCTGTTTTCATTTCTAAGTTAAATGTCAAAAACAAGTTCGCAAGGCGACTATGTATCTTTCTTGTCGCCCAAACGTGGAAGCTGGTCGCCTAGCTATACAGTGGAGTTATTGAGACATTGCTACAAAAGAACATCTGTCTGTCACAATTCTTTCCCTTGACCACTGTTAATCAAGAATATTGCACACAAAGCTAAAAATAAGCGAAGGAAAAGGAGCTGGAAAAGAGTGCCAACCGGGGGGGGGGGGGGGTGGAAGGGAATGGGACAGATAAAGCGTGTCCCTAATAACATTCCATGGAGATGCCTGTGAATGAGGCAGTAGATGTATTTGTTATCTTCTATCCTTACGATCACTGTTATCATTTCTAAAGCGTTTTTCATGTGTCCTCCCTTCATCATTTCCGTCTCTCCCTTTATCAGATCTGTCCCACCTTCTCTCATCTTCCTCTCGGTCTCCATCTGATGTGGGATAAACTCTGTCCATTTTTTCTCTGAAGTCAACCGTTGCACGACGATCGTGAATTTCGCGGTATTCACGATCACGCGCACCACCTATATCGCGCTCATAAATATTACGTTCATGATGACGCGTTTCACAATCACGTTCATGAATTTTACGTTCACGATGACGCGTTTCGCGATCACGTTCACGAACTTCTTCACGTTCACGTCCTTGTACATCACGCACATGCTCAGTTCTTGACTCGTTCTCCTTTCTGTTTCTGTGAGGATCTCCTCTAAAATCGCGTTCCCTACAATCACGCGCATTATCATATGTGCTCCAAGCTTTCAAAGCCCTTGTATCATTGTCACGCAGCAAATCTCGTTCAATCCTTGCGCGCTTGTCTTTCTGTATTTCGCTTACAATAGCTGGAGATCGTTCGCCCCTAGGGTCCTTTATGAACAAATGACGCTCTTTCTTTTTCTGTTGGGCACCTTCCGCGCTTGAACTGATCATTTTCTTTTTCTTCAGTGATTTCTCCTCCTTGTGTTTCTTGGCTTTCTTCTCTTTTTTCCTTTTCTTTGGCGGTTCAGCAATGTCCTCTTCCCCCTCAGAAGTCGGTGGCGAGGGTGATGGTGTCTTAGGGGCACAACCTTGTTCAATGATCTCTTTTCTCTTTCCGTGTTCGTCCTTCTCATCACTTAAAGGCCGCCGATAATTCGCACAATGATCCACTCGGATTATCCTGCCTCCCAGCTTTAAAAAGAGAAATGAAAAATGAAAAAAAATACTGTTATTACAAAGGAATCACGTGCGGATATTCCAGATTGGAAAACTTGATCATTCTACCCCCGGTTGGAAGTGGGGTAGGGGTTTTATTTACCAATCATTGTAGCACTAATAAAATGTAAGTACATAAAAACACTTACTGAAATTTATATCCTAATATTTACACTATATACAATGTGTACACTGCTGCAGAGACTGTACTTCAGTAGTTTAAACATGAAAAAAAGGTGTCTGACGAGACTGACTTAAACTTCTCATCCGGTCAAGGAAGATTTGGTTATGATTATGAACAATCAGAGTTCTCCAAAATTGTAATACATGTATAATGGGTTGATTTTTTATGAAAAAGTGATTCATTTTTTTTATTTTTCTAACCTTAATGCCATTGAAGTTATCCACAGCTAAAATAGTGCTACGTTGGTCTTCATAACACAAGAAACAAAATCCTTTTGGTTTTCCAGTTTTCTTGTCTCTGACCAGATTTACATTCACAATTTCGCCATATCTGTTGATAAAAACAGTTTGTAAAAGTTTTAACAATGTGTAAACACAAAAATAATTTAAGCTTTATCCTAGGCATGCAATGTGTGTAAAGTAGATGTTACGCCAGGTTGGTAATTAGCGCTTGTCCAGTCAACCAGGCAAGTGTGAAAGCTGTCAGCCAGGCACAAATCACTTGCCTGGTTTGGCAACTACAATTTTTATAACCAGAATGTGTTATTCAAAATAGACATAACTTTCCACCTTCCACTTTAAATAATATAATACACTGTACACAAGCTTGCAATTGCTTACAATTGCATAGCATGCTCTATTCTGCCACAGAATTTCTCATTGCAGATGAACTTTATCAGAACAAGGTTCTTCTCTGTCCTCCCCCTCACCCCACCACCCACCCACTGCTCTCCCCTGGGCTGCCCCACCTCCCCATCTCAGTGACAAATCCATACCACAGAAATTGGAGATAGTTGGCTGAAAAGCAACAGTACTGCAGTTCAGGGAGAGACCTTTTTTGTAGTTTTTTGTCTTCTTATATTTAACCATGTCATGCCGACCAGTTAGCTCAGCTGGTAGAGTGCCAGACTACCGTGCGGGAGGTCTCGGGTTCGAGTCCCAAAACCAGACCAACATTCAGGGTCTTAAAATAACTGAGGAGAACGCGCTGCCTTTGTAACTAAAAATCTGCAAATGGTTGTATGTTCTAGTCTTCTCGGATAAGGACGATAAACCGTAGGTCCCGTCTCCTGCATCTTCAATGTTACAGGTCAGCAGGGGACGTTAAAGAACCCACACACTTATCGCAAAGTGTAGGGCATGGAGTTCCCGGTGTTGTGGTCTGCTCTGCTGGTTGGGTTGGGTGAGATCATCAGTGAACTGATAGCGGCTGCCATGGGCGCCTTTATATGCTGACGTCTGATCTCACCCTGATTAGATATGTAAATTGGCCCTGAAAAGCCCTATGTGGCAGTGGTCAATCACATTCAAATGAAATGAAAAAAATTATTTTAGTCACAATCAACAGCCTTAAACATAGGAAGCACTAAATAGGCCGTAGCAACAAATAAGTTTATTGAAACATGGTACAATACCTGCAGCCTATTTATAATACCATGCATTAAACTTACTGTGAAAACACACACAAGATATCCCCTTCTGTAAGATCATATGGCAGTCCACCTGAAAAGAAGACAGTTAAGATTGGATAAGAATTATCTGAATGCACATAGAAATATTAACTAATAAAAATTTGTCTTTTCTTTTGTCAGAGAATACAAAGGGCTACTTGTGTTGGGTTTTGTATCACTAATTCTAGTTTTCTTATTTGATATTTTTGTATGCACCAAAAAATGTCAGTCACTGTATCCCATCCAAATAGATACCCAAAAGACTTGAAATACAAATTTCCATCTGCTGGTTACTTGTGATTTTCTCAATTTGCACGGGTAATATTATATACAGGGCTCACAGTGTTGTTCATATTTGTTAACTCTCACACGAAAACGTACCTAACGGCTAGCCATTTCAACCATGTGACCACATTTGTTGCCAGTGGCTATTGCCTTGGTATCAGTCACCTGTCGCTCTTGTGGAAACCAAACTCCGGGCATAGGCAGGGCATTTGAATTGAGCTGAGATTTTCTATTCAAATGCCCTGATCCAGAACTTTGGGGATGGTAAAAGAGTCGCTAAAACTCAATAAAATTTTGCTAGAAAGTCCACTAAAATGGTCAAAAGTCCCTACTACGGGACGATAACTACAGTCAAATCCCCTACCCATGCCTGGCCTCCCACCTTGGGCTTAACATTGATAGGTGCATAAATTATGAGAAATGCATGTTATGGGTGTTATAAGTCTTAGATCTACATATTCATGGTTTGTCTGGCTCAGTGGATGTAAAAGAGAAAGAAATAATCAAGGTTCCTCTGGCTTGGCAGTGAACAAATCAAATGAACAAGCCAGTTCATTGGTAGGTTTCACACCTAATCAAGTTCACACCATCCAAGTTTGCACCCAAGTTCACTCTTAAAGAATGAGAAATAATCAGTGTTTTCATTCTGCAGTGGGGGGTGCGAACTCAATCGGGTGTGAAACCTCCTGCTACTAATTGGTAAATGGATGAAAGTGCTATTGGCCCAATGTATTCTGTAGTTTAGCCAGGATGCACTCTCACCAATAAAGATGTAAGCACTATCTTTGTACTGTTTATGCCAAGCTTGGCTGTCTTCCACTCCCATCTCCAACATCCGTTCATTCATTTTCTGAATGTTCTTAACGTTTCTGCAAACAAACCAAACCACAAAGCCACAACACTACCATTATTACATACATGTACAGACAATTTAACAGAAAAAAGGTTCAAGACAGTATACTGTACTGCTTAGCATCAGAGTGATAATCACAGAGACCAAAATTATTAAGCAAATGTTAAGCAAACGGCTAAATACCAATTAACTATAGTTAGGGTTATTATAAGCTTATTCGCAGTGAGGTGAATACCTGCGAGCGGCTCATGTTTGGTGTGAAACGAACAATAACATTCTATTGTATCACTCTATTGAACAAGATGCAAATGACTCCTTTGATCATCGTTTTGCTTTTGTCCTATACATTATGACATCAGCTGTGCCATTTTACATGGATCATAAACCCTGTGAGCCGTGGTTTCCTCTACACTACCAGTGAGTTCTTTCTCAGTCTAAACCCGACTTAACTAACTGAACTAAAGTGAACGTTAATCAAACTGAATCAAACATCATACACGTGATTGGGTTTGGTTCGACTGAGTTCAGCAATCAAGTATAATCAAACTCTCACAAAGCAATCAAATACAATCAAACTCAAATTGATTTCGATTAGGTTCGACTGCATTTGACTGGAGGCTGCAACAGTTGACTTTGGATTCACAGTCTGATTCAATCGACTGGAAATGCCAATAACGGTTGGACGTGAGTATCACAAGTGCATTCAATTGAGTTCGATTGGGTTCGATTAGATCGAACTCAATCGAACGCAATCGAACTCTCTCACGCAAATTTTTCGGTTCAATAGACCAATTCCGATATATTAATATTCTAACATGTCGCCGAGGCTTAGGGGAATAAAACAAAAGATTTTGCATCGAGGCTTAGGGATGAATAAATAATTTCTGTTGTTTTATTCCCCTAAGCCTCGGCACCATGTTAGAATTTAATATATCGGAATTGGTCTATTGTGTTCGATTATCGAACCAATCGAACGATTGAGTTCGACTGGGTTCGATTACCGAACAGTTTGATTAGTTACGTCGGGCCTAGTGAAGAGGAAACCACTGCTCGCAGGATTTCGGAATTGAAGTCTTTAATTTTGTGGCTTGCAGCTAAGAGATGACGCGACCATTGATCTCATTTCAGCAGCGTTAATAATAATCACAGAAGAAAACATTGCTTACGTTAAAGGATTCATGTTTGCCTTTAGACCAATGCCGATTACTGCGACCAAACAACGATGCACTCCCCTTCGATTCTTCGTGCTTTGACAAAATGGCGCCGTTTTCACCACTGACCAATTTTTCGCGGATTCAGCTATTCCTAAATAAGGTAAAAATCGCCATTTTCGGTGCACGGGACAGTCACGCGCCTGTGATTTCTGGGAACGAGATTGGCTGTGGGAGAGTTGTGTGACACTCTTAACAAGTCAACAAACTTTGAAACCATCATGCACAAAAGTACTTGGATCGGCGGTCATTCATCAGCTGTGTTATGTTTAGACGTTAACAGAGAAGGTATTTTAGCTTCAGGAGGAGAAAATGAGCTCTGTATCTGGTCAAAGGATGGATCCTCTCAAAGCAAACTTCAGTGGACTTCACAGTCTGGTGATTTCGATTCAAAAGAAGTCAACAGTGTGTGCTTTTGTGTGAAGGATCCAGATCGTTTGTACGCTTCATGCGGGAGCAAAATATTTGGCTATGACCTCAGAAATCCCTCATCTACCGTTTGCGAATTTAAATTCAACGAAGATGAAATTAACCAAGTAGCAATTCATGGCAAGGGGACGTTTCTTGCAGCCTGCGATGATAGCGGAGAAATCAAAGTGATCGATGTTCAGTCTGGAAGATTATTCAAATCACTGCACAGCAGACATGACAACATTTGTTCAACAGTTCAGTTCAGGCCTAACAGACCCTGGGAGATAGTTTCAGGAGGTATGGACTACAGAGTTGTGAGCTGGGACTTCTCTTCTGGAAGAGAACTTCAGGAACTTAATGTCCAGGAGCTCGGAGGGGACAGTCATGAAGGGACTTACTTTGTCAATCCACCTTTTGTGCACTCCATACACATGGCAGGAAATGGGAGAATATTTGCAGCTGGATTAGGTATCAATGAATAGCTATGCACATGTATAAATATTTCTTACCTTCCATGTGATATAAATGTTATTATTATTAATTATTTAATTTATTATTATTATTACTAGTACTGGTATCAATTATCATTATACGAGAGGCATGGTGCCCTAACGGTTAGTGTGCTGACTCCAGATTGGGCAGTAAGGTTCGAGCCCTGGCCAGGTCACTGCGTGGGTACTTTACAGCTCTAGTGTCTCTGATCTATCCACCCAGGTGTATAAATGGGTACCAGCAAATATAATGCTAAGGGTAACCCTGTGATGGACCAGCATATCATCCAGGGGGGAGTATAAATACTCCTACTGGTCTCAGTGCTAACAAAACCACAATACACTCCAGCAAAGACATAAGTGTATGATTAGAGGATCTAGGAAAAGATTGCAGGCTCAGATTGAGTGATAAAGTTGATATTGAAATAGACAGGGTGCAAATCAAGAGACGCTAAATTGTTAGGACTCGTCACTGATGATCAATTCTCTTGGTCAAAACACGTTGAAGGATTATATCCAGGAAAGTCTCTTCATCTGCACTATAGGCACTTTAAATGCCCCTTCACACATGTATCTGAATACTGCGGTACAAATCCACAATGCCCTTATGTACCACCACACCTTGATTACTATTAATAATATCCCCGGTTTGGATTATTTGAGCAGTCAGTTAAGCATTAAACTGCAAAAACATCACAATCGTGCAGCCGAGTAATCACGAAAAGTATGATACGAGCTCAAGCGTTCTTTTGAAAACTCAAATGAGAGAAGTTATCTAAATATCGCCAGACACAATAAAGCATAACAATTCACAAAACTTGCACCAGAGTACTTACAACAATTATTCACTATAGAAGGCGAACTTGCCCTTTCCAAGCCACGCACAAACTATTTAAAATGGAGTTTAAGTTACAGTGGGGCACTCATATGGAACAGTCTGCCCCACGAAATGAGGGATTCTGGCTCTATTGTGCACTTTAAAAGTAGATCTTTAAACAATTATTCCCAATAGAAGGCGAACTTGCCCTTTCCAAGCCACGCACAAACTATTTAAAATGGAGTTTAAGTTACAGTGGGGCACTCATATGGAACAGTCTGCCCCACGAAATGAGGGATTCTGGCTCTATTGTGCACTTTAAAAGTAGATCTTTAAACAAAATTCTCTGACTCATTCAACTCCCTTGTCATATTTTCATTCCTGAGAAGTTTAAATCGTATTATAGTCATTGGGAGGTGTTATGGCCTAAGAGGGGATTCAATTGCTCTCCTATTTTTCCACTGCAGTATTTCTTGTTGTGTTTTACATAAAAGGTGCACTTCACGCCAATAAACCTGTTACGTGGGTTTATGTTGTTGTTTGTCATGCAAAAGTATTAAAAACACCAAAATTTCCATTTCAGGCAATGGCAGTATTCAACTCTTCAGGTTTGAAGGAAAGAAAAAAATTGTTCCTGATGGGTGCCTCAGGAAACATTCATCCAGCACATCTCAAGTCCATTTCCCTAAATTTAGTCCAAATGACACACTTGTGTCAGGTGGAGATGACTGCAAAGTTGTTTTGTGGAATTTAAGTAGCGGCAAATGCAATGGCACCTTATCTGTGGAGAATGATCCAAAAGAAACAAGTTCTGTCTCTGTTGCCTGTGAAGGTGAGCATGGGTCAAAGATCAACTGGATTGCATCTAGTTCAGTTACACAAAATATATTTGTTGCTGATCTAACAAGCAGCATTTCTCTGTACTGTGTCACATAAAGCTTTTGATAACTTATTGCTAGATTACCATCAATGTTCTCAGGCGTCCTCTCATGAGAACAAGGACCCTGGGAATGAGGTTGCTGGACGATATCCATTTCACATTGATGTCAAAAGATTCAGTCAGAAGTGTGGAAAAACTGCTTTGGCTTGGAAACATGCCTTGTTTATTTCACCACACCAAACCTTCTGTGATCTGAAACCATGGATTTTATAACACTGCATTCTAGCTCTGGGAGTCAAAGGGGCTAAATCAACAAGGCAATTTTTAAATCCTTACATTCATAAACTTCTGATCTAGAGTTGGCCAACAGCATTTTTGAGAATGGTTTATTGTCCACATAAGCAATACATTTTAAAGTCTTGTTTTATATACTTCCTGACAATTTACTCTGCTTATAGGATGTAATCTGAAATAAAAAGGTGAATAGGAACAGAAACAAGGTCTTTGTGCTTGTTGCATAACCCCCCCCCCCCCTTAAAACCATGAATACCCACTGATGGGCTGGGAGAGACATTGCAACAAGCTACCTCAGAGAGGACCTGCATGGAGACTAGTATGGACAACTACTCAGTTCCTCTCTAGTTCACTGCAAAAAAGCGACCACAGCTAAAAAGGCTGCGGTCGTGCACTGATGTCCAGTGCTCTTGCAATCAATGATTGAAGAAAGCCATGACAAGACAGGGTTTTGCACAGTCTACTCAGTTTATAAATATTAATTATTGTGTTCAAACCAGCTGTTCATTGTTTGTTTATTACGTTCTTTATGTACCCATCCTTGCACTTGTCAGGAACGCTGCCTGCCATGCTGTACAATATCATAACAGAAATCTGCTCCATAAGGCTTGGGAGCTTAGCTCCGACAACATTGAGCATGCTACTTGGTAGAAACCCTTTCCATGCTATAAGATACACATTCAAATTAGTTCCCATAGCAACAAAATGGCATAAAACCTATAAATTGTTGCTCTTGGTTATAAATCAAAACCAAAGAAGTCTGTTATCAAAATTATTTCATTTTCTTTGGTTTTCTAACTTGCTACCACAGTTGGTGAACATCACTAACTATTCTACAGTATTATTTCAAATCTGTTTTAGTTTTGTTTTGCGAAATGCTGTTACGTACAGGTTTAGACATGGCCAACAACTACACTACATTCTCTTTGATATCCCATAGCTCTCATCTCAATTGTCCTGGGCTTGTCTGTGTTGAGAAAAACAACTATAAAAGCCTCACACTGACGAAGAGTGAATAATATCAAGCATCACTTATGATTAACCCATAAAATGTACAAAGAATTGAGTTTTTATTGCAGTCCTCAGCAAGAGTAAAACATCAACCTTGTATAGGAGTCTATAGCTGACACTGTCAGCTCCACACACTCAATTAACACATGCATTTTAAAACTTCTATTGACGTAAAAATCAGTGATGTGTATTGGGCTCATCAGTGTCCATAAATCCATCTTGCGATAAATCAGAAGATGCATCAGAGGCTGGAGAAGAGGGGAAAGAATACGGGGACATGGTTCGATGTGAAGGGCCACTGTCACTTGCCATAGAGGAGGTCCTTGATGTGCGATTCTGTGTCTTTGTGTTGGTGGTTTGCAAGGGGACTGGTGATGTGCCATGCCCTTGAGGTAGGGGTGTGGCTAGCGGCGATGAAGGTGTGTTGGGAGCGGGAAGAGGTGACATGCGTGCTGTAGCTGAAACCAATGGTGACACTGAGCATCCACCTGATTTGCTGTGGAAAAGAATAAAAGAGAATGACCATTGCTTACTGCTGGAGGTCTGAGCTTCAGCGGTTAGAGTATCCAACTTTTCTCACTAGTGAACACAGGGTCCGAAATTAACTTTTTCATGCAGGCGACTGAACATTTTTTTTCAGTCGCCAAATGAAAAAATCTGGTCGCCAAAAAGTGGTTCGTAAAATTTTTGTCTCACCGCAAAACACGAAAACATTGAGTTCTGAAAAACGTTTCTTTAAGACTCGCATGTATAAAGGCATTAAAATATCATGTAGCTTACATTTCAGTTGAAAAGGAGTTTTCGTTGAATAGATACCTCAATTACTTTGAAGACTGACCAGCTGTTCGAAGCGTTCAAGAAGCCATGTACGAACAAGCGGCCATATTGTTCGTTCCAGGCCACTTCCGAACAAAATTGCGCCCACGGTATGGCTTTTAGACAAAACCGCTGAAAATATGGCGGCCGCTAAATACATGGCTTACAACGGTTGTTGAAGGTCATCTAACGAGAATCTTACCTTTACTTTTAATCTTAATTACTTTCTGTAGAGATTAAAAACTTTGACAAGACAAGGGGTAAGTTTCTTGCTGAAATCAAACGCGAAATTTCTCGATTTAATTCCTTGGGCGCTCGTTCAAAACAATGCTCACTGGTCGCCAACACTCAATTTTAAGTCGCATTGGCGACCAGCTGGTCGCAATTTCGGACCCTGGAACAGAAGGTTCTGGGTTGAAATCCCATCTGTGAACTCAACAATTTTTCCAAGTTCTTCTCTCCACACTTATAAACCCATTATCATTTTAAGTAAGACACTAGTTTATGATACCTTGATACAATCGATTACAACAGTGCCTCAAGTTGCTACAAGCACAAAAGTCCAAATTTGTAGGAATCTCGTCAGTAGAAATTTACCAGTAAGTCAATGAAATAATTTTATTCATAAACAATGGAGGAAAATGGAATATTTTCAATTGGTATCATCGCCAGCCTATAAAATCTCTGTTAATCCTTGCACTTCACACCTGATGACAATTTTGCAATAAAACTAAAATTATATTGTTCTTCTCCAGAGTTGATGTAGATTTCATTCATTTGGATATCCCGTTGGAAGATTATGACATTAAAGGGGCACTGCCAAGTTTCAGACCATTTCCATCCTCGTCACCCCTATCACAGCATACAAGAGTTATTGTCGGGTTTCCATTGATGCAAAGACAGTTTTCAGCTGCAACAATAACACAACAATGCCCCTTTAAGATGCTCCTGGATTTTGCTCTACATGCATGTTAGTCTGCCACATACACTTTTCCAGTTTGGCCTACATTTCAGACAATTAGATAAAAGGTAAAGTTTGCATACAAGCCTATAAGTGGCCCATTAGGCTGGAGCTTATCCCAGTTTTGGTACCATTAGGCAACTAGGAAAATTGCTCCCCCCTCCCTGGATGGGATGCTGGTCCAACGGGTTACCCCCTCATTCCTACACCCATGTGAAGAGAGGAACTGAGAGTAGTGTCTTACCCAAGAACACAAATTAGAGGCTATTAATTTCTGCAAAGTCTATAGTTCCTCTTAACTTACTTGGGAGTAGTGTGATTGCCGAGGATTCCAGTAAGTCCAACTGGACCAGATTTTGCCATATCTGGGGAAGAAGATACAAATTATAATGGATTTTTAGGATGATTGAAGGATTGGTGTGTAGCCCAATGGTCTCTCTTTCACCAAGCGACCAGAAGTACATACTGCCACTCACTTGTAAAATTCATTAATAATTCAAAAGGAACAGATCCAATCAAAAGCTACTATTCAGGACACATGAATACTATAGAATTCACTTTTGATTCAGATCTCTACTGATTAAAATGCAAAACACAATGGAATTGAATAACAATACTATACATTCAATTTATTGTTTCATTTCACAAGTACGATAAAATATTTGCATCTGATCTGTATATTGGGCTTAAAATGGCTCACCTATCAGCTTGCCATTGTAAATGCCCATACAGATCTCCTGCTCATATTTTACCATGTGGTGTGAATAAACCCAACACACACTTGTTTTACAAAATTCCTCAACAGATCATGAATCCTCCTAGAAAACCAGCTCCTGGTAACTGGTTTCCAAAATCAGTCTACAGTTAGTCTTTCCCGTAAAACTATGAACACCAGAAAAAATTTCTGGAATGTTTATTGTGTAATGACCAATCGCAGCAAAGTTCAGGACACGCGAACAAACCTCAAAACCACAAACTAATTACCGTTGCTGTTTGCGGTTTAGTTTTCTCACACCTGATTGGCTTTTTCTTTGTAACACAATAACATTCCATAAACATTTCTGGTGTTCACAGTTTTACGAGAAAGACTGTGAATATTCATAACGACAAGCATCACAAGCATTGCCTTAATTCTTTTTGGGCTTTTCTTGCAAAGCTGTTCTCGTTGCTACTTCAAGTAACATTGTTTTTATTTATACAGCACACAGGATTGGAACTCAGGTGTATAGCTAGTTTACGTGTAGTTAACTGAACAGGCATTCATCATTCATAAAACAAACTTACCCATGACATAAGGTTCAAGAGCTTTAGGAACCATTGTTCTTGAGGTGCGGAGGTTTTCCTCGGCACACTGTCCTTTCTCCAAACCAAATGCCATTCCCATTCTTTTCAGCACCTCGATATCATCATGGATTTCAAATGTATTATCGAAGTTGAAAAGATACTCAAATCTACGGAGAAACAGTTAAAAGGAGATAATTTTCACACAATTGTCGACGGTCTGTCGTTGGTTTGTGTCCAAGGAATGCCTACATGTACAAACTTACAAACTTTGGCTACGCAAGTCACAAATTTCTGATTGCTTATTTCTCAGGCCAAAGATATTTGTAAATTATGTTCACTACATATTACTGGTAACTACTAACTACTATCAATTATACAGTATTATATTTCATTGCCACTGCTATCACCACCATCAAATGCCAGAATAACTACTCTGTATTATAATTATTCACAAAATACAGTGAAAGGGAATGAGAACACCTACACAAAAAGACAAAGCAGAGTAAAAAATTAAATAAACAAAAAAAAAATAGTGGTCAAGAAATTGCCTATAAAGAAGCCAATTTTCAAGAGAAGGAAAGCAGAGCATCTTTTAAACTTGTTTTCTGCTATTTTCCTCTTCCCTTCCTCCCCAATTAACAAAAACTTATTGGCAGCCTTACTTGTCATTAGATATGCTACAGTCAATGACAGTTTTCTTGCTTGTGTTAACTATGATAAAAGGAAGATGGATTGCTGTGTTAGGAGCTGGAGAGCCATGTTCCTTTTCCACCTGTTTGTTTCTTTGGACAAGATTCTTGAAAGCAATTTGCTGAAACAGAAACACAGGCATGTTAGTACAAACAAGCAAGCTCAAGTTCCTATTTTGAGGCAAGCACGGTACTTGAATTTGTAAAAGGCGTCTGATGCACTGATCATTGATTACTAACTTGAAGTATTAATTCCTGTAACTCAGCCGTCTTTTGTCGTATTCTTTCTTTTCTGTCTCTTTTCTCCTCCTGCACATAACAAAAAGATGTAATAATGTTTGCATAAGTGACAACATTAGGACTGCAAATAATGGTCTGTCCTCAGACAATGGCTGACCAAAATCACAACCACTGTTGGACATTACATAATGCCTAGGCATTTTCTTTGAATCATCATTTTGTAGATGAATTTACGCTCCTCCCAGGGTTCATACCCTTTTAGGACTAAAAATTAAAGGACTTTTCAAAAACAGATTTTCCATTTTTCAAGGACTCCACGCACTGCAAAATCCAGTGTTATCAGCTGCTCATAGTAGCAAATGTGCCTTCCAGACAGGCAAAAGTCTAGGTTGATTGCAATTAGCTGCAAATTTCAAGGACTTTACAATTAAGGCCTTGAATTTTTATTCAGAGACTCAAGGACTTTCAAGGACTCTCAAGGTGCATGCAAACCCTGTCCTTCTCTTGCATGAAGTTTGAGCAGTGACAAAAAACACTTCAAATGCCTGATCACATTGGGTTTTGTTTAACCATAATGGTAACAGAATCAGATGTCCTTTGGATAAAAAGTTATTTGCAACCCCAGCTGCTAGATTCGTCCAGTACTACATGTAAACTCCACGCAATATCTACGCATGTATACATTCTTGTACCTCTAATTGCTGGCATTCCTGTGCAGAGTTTGTTGGCAGTCCTACCCATTTAATCTCTTTCTTTTCTTTTGATATGATGTTCATAGCCATTAGCACATTCAGGGCATCATAAACTCTTCTTCTAATGTTTTTCTGGTCATAAGCCTAAAATTAACACAGTTGAAACATGAATGAATGCACCATGCAATCTCTTAAAGATAGTCACAAGTTAAATTACTTGATGGAAAAGTCTTGGTAGGGTAACAACTCTCGAAAGCTTGTAATTCTACTGGCAGCACTTGCTATAGTTTTAGGGGCAAGGGGCATTGCTCTTGTTGTTTGTTCTATTGTCCTCTCAATACATCGCAAGCCATTCACGTGAGACCTTACGAGAGCTGCTACCTCGCCCAACTGATTGTCCTACATACCAACACTTTAGTCTAGCTGCATATACATGTACATGTATGGAAAGGCGAATTGCCATAATAGTCCAGATGATATGATCTTATGATCTCATAATTATCATCCCCAAGTCCATTGTAGGTCCCAAGGCAGATTGAACAGAGACATTGCAAAATCAAACGTTCACGAGGGCATGCCACAAGATTGTAACAACATCTACTTTAGGCTATTTATGTGAGCAAAACAGGGCATGGCTTATTCTGGACCATTGTTTTGAGCTACCTTCTTTTAGTTGCATCTTAATTTATCCTGAAAATTTGCTCATTAAAAGGGTCATGTACTTGTACAATACAGTACAGCTTTTGCTGAAGATGTACCTGGTCTGTTGGTGAAAGATGTTTATCAGGGTCACTGAACTCTTGTACTAACTCATCAGCAACCTGAAAAACAGTTGACTTCTTACATTAAAGTACAGTAGAATCCTGATTTCTCAAGCCGCTCAATAACTCATACCAAAAATCAATTCCCTTGGATTTGCTTTAATTACTCTGTCAAACACTACAGTTTAACCACTGATTTCTCAAACAATTTTTGCTTGCTTGAGAAATCAGGATTTCACTGCATCTTAAAATCAGAAAAATACCTTATGGGGAAAGAACACAACAAAATGGTAGTTAATTATCACCCATTGGACATGTTACCTCATTGTATGACGTTGTTCTTTTCTGTTGAACTTTCTCACACACTTTCATTGAGAAATGTCTCAGTCCCTTTCCACTTTTATCTCCCCCTGAGCGACCAGCGCTGGGTAGTCTCTTCCCTCGCTTCCTGCATGAGAAGAAATATCCATTGTTAGTAAATCAACGAAATTATATAGTACTCTCTTTCTCAAAAGAACCAACAAAATACTGACATTACCTTTCCGCACTGTCCAGTAAATCATTTTCCATGCAATCAATCCGTCTTTTCTTTCCACTGTTTGGAGTAGTGTTTACTCTGAAATAGAATGACAACAATGAATTTTTTAGAATTGACTTTAATTGTCCTCTGCCTTCTTATGTTTTTCATTGCTCTGAACAACGCTCAACACTTTTACTCTATGAAAATGTATTCTTCTACAGTCGAAACATCTTTGGAAATCTGAAGAAATTTTTGGAAAATGGTTGGAAATCTTCAGAAAATCGCCAAAACGTCATGTTTAATATGTTGATAAAATAAACAAAACGATTCATGGTTGATTGGAGATATGAACTTTCTCTCGAGTTGGACATTATGAAGAGAAATTTCATATCTCAGCACACCCATGTATTATTCTATACTTACCTTGGCCACGAGGCTGCAGCATTGGCAGGTACAATTGGCGCGGCAATCATCGTTGGAGTTCTCGGACTTCCACTAACAGCAATAACCTGGTGTGGTCCAGGAGAACCAAGAACCTACAGAAAAACAAACAAGTCTTGTGACAATCATTGGGAACAATTAAGGTTCCTGGTGTTGTGGTCTGGTGCTTAACATAGGGATAACATCAGTGCACCTTTCCCCCTTGGACGGACTTGTTCACGAAAAATTAAGTATGAGTATGAATTAGGCTGTGTGCAGCCGCCAAGTAATTCCTCAAGCAGAAAAGTGAAACAGTGTCGCTAATCGTGTTCCAGTATACTGCTGTTTGGTTTTAAATTCAGCAAAATTATACTTTGAACTCGAGAGACAAGAAAGTTTTCTCAGTCAAATGAAATCTGTTTTGAGAGCTCAAAGCATGCTTTACAATAAAAATACACCAGAAAAAACCATACTACCAAAAACAGCAGCAAAACGTGTCTAATTACAGCTCATGGTCTGCTAAGTCAAAAAAGTTTGGGGGCCTTACCATTGGTGAGTTCACTGTTTTTGGTAAAATGACAGGGGAAATCTTGGCAGAGGTGACAGGCATGACAGTTAGGTTGTTAGCAGCTGTTGAAAGAAAAAAATTGTGACTCAATGTCAGTGCCATATTCATTTAGTGAGTTCTACTGACATTAGTCTATTTACAGAATATTGTCAACCATGGCCAGTGACTCTCAAAATTATAAAGTTGTGCCACAAACAATGAGTGAATTGGACCCCAGTCGGCCATGCCTTGAAATCTGTTAATTCCACCATTTTCAATGGCATCGACATATGTGTTTCATAAAATGTCTATACCCTCCCCACAGAAGGGATTTTTTCTAAAACCCCCTACCACCACCCCTCTAGAAATTCTGATTAAGAATGTATGCCAACAAAAACAAAGTCGAGGCTGACTGGGGTCTTTTAAAGCCAGTGGGTAGTTCTCATAGTTAGTAGCAGCAGTAGTAACCTGATTTATCCTCAAATGTACAGCATAGCTTTATCAACTAGTTAGGCTGGCCCCATTGTCACAGTGAAGTTGGACTCCATCTGTGCTAGGAGTTTGAACTGGCAGTTCATATCCCCTTGTGAATTTTGACCTGTGCAAGCAAACTGTTAGAGCTGTCCCATTGCCTGGTACATTTTGATCAGTCGGCACACCTTTATCGCCCACTCCCAGTAGGAGCAGTATCAGGTTACAAAAATGTGTACACTTGTTCTCTGTTCTCAATAATCACCTTTACACAACAGTCAGTGCTGTTCATTCCAACAATGAGTGCACCAGGGCTGCAAATAACACAGGGTTCGTACCCCTTTTCACGGACAAATTTCCAGGACTTTTCCAGGACTCATATTGAATTTTCCAGGACTCCAAAATTCACATTTAACCCTTTTCTTCCAAGATCCCAATATAAATTCACCCAACTGTAAGCCTCACGTTTCTTACAAAGTTAGTTCAGAAAAATTCATTTCTTGATTTTAACAGATTTCCAGGACTTTCCAGGACCTGCAATCTTTTTTCCAGGACAGGGAAATGCCATAATCCAGGACTTTCCAGGTCCCTTACGAACCCTGATAACAGTTGGACATTGGACAATGGCCGACCAAAATTTTTCAGTGTCCAATGAAATCACAACTGTGGTCAGACAGAATGTCCAAACATCTTTTTTGTCTTCCAACACAACATCAATGTTTTGTGTTTAGAAGCAGTACTGTGACATGATGTCGGACCTCACTGTTCTTTTGTCCAATTAGAATACCGACTTCCTTGTGCACACATCATTCAATGTGTGACTTAGTAGGCTAACCGGAGTGCTTAGTAGGCTAACCGGAGTGCTTAGTAGGCTAACCGGAGTGCTCAGTAGGCTAACCGCAGTGCTCAGTAGGCTAACCGCAGTGCTCAGTAGGCTAACCGCAGTGCACAGTAGGCTAACCGGAGTGTTCAGTAGGCTAACCGGAGTGCACAGTAGGCTAACATGAGTGCTTAGTAGAATAACCACAGTGCTATAGTAGGCTAATCTGGGTGATTTTGTAGTCTAATTTAGCTAACCATACTCGTTCCCAGTACATTAGGAGCTCGGATCGTTTCCTGTATTTAGTCACTGCACATCATTCATGGGAGAAAAATCATTTGCAGCCCTGGTGTACTGATTTATACACAGAAGTCATTGAAACCTCCCTTGAAATGCCCTCTCTTCACTGATGAGCAAATTGTCCCCCCAAATTTCTGTTACAAGTATGCTACAAAGCAAGTTTGCCAAGTTGTTGCCACATAAATCAAAATTGCAACTAGTTTTGCAAGGAGCAATTGTGACACTTGTTCACGAGGCCCAGTGTCATAAGGTAAAATTCTACCTTGCATACATCTTTAATCTTATTGCAAATAAATCTCACTCTGCAGGGTGAAAACAAGTTTTCAAAAAATAATGTCAATTAAAAACTGATACATCATACTAATATGCATAGATTATACTTGGGTAAATATGCAACAGAAGACAGGAAAAAAAAAATAAAATAATTTTCAGTTTTCATTGAGGTATGCCAAAAGCTCATCTCACCAAAAAAGGTTATTTAACTGTTCAATGCAATTGAAGACAAACTGCCTCAGGGATGAAAAGAGCAATGGAGCTTAACAAGCAATGAATAAGATCTCACAAAATCTTCTTCTCTTGTTATGTCCTCCACCGACTTGTTTACTTTCTGTCGATTTCTGTTTCTCCAGAAAAGATACGATCTACCAAAGTATTTTAGCTAAACAATAAACATATACAGTTGGCTTCAAAGAAATTAATACCTGAAGCAGCAAAATCTTAAAATCGTAAGCTCGTTTCATGTTAACCAACGACATAGTTTATAGAAGATCGAATTAGTGATAATTTTCCATCCGGACATATAAAAACAATTTAGTTGATGCCAAGAAATTCTAGCGAGCGGAGATGAAATTAATATGAATAGATTTCGAGTAAGCGACATGTCGAAGGAAACAGATTAACGGCATTAAGATTCTAGTACCCTAAATCAAATCCTAAAGTAAACAGGCAAAGCAAAACCTACTGTTGACTCTTGGATGGGAAGAATCTTTCAACCCGTCTATGGTTCCATTGTTGTCAATCACGCCAGCCTTAAAGTCAAAATAAAGAAATAGAAGATGAAAATTTAGAGAACAAGCTGTAACAGAGATCGCGAACCAACTGGTAACACATAACTAAACTCTTACTTGGAAATCAATGACTGTACACAGAACCGATCAGAAGTTCAGCTTACAATCAATACAAGCATGCAGCCGATCTCGACACTTGCGCCTCTATTGATGAACAAATAAGTCCCATTTGCAAGGAGCTTTGGAAATATTATCATGAATTATGAATAGTGATGTTAGAAGCTATCGCGGATAAATTTAAATACGCTTTGCCCTGTTCCTCGAGTAGCAAATCAGCGAAATTGGCACAACGCAGATACGAGGCATAAAGGCCGATCACTTCCTACCTCTCGGGCTAAGGGTTCGAGCCCACTGTCTTTGTAAAACTTTAAAAAGTCTTCCTGCACCATCGAGGCGTCCCGGCTCATAACTCCTTTAACTGGAGTGGCGGGGTTACTTTTCACAGGGCTCGGTTGACCTACAGGGATTTGAATATTCAGCAGCAGTTTTCACTTGTAAATTGAATTGTTAAGAGAGATAAAAGAAGCGTGGCCCGAGATTGCTAACAAATTCAACTAGAAAATAGATTCTTTAGGCTGCAAGGATATGAACGAAATCGACGCAAAACAATGCCCCATTTTCACCAGGTACTAAAAATGTAAACCCTCCTTGAACAATGAAGAACGCAACTTACTTATTTCACGTTGAACGCAAACGGAAAACATGAAAACACGTGTATTTAACGAAAATCGGAAAATACTAACCTTCGATCCACAAGCTTGTAAGTGTGGCTGTTGGATTCGACATCAGTACAATCTAAAGCGAACTTGATGCTCTCAGTGTAGCTCCAGCCGATGGCATGGGTGATTCGTGTATCCAACTTTGCGCAAAGCCCCTATGTAGAATGCGACAGAAACTTGTCGAAATCGCAACTGGAATTCGGTCTGATTTCAACGCGATCGCTCTAAAAGTACTTGGAAATGCAAGATTTAGTGCAATATCGGTTGTCGAGGCATATTTGAGGGTTACTGTACGAGAAATCGGGCTCTAGTTTCTCAATTCCTCGCTCGAGCGGACATGTTTTTGCACCGACTTCAGGCCCTGACAAACGATCTTCGCGGTGGGGTTTAATTTTGCGTTCTGATTGGCTTATCATTAACCACGTGGCTAATAGTTAAGCACTGCGCAAATGCAACATTCCGGGCATTTCTTCGCTGCCTCGTTCGCGGGAAAATCACGACCGCATATGATTGGTCAGTCCAGTTATGGAGGGAAAATGCGCCCGAAATTTCACTCTTGTTTTCGAAAAATCCACCAAAGTTTGAGGACGATTTTCATTTGGACAGCGCCCGTTACGCCTAAAATTTGTCAAAAACGCATTCATGCATTGAAGATAAAATAATGGAAAAATCGACTATTCTTTCAGCCAAAGTGCATCTCATTTTACGCTCTCTTAGTTCACCTACGGTCAGATCAGGGGATATAAACCAAACCAGTGATCTGCCATCAGAGTCAACTCTTGTTCCGATGAAATACAGCATTGATCTTCTCCGGCCCGTAAATTTCGGACTGTGGAGCAATTTCTGTTCTTAGAATTTGAGAGACTCAGAGACTTTCTATCATTCTCCAATGAACCAGAGCAGTAAAAAAATACTTCTCGATTCCATTATATAGGCTCTCTTGCAAGCGCTACCACGGACGAGCTGAGAATAGATTACTTTCCTAAAATTTGAGATACGTGTCTATACACGTGAATGACCTTTACGTTCACCTTGCAATGCTAAATGAGTTTTCTTGAATAATTAAGTATTGTTGTGAAATCCACCTTTTGAAGTTTCTTCACCTCCCAGAAACGTTATCAATTCTGCACTTGTTTTTGCCACTTTACAGCTATGAAGAAATCATAAAATGGCGAACAAAAATTGTTGCATTCGAGTGTGAAAAAACAATCATTGCTTCTCGACAAGAACGTGGCAAAAGGAATTCGCTAGCATTAAATAAAAATAAACAGATGGTTATGTAAACATACATTGTGATGATAATTCTTCAAAGACAACTATATTTTTAACTTTTTGCGCTCTGGTGCTTGTTCATGAAAGCGTAATTTTTAAAAATGTTAATTACCGAGAATTGACAAATCCGGTAAAATGCACGCAAACACCTGCACAGCCCAGATAATTGTTTCAAAACATATCAAGAGTTCAGCTTCAACTACAGAAAGCTTAGCGAATGTCCATTGTAGTTAGTGTTTATGGAGTTTTTTGGGGGGACTGAGCTGTTTCTTGTTTGCAATATATTTCGAAGGAAACCTTCTGCTGGAAAGCAAATATTGATAAAACCGTCCCTTGCCAACTGCATGCATAATACAATCACAAACACCGTTTATTCTGGAGTGGCAAAAAGTGCCAATAAATATATTCCATACCATTTAGATATTTACTACGGCGGGCGGGGAGATTGTAGCCAGATGTGAGATGGGGAAGGGGGGGTGGTACGAGAACGCTTGAACAATACAACAAACAAGCAGCTAAGAAAAGTCGCCCGCTTTCGTCATACGTCGGCAGGTAAACAAAGGAGGTAAGCAAATACAGAAAACGACAAAAACTATCTTTACAGACAATATAGCCCAGTGGATGATTATGTGTATTGATGTACTGACATTAAATTAGTACAATAGACTTTGAACCTTGATCACAGGTTTTCGAGTAATCAGTTCGCAAATTCCTATTCCAAAATCACTCTTCGGCCAATATGTCGAATTAGAAAGTTTCCAGCAGGGATAACCTTCATGCTTAACCTAAGGCGTTTATACAGGCACCCTTTTCTCTTGGGAACTTTCGAACCAATGTAAAAATCTGGTACAACAAACCCTTCCATTTGGTAGCGCGTAAATAAGGTCAATTGACTAACCGACTGACTGATTGACTTACTGATCACAATTTACTGACTGGCTGACTGACTGGCTGACTGACTGACTAACCGACTGACTGACTGAATTACTGATCACAATTTACTGACTGACTGACTGAATTACCGACCGACCGACCGACCGACCTACTGACTGACTGACTGACTTACTGACTTGACTTGACTGACGGCCTTGACTGTCTGACTTGGTTGTCTGACTGACTGACACACCGACTGAAAAACCCGAT
This sequence comes from Blastomussa wellsi, assembly GCA_947652115.1. Classification (NCBI taxonomy): domain Eukaryota; kingdom Metazoa; phylum Cnidaria; class Anthozoa; order Scleractinia; family Plerogyridae; genus Blastomussa; species Blastomussa wellsi. Next base: position 2,491,964 of record OX393570.1, on the reverse strand, counting down.
CGACTTACCAAACCGTCCGACCAACTCATTGAATGACTGACTCGTAAGTGCGGTTAATATTAGGTACTAATCAGCAGACCTGTAGGATTCTTATGAAGACAATTCTCAACCGGGACTTTATTCAGACGTCTTGAGAGGCAATTTTTTGACGCTCTGTTTTATTAAACAAACCGTACGCGTTTCATTCATAGTAAATAAAATGTAAAGATACCATAAGTTAAAAACTGTCTCTTGAAATCGCCTCATACAAACACCGTAATAAACACAATTACAAAATGTATAGTTCAAAAATACTTTTGTCTTGTGGTTAAAATGTGAGCCAAAAACAGTAAGCAACAAAAATATAGTAACGATGTTTTGTCCAGTGCCAGTGCGTACCTATAAATCCTTCTACGGTGAAATTAATTTTTGAACCTTCTCTTGCAGAAAAGGAGTCAATTATGTCGAGAATGGCACGCTGACCTGTAGCCTGCGTCGCAGACGTAATCTAACGCCGACGAAACGAGGGGTTTAGTTCGTCTGCGGCACAAGTTAGCTGACCTGTTTTGAAATATTTAATGTTTCCCGGGGAATAAGCCTTGCTCTCATATGCCTCCCGTGGGCCTGTAATTCCATCACTATCAATATCGGAAACTAAGGCAACATGGGCGTGTTCTGAGAAAAATAGAGAATGTAGGCAAAGTTTTCCTTTGAAATAAGTGCTTTAGGAACACCAGATTTCGCGCTTGTAGAAAACTTCAAATCGTCCGCCATTCCAGTGTTTCCGTCATTCATGTTCATACATTTTATTGGAGCAGCATGCACTCAGAAGCGGCATCGCAGTCATTCCCTTCGGAGCTTGGGGCATATAGGAACCAGGCTTATGCAACAAAAGCGCACGGTGTTCTATTGCGTGATGCACGTGCCAGCGTGCATGTAATTCACACCTAATAAATTGAAAATATCTTCGTCTGATTTGAATTGTAGGAGTGTTGATCAAAACGGTTGATATTTTGATGGATACTTGACCAAAAGGCTTTCTCTGCTGGATCCAGCACAATGTTCCCAACCAAGCTTTTCAAACAGCTGAAATAAAAAACAAAAAACAAATGTTTTCAATAATTCTTTGCCGACTTCTGTAACTCGTAAAAATCGAAATTTTCGTATGGTAACTTAACTGAATCAAAATTAATACAAAATGAACACAGTAATCACCCAATTTCGATATTATAAAATTTTAAACCTCAAACAATAAACATCACTATAGAACCCGCAAACTCTATAGAGGTATTTGCTTAACCTTATGGCCGCCACATTGCTATACCATTACAAAAGAATTTTAACTAGTTTCCTTTGTTGGTTCACCAACATGGCCGCCGCTTCCGTTGTTATTTGAATCCCACAGGACTGAGTAAATCAACCGACACTGGCTCCGACACTGTGGAAAATCGCGCAGTACATGCGCATGACGTCAAAATTTTTAGAGGTGGTCATGTCACGTCAACAAGGAAAGCCACGACCCATTGTTGACATAATTTTAGTCCAAACGTGCGAACTTACCATGCTTTTTGCAAAAATTGGAAGCAAATTCATGAAGGTGGAAATTGAGAGGTAAATAAACATAAAACATGTTGCCAAAATGTCCAAATTTTCAGACATTCTCTCGTTTTTTCGCGGTGTCAATCAACCTCGTTTCCAGGGTCTTTCATCTTACCGAGACACACATGAAAAGTAGGCTTTCTGGCGCAAGAATGGTAACCGATGCATACCCGGCTCCAACTTGTCGCCGGGTATTCATCGGTTACCATTCTTGCGACCAGAAAGCCTACTTTTCATGTGTGTGGTATCAACACCAAGGCTCCAGGCATATTTACACAATTTGCGCCAGAATTTATTTTCCATTTGAAGAAGTGTGCGCGCATCCATATACGCGAACATGGCCGCCGCCCTGTCTTTCACTGAAATTTCACAATGTTTTTTTTTCGTCCGCTTCACGCATCGCCTCAACAACTTGTTGAGCTATCTGTCTGACATCATTCAGCCAAACTGGAGAAGAAAGTTCCGCAAAAATAACGAAAAGCATGTGAAATATCGTGATCATTTTGAGTTATGCAGTCAACCTTTAATTATACTTAAAGATATTTTTTTTGTTTTTCCCTCAAACTTCAGTTCAAATTTGCAGTGCTGGGCGCCGCGAGTTTTCTCATAAGCTGTTCTTGAAGCTCTTTTTTTATCTTTTCAACATCAGGCAGTTTATTTAAAGATGGTTTTTTTGTGAGCTTTGCTCGTACCTTTTCTTTTAACTCATTGTACTGTTCCAATTCAGAAAGAATAATCCGAAACTCAGAATCACTAATGCGATTATCAATTAAAGCCTTGGAAACCAGCTTGTCAACACTCGCACGTTTTGCAAGGCCAAGAGTAACAATCTCCTGGTGTTTAGACATTTTTTTGTCAAGTTTTTTCCCGGCAAGAATCAAACCGGAGGAAGAAACAGAGAAAAAACCACCCACAACACCAAGAGGGATGGCCACGGGTATTCCGACCCCTGTTAGAGCAGACGCAAGTCCAGCACTAGAAAAAACAGCGCTGAGTCCGCCAAGACCGCCGGAAATCCAGTTGACGGCTGTTTTTGCGCGTTTAAATTTTTTTCGAACAAGTCTATATTTGTCAACCTCTTCAGCCAACTTTTTTTTGATTTCGTTTATCTCTCCAAGGCGAAAGGCCTCAGGCGTTTGTAAAACAGGATATAATCCGCTTTGTGGTGTCTCCGGAGGAGCACTGGGCAATACGTTTGATGTAGACATTGTCTATAAAATACAGCTTTTTTTTTTTTTAATTGTCTGAAATTCAAGAGGTAATCAATTTATCTCCAAAACGAAAGTGAGTGGCATCTCATTGAAATCAAAAAGTTCACCATTCTCATCTTTGACTGAAATAGTCAAACTGTTTACCTCTCGACTTTTCAAAGTGGAACGAACATGCTGTGGCTCTGACTGATAAAAAACTTTTTCCCAAGGTTCACCTTTTATATCAAAGTTGGCAAGAATGGTGGATGGTTTTCCATTGAACTGATTTTCTTGTTTGTCAATCAAGTCACAATGGATTAAGTACGTTGAAGTGGAGTTAAGTTTTTTTGAATACAATAACGAAAAGAATGATGGTAAATTTCCGACAACGCCAAAGCCAAGAAGAGAGCTCAAATTTTCATCAATTTCAAATTTTTCCAAATTTGTGTTTAAGACAACCATTTGACCATAGGGTGTGTTGATTTCTGCTTTTAAGGTGTCACTGTCCGGCAAAAGATCATTTTCAATTTTACTTGCTAAAGATTTCAAGGTGTAATAGCCCGGTAAAAAGGTGATGGTTTTGTTATGTGTTATCGATTTAAGTCTGCCCACTTTTTTCAGATTAAACCAAGAATTGTAAAGAGAACAGCTTAAAAGTCTGATATAGTTTGGTTGAAGGGGCTGGTGAAAATAAACTGTGTAGTCGTTTGAAGGAGCGATGATTGTGAGCACAACCATTTTGTATTGAACACAAAAATAATGGAAAACTATTTAATTTTTGTTCCGTGCAATTTTTCAATTGAAAAATAACAGGGAAAAAGAAAATGAACATATGGAAAACCGCAAACAAACAAGATTCTGTTGCGTATGACTATCTCGAAAAGCTTGAGCAGGCTGGCAGCTCCACAAATGCAAAGCTTGCGCAAGCCAAGGCGTGGGCGACTTTTTCTGCACGTTTCCCGAGGGCTGACAAAAGCAAATTTGAAGCCCAGGTATTTTTTGCACAGGACAACACAGCAACAGCCGAAATATTTTTCAAAGAGGGACCCGACAGTTTGGAAAGCGTATTCGGATCAGATCGCAAATATTGGAGCGCAGAAATGAAAAGAGCTCTGGGTTTGGTTGAAGTTGGCGGTTTTCCTTTCCAACTGACGCCACGCCCAGAAAAAAGTTCACTGGCGGTTCCAGCAGTTCCATTCGAAGAAGCTGCACCGAGTTTGAAAAAAATATTCAACAAAGTAATCAAAATTTATGTCACACCTGACCAGTATTTTACAACAAAGTTTAGAGAGATATTTACCAAGGAACAACCGAAATTCGAAACGTCAAAGCCCGCGAAAAAATGGCTGGCGAAGCCAGATATGTCTTTCTGGGAACAGCAGCTGAACTTTGCAGTGTGGTGCGCGACAACAGGCTGCGGAATATCTCGAGAAGTATTTGACAAAGACAGCACGCTGAAGCTGCCGCCACAGGTACGAGCGTTTTACATCTTTCACGTGTACTTTACGGTTCGACGCATCCTATTTCAGCTCGGAGGTATCCAAAGCTTTAGCGCATTGCCGGGTGATCCAACATGGAGTCAGTTTAACAACAAATATGACGAAGCTTCTTATAAAAGATTATGTGCTGAGTTCAAAGTTCCTTCATCAACCGATTTTCGGTTTACAATTGGCCCGAACCACGGGCTAGGAAGCGTTTATATTTATTGCCGCGATCCTTTCATCCTGAACGTTCCCTATCCATCAGAAAAAGCAAAATTCGATGACGAGGATCCAAGGGCGACAGAAAAGGGAATATCAGTTTGTTTCATAAGAAATGATGCAGCTGAAGAGCAATTCAACTGGTTCGCACCAAAAACCACAACAGGTTTGACCCAGGCAGGTTTGTCGAGAATAAACCAGTCGATTGAAGCATTTGTGTATTGCATCTTGGGTGGGCAAGTAAACGTCCGCAGCAGCATTCTTGGGGCGGGAGGCAGAGCAAAGGAGGCCCAGACCGAGTTTCTTGTCCTGATTGAAGACGCAGTGAGGATGCCCGACCTGGCAAAGAGCGTGCAGCGTTACCAGCTGGCGGTGGACGAGGCAAAAGTGCGGTTGAACCTTGCTGTGTGCCCGGGCGCTTGGTTGATGCCAGGCCGCATGGTTATCAACACAGAAAGCACGGTTGGTTACAACAACCAGCTCAAACAAGCGATTCCGGGTATGAAGCTGGGGGTCAACGACGGGGCAAACAAAAGAACAAAAAAAGCGGCCCTTCAGCACATGGATGGCGGAAAATCAAAAATTAACCCACCAAACAGCAATCCTTCCAATCCAATTCACAAAGCAGCCACAACTGAAAGCAAAAAAGATTTGAAACCTGTTGAAACACCGACAACACAAGAGTCAACACAAACAACGCAAGTGCACACAGAAGAACGAGTGCCAACGGCTGGCTCGGGCAGTGATTCTCATGACACGAACAAAGTTGCAATGATGGTTGGCGCGGTTGCAATTGCAGGTTTGTTGTTTTTGACATTCCGCTAATTTTTGAGTTTTCCAAAGAAAATTAACTCTGCTTTTTGGCATAGCTCTCAACCAAAAAGGCCACAACAGCCAAAATTAAAAGCCATGTGTGTTCTGCCAGAAAACCGAGGACCTTACCAGCAGTTGCGAAAAGAAAAGAAACAATCGAGCCGAGCAGTCCCGGAAGAATGGAGGCTGTTTTTTTCGCAATAGCTTTTAACCCGTTTCCCAAAGCTTTGGCCATTGATTTCAAAGCGTTGGTAATGGAGCCAATGACAACACCAATCGTGACACCTGCGGCAAGAAGGATTGAAGTCACTGTCACGCCGTACTTTTTGAAGATTTCTTTTACACGCTCACGAAGCGGCATGGCTCTTTCTTTTTCTTCAATTTGTGTTGCCAACCTGCCAATCTCCTCTTGTCTATCTGCAATTCTCTCCCTGGCAGCCTCTTTTTCAGAAGGTGAAGCGTTTTCATCATCGATAATTGCTTTGTCTTCTTTATTTTTGTTTTCAAGTTCTGCTTTTCGCTCTTTTTTTTCGTTAAGATCTTCTTTGTTAATTTTTTCTTGAAGTTTCTCTTCAGTTTCTTTTAATTCGGCATTTTTTTGTGTGAGCTTCCGAATATCTTCTTGCAATTTTTTGCCATCTTTTGCTGCTTTTCTTGTTTGATCAAGTTTCTTTGCTAATTCTTGATGGTCTTTTTCAAGGTCTTTTTTCTGTTGTTTCAGTTTTTCAATTTCTTCTATATTCAATGGCTCATTTGTATCTTCAAGATCATCTTTCTGTTGTTCAATTTGTCTAATTTTGTTTCTCTTTTCTTCCATTTGTTGTTTTAGTTTTTCAGATTCTTTTGCCATTGATTCTTTTTGTTTCAGTTCTTTTTGTTTTTCTTTCATCTGTTTTTCAAGTTCATCACTTTGTTTCTTCGTTTCTATTAAATTTTCATTATCAATTTCTAAAGCCTTTCGGCCAAGCACTTTTTTGATGTATTCCGTTTTAAAGAAAGAACTTTGAAAATCTTCTCCATTTGAAAGAAATACCTTTATCAGACCAGTATTTTTACCAATAGCAACAATATCCATAAATTTAATTCCTGGTTTTGTTTTTGCTTCTTCGGCAGTTGCAAGCCTTAATCCTAATTTAGGTATGTTTGCTTCTGGATATCTTTCTTTGATTAATTCTTTTGCACGTTCGATTTCCACATTTTGAACAAAATTTATTAATTCTTTTGCTTCTTTTTCTTTTCCCTCCTGAGTTAAAATTTCATAATTATTTTCAGCTTTATCTGAGGAATAAAAATCTGTATCATCGTTTCTTAATTTTTCCAGTCTTCTTTCAAGATATTCATCTGTTATTTTTATTCTTCTTTTTCCACCAAAAGATGTTTCTTCAATATAAGATTTATCTGACAGCCCGCTTTTCTCGTGAGACATTGTTTGCATCTGAATCTCTTGACCTTGAGGCAAAGGTGTGGATGAGTCGCCAGGCATAAGAGGAGTTGTTTCATCGACATCATCGTCAGCATCGTAATCATCGTTGTCAATATGATAGTCAAGATCAGGGTCTTCGTATCCAAACTCTCCACCTTCAGCCATCGCGAAATTATATATTCAAATTATTTTTATTTAAATACAAATGTCCGGCGTTGTATAAACATGTCTGTGCAAGCAAACCTTCGTCCAACGAACCAAGAAAAAATTTTAGGCGGAATGAAAGCCGAGCGCACGGTCAAGCGCATCACTTTTAATCCCAGCGAAGCCAACCCCGGCGAGACGTTGTATGTTTACGTGCCCAAGCTGAATGAGAACGAGGTCCTCGTGCCAGGCTCGATCTCACTTATCTTTAACATCGACCTGGCTGGAGGGCACGCCAACAACTTCCTTGTACAAAACGTCTCCCGTGCTCTTGTCGACAGGCTGACTGTAAAGTACGCTGGAACCATACTGCAGGACACGGTGGGGTATGACATTTTCAAGATCTGGGAGGACCTTTTCCTCTCACAGGAGGAGCGGGACAACATGCTGCTCGAGGGTATTCAGTCCGAGGACCTCTGCAAGATCCGCTCAAATGCGGGGGATAAAAAAACCTCGGGTGTGGGCGCGGAAAACGCACTTAACACGGTTTTCGGAACAAAATATCGAATCCAACTGGACCACCAGATCCTGACCGACCACGGCGTTTTCTACCCCAAAGCTCTTTACCACGACCTCATGTTTGTGCTGACCCTTGCGCCGGCCTCGCAGGTTGTAAAAGGCTCTGACCCCGCTAAACTGAAATACAAGCTGACAAACATCCAGCTCGAGTACGAAATGATGAGGAGCAAGACTCTGGCGGACGACGCGCGAAGTGTTTACTCCTCAGGAAAAGAATTCCTTTACGATCATGTTGAGCGGCCATTTGTGCACACCTTCTCAAAAGGCATTGACACAAGGATAAACCTCAGAGTAAACTCGCAGAGAAGGTCCCTGAAAGGTCTTCTTCTCCTTTTCGTTGAGCCTTATGAAGCCGGCAACAGGGATTCAGAAAAGTACTTCAACCCAGACCTGACAAAAGTCACCGTTACGGTGAACGGCAAGCCCAACATGATTTACAACAACGGCATCGAAGGAAAGGATATCTGGGGTGAAGTTGACCGCTTCTTTGGAAAGGCAAAAAACAAAACACCGAACATGAATCTGAAAAAGTTTTACACCGAAAACAAGTTCGGGCTTCTGATAGATCTTCGCTCAATGGAAAGTCAAAAAATTCACGGAAGCGGCACGCGGCTTGTAAACACACAAGATGGAGTCCAGCTTGAACTCGAGCGGAATGCCAAAAACTCAGGCAACGTGAACTGCCACGTCTTTGTTATCAGTGACTCGCAGATGAACGTAATTGGGCAGCAATTAGATTCTGTGCAGTACTAATAAAATGGATCCAGGCAACATACCGTTTAACGCTCTCATAATTGGACCGACAAATTCGGGAAAATCAAAGTTTGTGGTTGATAAGCTCCGCGGCCCTTTCCGTGGCAAGTTCGACTTCATCGTGCTCATCTGCCCGACATTTGCGTACAACAAGACTTTTCATCGCTTCGCCGAGGAGGACCCGCGTTTTTTTGTTATCATTTGCGAACAGGAATGGGTTGAGGGCTGGTTGAAGCTTGTTTCAGGGCTTTTCGAGGGCACCAACACGCTCATTATCCTTGATGACTGCGCAGCCTCGAAAGATGTAAAAAAGCGAACAGGCGAGCTGGTCAAACTTGCGTTCAGCGCTCGCCACACAGGGCTAAGCGTGTGGGTGGTCACCCAAAAGATGACCAGCATAACGCCTTCTTTCCGCGAAAACATTGGGGCAGTTGTGCTTTTTTACACTCCCGCAGGGAAGACTTTGAAAGCGATTTTTGAAGATTACGCCGGCGAACTTTCTCAAGATGAGTACAAAGATTACATTTCATGGCTGAAAAAAAATAAGTTTTCCTACCTTGTGTTCTTACTTCGGCACCCTTACGGAATAAAAAAATATCAATTAAAAAAATAGCAATAAATATAAAATGGCAAATCCATCCGAATTAACCCCAGAAATTGAAGAAACTATAGATGACATTATGAACTTGCTTGAAGTTGAGCCAACGAGCGCGCCCGGCAATGCCTTTCCAGTTTCAACGCAGCCTGATATTCCTGCACTTCGTGAGCAGCTTGCCGTGCTGGTGTCAACAGGGAAAGCCAAAGAAGCAATCGGGGTGCAGTTAACACACGAGAATGTGAAGCGCCTCAGTGACAAAGAGGTCGAGAAATACACAAAAAGGTACGAGACATACGTGGGCTCAAAGACAACCGACAGCTTGATCGACAGCTTCGTTTTTCTTGTAACCAAAGCCGTCGGAATGGCAGTCAACCTCGACGACATCCATGCTTATCAAAAAGAACTTAAAAACGACTACATCATCAACAAAGAGCTGTCTAACCTGGCAGGCAGCATGTCCCTGAGGTGCGGTCGTTTTCTCGCTGTGGCAAACGCAGCTCTGATCACAACAAAACACATTAATTTTGAAAAAAATCACGAAGCAAAATCGGCAAAACACATTAATTTTGAAAAAAATCACGAAGCAAAATCGGAAGAAATTATTGAGCAAAGCCCACCAACCGCTGAATAATTACTCAGAAAGCCAGCAATTCCTGACAAATTTTTTTTTAATTAAATATAAATTTGTTTCAAAGTAACAATGGCTGAAGAACAGAAGAAACCGACCGCTCAAGAAATCTCTGAACCGCAGCAACCAATGGAAAGCCAAGTAACTTCACAAACTCCGGCAACAAAGCCTGCCAAAAATCCCAAGCGAGTGGCTGCTGGGAAAATGGTTGCCGAAAGAACACGGCTGGCCCGCGAATCGCAGAAAAAAACCGCAGCTGAGGCGGCTATCATTGTTGCAAACAACAAGCAGGCAAAAAAAGAAACCGCTCCCCTTGATCCTGCTCCTGAGCCGGAAACCGAACCAAAGCCTGCTGCAGCCGATTCAGAGGGTTTCACCACAAACCAATGGCTAACTATCGCTGGAATTGGCGTAACCATTGTTACAACTTATGTCAAGCGTGATGATATAAAAGCTTTTTTCGCAAAAAAACAGGATAATCCACCGGAGCCGCAGCCAAAAGAACCAGCTCCTCTGCCGCAGCCACCGCAGCCACCGCAGCAACCGCAGCCAAGAAAAGGAATTCGCAAAATGGATTGATTGCATTGGTGCCGCCCCAATTTAATATTTACACAATATACAAAACATGAAAATTGACGGTGCCCAAGCTGTTGCATCAGGCGTTGGTATTTTTGCAATCACCTTTGTGTGGTTCAAACTTGCCTTCGCCTTTGCTGATACAATCATGCTTCTCTGGGATGCACCATTCATTGAAGAAGATGAATATGAAGATGAGGAATTTCCTGTGTTGCCAATTTACCCTGACGAGAAACCGCCAAGCTATGCAGATTCACAAGCTGATGAAGATGAGAAGCCGCCAAGCAATGTGGAGTCTGAATAATTTTCTTTTGAACTTTTATTTTTTTCTTTCATAAAAACATGCCTGAAAACAATCTTGTAAAAAACGCCATGGAGGCCGCTACTCTCGTTGGCCTCTCTGCTGGCATTGGGTGGGCTGTCAAAAAAGTGTTCAAGAGAAGTTTTACAGATGACCCTTCAGATTCTATCGAAAACTTCGCAATGTTCACTGGTGTGATGACGGGCAGCATCTTTCTCAAGAAGTACCTGGAGGACCAGAAAATCCTCCCGACCAACGTTTGAACACCCAAAAAAATCATTTGAAAAATGGCGGCAATTTATAATCATGGCAAGTATCGCAATTATGGTTGGCGGTGCTGTGATGAACGCAGCGGCTTTCATCGGCGGCAATTATCTGGCGAAGGCTTTTGGAGGCAGTGACAAGGCCGCTCTTGAAGAAAAAGAGCGCCACGACCGGGCTCTCGAGGCGTATCAAGCTGCGTACGCCAAATATTCGCGCGACCGCACCAAACTTCTCGACTGGATTGCAACAAACGAGCAAATAAAAGCGGAAGCCAAGCAGAACTTCACCAACACTGACTACGCTTTCAAACTTTACAACCAGGCGCATCCTGAAGAGCAAATGGCTCCTCCCAAAGAGCCCAAATTTTCTGATTTTTATCAACCAAGCCAGCAGCAAAAAAATGGTGAACTCATGTTCGTCGGGGCCGGGGCTCTCGCTTTGGGCTACGCTGCTTTTCGGTTCTTTTAAACTTTTTTTTACCTCTTTTATATGGATTTCTACTGTGTGAATGAGAAGAAGATCACCCCCAACGTTCGTGGGAGTGAAAGACTCGGAAAAACCAAAAATGGGCAAACCTTTCTGAAAGTCAAATGCGCCTCTTGCGGGAAAACCAAAACAAGATTCATCTGCTAACATTTAAACTTTTTTTCACCTCGTTTATATGGACACCAAACTCGCGAAGATTTACTACAGCCCTGGCGGTTATTGGAAAGGCATTGCCGCCATCAAAAAACTGGCCGCGGCTGCAAACGTCCCGGAAGACACCGCAAAAAAGTGGTTGATTACGCAAGCCCTCTGGCAGATATTCCTTCCGGCGCCGAAGCACATTCCTCGCCCGAAATTCGACGTGACCTTACCCAACAAGGTCCACCAGGCTGACCTTCTTTTTTTGCCTCACGATAAACTGCCTCGCGGTCGCAAAGTCTGGAAATACGCGCTGAACGTTGTAGACGTGGCCAGCCGTTTCAAAGAGTCCGAACCCTTGACCTCGAAAAATTCTGATGAGGTTGCCCAGGCTTTTCAGAAAATTTACAAGCGCGGCCCTTTGAAATGGCCTGAAATGTTGCAAGTTGACCCTGGGCGCGAATTCATGGGCGCTGTGACGAAAGTCATGGAAAATCACAAAACTTTCATCCGGCGCGGGCGCGTCAACATTCACCGCGATCAGGCCATTGTTGAACGTTTCAACCGCACCCTTGCCGAACGCCTGTTCGGTCACCAGTATGCCGGGGAAATGCGGATGCCTGAGGGCCAGCGGTCCAGGGCATGGGTGAAAAGACTTCCTGAAGTTGTTTCGGCTTTGAACAACGAGGTCACCAGCCTCATCGGAAAGAAACCCGCTGTTGCAATCAAAGAGAAATCTGTTTTTTCGAAACCTTCGACTGCTTATCACAGACCTGTTGGGAAGGATGAAAAAATCCTGCCATATCTTGTTCAGGTTCGCCATCTTTACGAACCTGGTGAGCTTGAAGGGGGGAAAAAAAGAGCCACGGATCCGATCTGGTCTTTGAAAGTTTTCACCATTGAAAAGGTTTTACAAAAACCCGATCAGCCCTTTCTGTACTATTTGCATGATGGACCCAAGCGCGGCTTTGTGCGTGAAGAGCTGCTGGTTATTCCTCCAAACACCGTTCTCCCGCCAGCCAGCGTGGACAGTTGAACAAATGAAAATCCAGATTAAATTTTTTTCTCCAGAATGAAAATCAACGCTGCTTTGATCAATACCGTCTGTTTTTTCTCTTTGGTTTTTCTCGGTTCAGCCATTTATGGTCCGAAAGTTCTTGATTCTGTACCCTTTTTTATCAATTTTGTTGATGGCCAGCTTGAAAACATCTTTTGGAATTTGCTCAAAATTGCAGTGGCGTTTAATGTGATGCTTGTTATTGCAAAAATGTCAACAGGAACGCGGATTGAAATCCGCTCACCATTTGGTTTGGGGGAAAAAACTGGCTTGAACAACCAAAACTGGCCAAGTTGAACAAACAAATGAAATTTTGAAAAATGGGCCGTGGACGCAACGGTGTTATTGTTCAAACCTCAAGCAAAGGAAAAAAACGCACCATCAAAGAGCTTTCCAATAATGCATGCTCTGTTGTTTTTCAAAAACCCCGCCCATCCTGTGAAAAGGAAGTCATTTTTCTTGATCAAGCCATTGTGAATTATTTACAAAGTTTGGACCCGCGTGAGGTGGCTCAAACATTAAAGTGAATGCCTTCCAGAAAAGCCGCCATCTCTTCGAGTTCCTCTTCTGTGAACAGTTTTTTATAACCATATGCTTTTGTGTGGATCCCGTCTTCCGCAATCCAGCGTTTTGAATCAAACGCGCACAGTGAAATCTTGTTCACGTGCATGCCCCAGATTTCATGCCCTTCGCTCCGCAGAATGTTCATGCCGTGTCTCATCTGTTTCTTCTCGCCAAAAATCATTTCGCGGTAATGCTCGTGCTTGATTTTTTTCTTGACGACGCACTTTTTCACCCCCTTTGCCTTTTTTATATTTTTTTCGTCCCCTCGAAGGATGGAATACATTTTTGACCTGAGACAGATGACTTCGTCAATTGGCACCCCCGCGCATTCATCTTTCATTTTGCCCAGGACCTTTTTGTTGACGTTTGAGTGCAGCGGGTGCTCCTTCGGGTAATCACTCAAGTCATACAATGATTTGTTTCGTGCAACGTCTTTGTACACGTCTTCTGTTTCGATCTCGAGCAGAAGGCTGTCCGTGTCTGTGTACAAAAGTTCACATTTTGGTCCGTGCTTTTTCAGGTGGTTGTAGAAAAAGTCGTACATGAGGATCTTGCTGTTGTCCAGGATCGTCATGCCCGTGTACACCGGTTTGTTCAGCAGAATTTTTCCTTTGTGCATGTGAACGCCCGCCATATCATTTGTGAATTCTACAAACCTTGAGAACAGGGGGCTGGCAACCAGTTTTCTTATTTTGTTTTCTTCATCACCGCGCACGATTTTGATGTCCGTGCGCTTCCGCAGGTTCTCCATCGTTTTCCCGAACACCGAGTTGTTCATCAGCTTGTAGAAGTTCTTTTCAAAGTCGCTTTTTGCTTCTTTTCGGAACTCTGTGTTCATCATGATGTACGGCTCCATCCAGCGCTCTTGATCGAACTCGAGCACCTTGTGGACTTTTTTCAATTTCATGCCCTGTTTCAGATAAAACTGGAGGTTCCTGTAATGCAAAACGTAATTGTTTTTGTCTTCAAGCGTCAGCAGCAGCTTCTTGTCTTTGGGTGGTTTCAGATCAAGCTTTTCCATCAGACGATTTTGATAGTCCGACATGTCCTCTTTTTTTACCGCCTTTTTTTCCGGTGCAAGCGGATAGCTGTTGTGCTCTTCATGCAGTTCCGCCGGATATTCAAGGTCAACCTCAAGAATCCACCCAGTTTTTGCACCCTCTTTTTTCTTTTGGATTTCTTCTTCAGTCGGCATGACACGTTTCCATTTGAAATTCCTCAATGGCAGGGGCTTGCACATGGCCCAGCCGTAAAGGTTGTTTGCATCGAGATACATGATCCAACTTTTCGGTTTGCTTTCATCGAAGCCTTCACACATTGGGTTGTTGGCTTTGGCGTGCCTCTTACTGGCCATTGAAATCCCGCCGCGCATCCCCCTTTCCACAAACAAATGCATGTCGATGTCTGTGAAAAGCTCCAGCTCGACGCCTGTCATTTTCAAGAGCGCGTCCCAGCTCAATCCTGGTGATGTGAAATAATGCGCCGGATCAAGCCCATACTGCTTTTGACATAAGTCCCTGAAGTTTTCAAAAACATCTGCCAGCAGGGCGACATCCGTTTTCACATAGAGATCGTGATAATCTCCAAGATTTTTGCACTCAAATGTTTCCCAGACTTTCTGTGCGTGCGCATATTCAGAATCTGTAATTCCTTCGTCATTCAGTTTGCTGTAAAACTTGTCTTTTTCCGGCAGTTTTGTCTCGTCGAACCTCTCCCATGTGTCCATGTACTCATACGGATAGATCCCTTTTTGAAACAAAAGTTCGATTCCTTTTGCGATTTTTGCTGTGTTTTTCAATGCCTCTTTGGGTGTTGCTTTCACAAGTGAATCGAGGCTCCCCTGCAGAAAATTCAAGCTGTCAATGAAATGCAAACCACCCATGGAAAATGTGATGTACTTTTCCATGTTGTTGGCGATGCATTTCACTTCTTTTTCTTGCTGCGCTATCGCTTGCATCAAGTGGTGCGCATCATAACCTCTCAGATTGTGAAATACCACTGGAATTGGGAATGTTTTGGGCTTCAACTTCAGTTTGAAATTGCACTCGTTGTGCGCGGCTCCGCGGAACTTGCCTGTCACGTGGCAGTGGTCTTTTACAGCGTCTCTGAAAACTGGTTGGATCAACGGTTTTTCACAAAATCGGCATTTTTCTTGTTTTTCCGCCGCTTCTTTTTGTTCTTTTGCCAACTTTTTCATGCAAATGAAATCCAGCTTCTTTTGCGCAAACCAGAAACATTTTTTGTGAACCTGCCCCAAATATTCGTCTTTGTTTTTGTTCCATGCTGGCAATGAGTCGAGGAAATTTTCTTTCATCAAACTTTTGTTGCATATATGGCATTCTGTTGCGCTTTTGAAATTTTCCCAATCTTTTGGTGACATCGCAACCGGTTTTGGTTCTTCCACACTTTCTCTCAATTTTTCTTCCTCTTGCACGATGTCGTTCAGAAAGTTCCCCACCGCATTTTTTCCCCTCCAGACTTTTGAATTCATGATTTTTCCATCACTTCTAACACTCATCCAGGCGTACCCGCACGCTTCGTGCCATTCAGTTTTTTCTGTGAAACTTTTTTCTTTGCTCTCTAGCCCTCGCTCGCATGTCGAGATTTTTTTCACAAGTGCCTCAAAATCAGCATAAATCACGAATGGTGTCTTCATCTGTTTGTGGAAATTTTGAAATATTGTCTTGTTTTTCCCTTCTTCCGGCGTGTCAATCCTTGTGGGTCTGCCCTCCAAGCCGTTGCAATATTTTTCATGCTCCGCAAGCAAATCCGCTCTTGTGAAACCTGTCAGGCACATCATGCAGTAGTGCTTTGTGTGGTGGGCTTTGGTCTGATCGCGAAACATAGCGCTCACTTTTTTTACAAAACAGTAATGTTGAATTTCTCCTGACTCAACCAGAATCAAATTAATACGTGGCAAGCTTTTCTCTTTCTCACTCACATGGTAGAATATCACGCAGTTTTTTTCCCAGCCAAAGACGTTTATTGCCAAATGTGCATTTTGTTTTTCAAGCTTTTCAATCTGTGACACCGGTGTTGGAAAAATGATGCCTGTCCAGTTTATTCCATCGTTGACTGGATATTTGCTAGGTCTTTGCGCATCTTTTGTTACTGGGAAAAGGGCCGCTCTGAGCGCCCACTTCAAACATTCGTTGTCTTTGTTTTTCACATTTACAATTGCTTTCTTTGCCGCGAGTTTGGCCGGCAGTGGCAACCATGACCCCCCGCGCAATGGCTGAAAGCGCGCGACATTCACGTACGCGACCATTACTTCTACAAAATCCCATCCTGATCCTTCTGCTGACCAGTTCTCGATTTCTCCATTGATCTGGTCAATAAATTCATCGAATTTCTGGACAAACTTTACTTCGTCTTCTAGATCTTTCTGAAAGAAAATATATGGATCGTCGTTTTTGAAATAAACTTCTTTTTCTTCCGTTTTCGTACCTCCTTTTCCATCGTCAATTTCTCGTGAAAACTTTACTCTCATTCCGAAACCCACTTTCACGTTTTTCAATGAAACAATTTCATTTTTCACCACATTTATGAACTTATCTTGATAAAGGTTTGCAAAAGTGTAAAGATCTTTGTTGTTTGGGTCATTTTCTCTGAATCTCATCGACCAGACGCGGAGCCATTCACGGTAATTTGTTTGTGAAATCATGAAATTTCCGTGAAGACGATTCTTTTCTGGGTCCAATGTTTCTTGTTGAATTCTGGGGGTTTGACCGTAAAACATTTGCAGTACATCGTTTGAATAGTCAGCTGCGGCCATGTTCGCGTATATGGATGCGCGCACACTTCTTCAAATGGAAAATAAATTCTGGCGCAAATTGTGTAAATATGCCTGGAGCCTTGGTGTTGATACCACACACATGAAAAGTAGGCTTTCTGGTCGCAAGAATGGTAACCGATGAATACCCGGCGACAAGTTGGAGCCGGGTATGCATCGGTTACCATTCTTGCGCCAGAAAGCCTACTTTTCATGTGTGTCCGAGCGAGTGAGCGAGAGAGGAGGGCGGGAAGATGAGAGACCCTGGGAACGAGGTTGTGAGTTGTGAGTGAACACGCCTCTGTTGGGGCGATATAGCAGCTTTCCTAACATATGTGATTGGTTTGATACCCTAGCCCTAAACAAAAGACTCAACAATTGAAACAAAGACTTTGTCTTGAAAACAATAGAAGCTGCTTACAATAACAAACAAAAGTAGTTTTGGATAGCTGCTACACTACCCCTCTGTTGACTCTGTGCAAGTCTGTGGAAATTTTAAGTCCCACATATAAATCCATGAATCTCCTTCTGAGCGGGTACGGGGGTAGGGGGAGGTGACGATGACGCGAGGCAAAAAACTGACATCTGAACTCGGTGGGAGATTACAATAGTTCAAGAAGTTTTCTTTTGGGCAACTCAGATTTTTTGGGCAGCAAGAGAAATTTGGGATATTGTTTTGGGCAAATGGTTCACCGCCTCACCCCCTCACCCCCAAGGGGGAGGCAATAAATTGCCCGTATGCTTATGCAGAGTTACGACCAAAAACAGCTCTAATCACCAATCAAAACTCGAAGCAACACAATCATGTAACTGGTGTAAAACGCGGGGAAAACATGTTGCAGGTGGGAAGCGCGGGAAAACAAGAACAGGTGGAAAGCGCGGGAAAACATGTAACCGGTGATGAGCGCGGGAAAAGTGGTGTATTCCCAATTATCAATCAGTTTTGGTTTCGCACCTAATTGGCCGAAAAAATTGTATCTTTGATTTGATTGGTTAAAACGTGTTATACACGTTTCCAGTAGAACTTGGAACACAAAATCATATTGAACAAAAGATTGAAAGAAAAAGACAACAAACAAAGCTTACCTCGATATTTTTGTTATCTCTCGCCCTGTGTAGCGTTCCATCGCCATTTTGCTTCATGGAGGCCTTCAAAGCTAAACCGTAGAGCTTCAAAGCTTCCGCGCGACGAATGTAAAACGGCAAAACCTGACAACAAGGGTAATGTGATGCTTAAATTTTCAAGTTTAAAACAGTTGCGGAATTAGCAATAACACGCCTACATATTGTGAAATACCGACCTTTGAATCTGACACGTCCACCCATTTTACAAGCTCGTTAAAAGTTTCATTTATTCTTTCGTCTAAAGGAAAGAAAAAGAATTTAAACGTTTAAAAGGAAATAAAATGGTATTCAAGACTACGCAGTGTAGACGCTATTAAATGTAATAGAAATCTGCAAGACCACACCGATAATAAGTGCGGGTTCTCCGTAGACCTGGATCAGTAAATTATTAACAAAGCAAACTATAAACGGCAGACTGATCCTGACGGTGGAAGCGATGAAAAATGAACAAGATAGATAAGACAGCTAATATTTGCCCGATATTTCGGTTCCAAAACCTAAGGGACTGAGCGAACAAAAAATGCGATTTGTTACAAGCTGTTTTATCTATCTTTTGCCGTCAGGATCAGTCCGCCGTTATTGATGAGCACTGCAGAGGAAACTCCAATATTTTTGGATAAAGATCTTACTCTTGTTGGCCTAGCCGTGTGAGATCCGGCTTTGTGTAGCCATATGAAATGGGAAACAAAGTGGCCACTTAATAAAACTGCACTTACAAATTGCTTCCTCCGTTTCTGCTATATCCTCAGAGCTACTAACATCTTGTTCAACTGCTGCAGGGAAAGTTGAAAAGATCTGCGTGAACATTGTCGGACAAATAAGATGGAATTTTATTTCACTGCTATCGTACCTGGCGTTTCCTCGCTGTGTGTCGGGTCTGAAGGTTTATTTAATATCTGATCAGCAAGAGCCAGTCCCTATAAACAAAGCAACCAAAGCTTGAAAGTGGAAAGAGCGTTCGTAAAATTATTGGAATCGAACACTACAAGAATCGCATTTAGAGCACATAAATGATAGGCCAGTGGTCGCAAAAAAATAATAGCTCCTTACCTTACGACACAATGCGTCCACTAATGTAGATTTTTGGTTGTCTTTCTCGCTGTCAAGTGAAAAAAAAGTGACTGAAAGTTAGTAAATATCCTGCCAAACAGTTCAGATTTGTTTGAGCATTCTTCTATGGCGTTGAAGGAGCTTGAGCTAGAGGTGAGTAAATATAAGACAGAAAAGGCAAGGAGACCTGGGAATCAGTTCAAAGCATCCCAAACCACTGCCGTACACCTTGGCGGACCAAGAGGTTCAGCGAACGGTTGCACAAGTATGAACTTGGGCCTATAGGTTGTTAGCTTGATTTTAGCAGAACCCGTTTCTGAGCTTTTCCGACACAAAAATGCACTACGTTCTGTTGTTGCAGCACAAGAGATTAAAAAATTACACACTGCATTTTTCTTTCTTTCTTTGTCTGTCCTGTCCCGTTGAAACACAAACGAAAACTATGAGTATGGTAGCCGGGTGATATAAGGAAGGGACTTTCGATAAGAAATTGTTGTATTTGAAATAACCGCTAGGCATCAAACTGCAGTTTGAAGGTTTGGTTTACCGTCAGCCTTAAAAGATAAAAAGGTCAAGAGGTTCGCCGATTTAGATTAAAGAAAAGTAGTCATTATAGTTTTGGTACTACCACACTGAATAACACTACTGAAGTTAATAGTACTTGCTTTTTCAAATGATACTAAAAAGAACAATTGTTTAATAAATGGAAAACACCAAAACGTGATGCCTGGAGGTGGCGGTTTGCGGGTTTCCGCTGAAAACGTGGATCTTAATGCTTCTGTTATCAGGAACCCCTGGTCCGCTAGCCTGGGATCCATTTTTCAATGTATGTTGGAAATAAATCGCACAGAACCCTAGAGAGTTTCAGGTTATTTCTATTTATCACGAAGAATCACCATAAACAATTTCCAATCTAAAATTAGCGGTAACACGACAGTGACGGTATTTAAGGGCAGGGAAACTAAAAACCCGAAGGAAAGGCCTATCGGAGCTGAACGGTATGTCATACGCGGAGGGCTGAATAGGAGCTATCTTCATCTTCATTAAAGGAGCTACGTCACAATATTTATAGTTTGCTAAGGAAGAAAAACACCAAAGAAGTGATACTAAACCAAAAAGGAACAAGGATGGTTAAGGATGGAGAAGATTGAGATGGATTACAAACGACGATTTTGAAAATGCACGAACCGTGACGTAACTCCTTTAAATATTTACGAGCGTAGTGCTGAAGAGATAAATGGATTACCTTTTGATTGTAGCTGCTTCTGGCCGTGGGTCGGTCTTCATACCGTAGTAGCTTGACAAATCAACACGGTCTATCTAAATATTGATAATATGGCAAACACATTAATTGATTTATCGGTCGATCCGTCAGTCGGTCTTCCAGCCAGTCAGTCAGTCAGTGAGACAGTCGGTCAGATAGTCAATTAGTTAAACAGTCAATCAGACTGTCAGTCAGTCAGTCCGTCCGTTAATCAGTCAGTCAATTAGTCACGCGAGTCAATCAGACAGTCAGTCAGTGGGTCGGTCAGTCCGTCCGTCAGTCAGTTAGTCAGTCAGCCAGCCAACCTGCCAACCGGCACACATTAAAACAGTACTAATCTCGCTTACCATCTCTACGACTTTTTCCGCTGCATCAACAATTTGTGGAAGCTTTTGAAGTCTATCCTGAATGAACGAAAAACAGAAATAACAAATTACATACGCGCGAACTCTGATTGTGTGGATTAGGCCTTCCGGGTTTGAGAATGGCTGTTTTCATCTCATCGCATTTCTCGACTAGCGAGGTACAGTGAGAGAAAAGTGTTTTGCCCAAGAACACAACACAGTGACCCAGGTCGGTGCTCGAACCCGGACCGTCCGATCAGGAATCCAGCGCACTAACCATAAGGCCAACGCGCCTCACAAGAGGCGAACCGAGAAGGACTCGACAGCTTGCTACTTCTCGGTCCGTTATCCCACAAACAATGTACAACAGAAAACTCCACGTTTATTTTGAGAAAGTGTTTAACCAGGACATGATCATACCTTGCAATTATCGAGGAAATGAAGGCGTGCTACATGAAGCGGTAGATGATCAGAATGCTGTTCAACTAGCCCATCAAACAGACTAAGGTCGTCTAGTCTGAAAAAGAAAGGAAAGCAGTGAACTAACAGCACAAAAATAATTAGCAGACGTAAACAGGGATTTTCAATTGAGTGTCGCAAAACCAAAGTAATCACACTCGACAGCCAAAATGGGCGCGGTCAATCTAACGAACCAATCAAATTTGAAGCAAATACACGCAGCCGGCGCAAAGCGCGGGAAAACCTGCGCGCGCGAGTCACGATTAGTTTTGGTTGTTAGTGCATTTTCTAGGGTGCGCTAGTTGCCAGTACTCTCAAATCATTGCGAACCGTGTTCGTGGCGCGAAACAGGACGGCCATGTTGAAGAGATTAAAAGGTTGTTCTCCGTTGCTATTATTGGCGAATTTCGACGAGAATTATCCGGAGGATCCACATTTGTGTAAGTAATCAGTTTTCATAGCACTACGATTTTCTTTAGAGCGATATGCACTCCCGAACTGTTGAATTTTCAGCGAATTGTACTGTTGTCTAAGTGAACTGCAAGTGTAATTTCGACGTTTGGATTATTAAAAACCTTCGTCAATTCAGACGTCTCTGAAACTGATAATGATGTCCCAAAACCCAAGCGAAGACGCCCACATTGGTTTTACCTCTTGCTGATTGAAACTGGCGCGAGATTTTTTAATCAATCAGTAAGCGTAGTAACGCGGAACCAAAGCAAACGCGAATGACTTTTGGCCCTCCGATGAAAACCGCTCTAGCCTGCTAGCAGGCTCATGTTTGCTGCTGGAGCGGGAGCGCGTCCGCACAGACAAGTTTCTCGAAAGCTAGGAGGCATCATGCTGCCAACTCAGCCAAGGAAGGCCTTCATGAACAAAAACAAATACCAGTCCTTTAATTTGAATTTTCGGGTTTAAGAATAAGCCCGCCCCCGCCCCCTTCTCTCCGAAGATGACTTCCTTCAAATGCAGAAGACTAAAATTACGAGTACCGTCTTATCTTGTGAAGAGACGTGCGCTTCTTTTCCCGCAAATGATACTGTAATCAAAACGCCCTTGCGCAGACTCACTCATTCTCGCCCCCAGAGCCGCTTGTCCCTCTTAGCCGGCGGAGCCTGCGCACGAGGAACAAGTGGCTCTGTGGACACACGATTTGATTCGCTGGAATCAAACAAAGGGAATCCAATCACATCAGCCGTTTTAAAATCCTTTAGCGTTAGCACGTTTAAAACGGCTGATGTGATTGGACTCCCTCTGCTTGTCCCCAGAGCCATTTGTTCCTCGTGCACAGGCCCAGCCGGCTAAGAGGGGCAAGCGGCTCTGGGGACGAGAATGAGACTCACTTTGGTATCCAGGAGATTTTAAGGTCTCTCATTGCCTCTTCGAACTGCTCCTTGGGCTGAAAATTGTGCAAGAAATACAGAAATAGTAAGTTACTGAAAAGAGAAAAAGAAATCAAAAACCCCATATAGCTTTGGAACCACGTGCTTTCCATCCTACCGCGTCTCTACCTGATTTGTGGATACAACCCAACTGATCAAAAAATAATTTCCCCTCACAATATCGATATCATGTCAATCATGTGGGTTGTAAGAATACAGGAACTGATCACAAGGTTAGGAGAGGTCAATGCCTCCAAAGTATAAACAAATTTTCGAAACAAGCACTATAGTGAGTACAGAAGGCAAGAAAAAGAGAAAACACATTCTGGTATCTTACTTGTTTTTCTTCTGGCTTAGTTGTGGCGCTTTTGTTGTTCTGTTTATTCACTGTCGCTGGCACAATAAACTGTACTGGGTATGTGCACTGCAACAAAAAGAAAATGTTGTGCTCAAAACTGCAATTAATTCCAAGCCCCTGGCAGCGTTTTTCTATCGAGGTCTTCTCTCTAATAATTGATTGAGCCGCCGTGTTCAGGGGCGAATCCAGGATTTTCCTCACGGGGAGGGGGGGGGGGGGGGTTGCACCACTAAGGAATGACGTGACTGATGGGTGACGTAAGCAGAATACTAGCTGTATTAGAAAGCCACAGGTCATCCCAGGAGGGGGTGCGCAACCCCTGCACCCTCCCCCAAGATCCGCCCCTGGTGTTTGTTGCTAAGTAACGTGACGTAACAGTTGCTTTATGCAAACTGTTTCCTTAGAACAACTATTATTACGAGACAATACAAACTTCTTTTCAGCATCTTTAAAACCACCTCAGATTTCGAAAGCAAAACAACTGCAAAGCCGGGAAAGTTTCGTTTATTCAGCAGAGCAAAAACATAATCCTTGCTTACCGCTTTTTTACCAGTGTCATTTTTCATGTAGGAAATGGTGCCTTTAAGAATGTGACCAGGTTTTGCAGCTTTGGGAATCCTAAATTAGAGAAAAAAATTGTTTGAAGATAGCAAAGAAATAAATACATACATACTGTAAGCTTGAGCGCGAAAACATATCGCCTGCAGAAAGGGCGTACGCAGAAGAACGGGCGGAAAAGGGCGCGAAGACATGTGCCCAGCAGCAAGCGCGGGAAAAAATGCACGCGATTAGCCATGCCACGTTTTTATTGGTTGAGCACATTGCATGATTGTTGCAAATGCTAAACGACTCACTTGTCATCCGCCAGAGGCATTATGTAAACAGGACAGCAGTCACCAGGGCTGCGCGTGCACGAACTGAATTTGCCAGATTTCATGGAGGCGAGACGCGACGAATGCGTGTCTAGAGTAATTGCGGGAGAGAGTTTTTGTTCTATCAACACAACCGTGTCTTTGAGTTTCTCAAGTTGATCCTTGTTGTCATGGCGAACCTGCGAAATCAAAAATGATGAGTAAATTAACTCTGATGATGGGGCGCAGCGAGCTTAAAATAAAACATAGTTACCACTTAATGTGTCTTTTACCTGAAGCTTTAGAACGTAGTCTCCCTTTTCTAACTTGACGGAATACTGTAAAAGGAAACCCAACAACAAAAATCAATAAAACAAAGTCCTTACATTTTGCTAATCAAATCTGAGTGCTAATAAGATGCTGGAAAGCCTGTGTATCGGATTTTTGCTTGCATGTACTTATTTGTATCGAATGCGTAGATAAGGTGTTTTTTAGTACATGTAAAATTGTAAATTCTTCGATTTTTTGTCGAAACGCTTTCAGCGACAAAAACAAATCCCAAGGTTTATTTTTGTACCACTGCCACATTCACTTTGCTGCCATACCAAGCGGTAGCGTAAAGGGAGTTCTGTTGCGGACGACACATCTTGAAAACTTTACCCTAAATTTTTCAAGTTTGCCAATGCCAATCCTGCTCAATCTTCCTCATTCGAAGCCATCCTTGCTTCTTCTCAGTTTGCTGTCACATTTTTGGTGTTTTTCTTCCTTGGTAAACTATTATTTCAAGGGTTCCTTTGGCAAATTTATTCATCACCAAAGTTGACTTCATTCATGGTGACTCAGCCAGATATGGCGGTCACCTATAAGTGAACATTGAAGGAGGTACATCACGGTCAGCCTAAAGTTTTTAAAATCGTCCTTTGTAATCCGTCTCAATCTTCTCCATCCTCAACCACCCTTGTTTGTTTTTGCTTTACTACAACCTCTTTGGTGTTTTTCTTCCTTAGGAAACTATTAGGTTCCAACGTTTTAAGGGTAATTCAAAACTAACTCAAGATATCGTGATGCAGCTCCTTAAATAGTTTCGATCTCAGTCCTACCCGGTCAGGGAATGCATCTCCACTTCCCAGCATCCTTTTGTTCGAGTCAAAGATCATCCACAGTTGAGACTCGTATTCAGACTCGTACAACAGGTCTGACAGGTATGTGGCGTTGGGACTAATTTCACCTGCTTTAGACTGAAAACACAAACCAAAACTATTTAGCCATAGAAATAAAGTCCGCAAATGTAAATTTCTCAGAGGGACGGGGAAGGAACAAGTCACGCAGCTCAAAAGGTCGCGCTTACTTCAGATTCCGTAGCATGAAATAGTGTAAACGAGTATTGTTTCTTCCCTGGATGGGAATTGTGGTCTGGTGGTTAGCGCGCTGCCGATTCTGGATCGAGCCGAACTGTTTTCACGCTGGCCTGGGCCATTGTGTTGTGTCGTGCTTTTTTTTTCTCCAGCACACTTACTCTCCGCGGAAATTTGTAGCCGAGGGGACGGGATACTACAGTTTGACGTCACCAGTCCTCTCGTCTTTCCAACAAACATGAAGAAGGAAGAAAATCACAACATGTACACGCACAAAAAGTTTCTGAAGAGGCATGCAACGATATGCGACATCGTGTGCCAAAACGTTTCAGCCGACGCAACACGAGTTGTACCGGCAGCGCGTCCTCGGCTACATTGCTTGTACGGACATTCCGTGATTTTTTTCTTTTCCGTTTCTTCGTGCCGTTGCAACATGTCCCTTCTTGTATATCAACTTCACTGATAAAAAGCCACCACTTTTGCATCAAAGCGTTAATATATTTCACTACTTTTTCATAGACGTACCTGGTGGAAGTTATAGGTGAGTGTTAGGGCATAGACTTGCCGTCCATTTGGCAAGACATCCCTTGACCCAAGTGGGCTAATCTTGTGCTCTGAAGGTCTAAGAAAAAGGTGCAAAGAGTAAGCTATCCTCATTCAACGTTAAGTGAGTCACGCACGCTTTTCTCTGAAATCACACAAGATGTTGACAGTTGAATAACGAAAACACGTGAAAACACAATTTAAGTTACCAAAACGCCAAGTAAATCTTAACGTTTTCTAGATAACACTAAAGCTCGCGATAAAGTAATAAAGCAATGAGGAACGATAGTTAAACGCAACGTAGCCACTAAATAATCGTGTAGCTTTTAGCACCATTTCTAGAACACGTTAAAAATACTGATCAAGCACGAGAGAAAATAAATGAGTACCTGACTGGCTGTGCATGCGTTTTGAGCGACACTGATGGTAAGATTTCCTCCTCTCTTAGGGCAGTTTTAACGTCCACTCGAAAAACCTTTGACGCTTGCTGCAACGGTAAAATGAGCATGACTTCCAAAACTTTCAACCAATGCGGTCAACAAGCCTGCCTGCGGTAGATTCGCATTTTCTCACGCGGAAAAGGGACATCCTGCATGAGAAAATAAAGGGGAGGGCTGCACGCAATCTAGGTAGATAGCAAAGCAAACAGATTTTATTCAGACTCAAAGTCCTGCAAAGTGATGTACATACCAATGTTATGCTGTTTTCACTGGGTCTAACGCCATGAAATGTTACGCTTCTTTTGATAGCACACTCTCCTAAACTTGCCCACCATCTGGCCGTGCACAACTCTAACGTCTCACCAGTCTAATGGAACCAGAATCAAGAATTATCCTTAATTGTCTTTCTTACAAAAAAGCGTCAACCAAACCCAGTTATGACTTGGCTTTAAACTTGGCTTGGAGGCGTTTTCCCGCGCATGCTACTGGTCAAGTTTTCCCACGCTTGCCACTGGTTACATGTTTCCCCACGCTTGCCACTGGTCACATGCTTTCTCGCGCTTGCCACTGGTCGCATGTTTTCCCGCGCTTCCCACTGGTCACGTTTTCCCACGCTTGCCACTGGTTACATGTTTTTCCGTGCTGATCACTGGTCACATGTTTTCCCGCGCTTGCCACTGGTCACATGTTTTACCGCGCTTCCCAGTGGTCACGTTTTCCTGCGCTTGCCTCTGGTTGGTTTCCCGGGTTTGCCACTGGTCACATGTTTTCCCGCGCTTCCCACTGGTCATGTTTTCCCGCGCTTGCCTCTGGTTACAAGTTTTCCCGCGCTTATCACTGTTCACATGTTTTCCCGCGCTTGCCACTGGCGACTTGTTTTTGTGCGCTTGCCAACAGACCAAATGCATATTTTGTTATTTCTGCGAAATTAACCAGTATACAGCTCTAACAGTCAAAACAAACTAGTGCTAACAGAGATGCACACTTGTTGTTGTTGTTGTTCTCGCTTTTAGGGAGAGGTTGGGGAGGGAGTCAACACCACAAAATATATTATAGAGCTGATACATAGCTACTAAAATGCCTGTTACCTTCACTGCGAAACTCAACGTTTTCTCTCCCAGCGGCGTGAGAGTGAAAAACTGCGAGAACTCGTGTTCCTTGTATGACGAAAAAGGTGACAACTGTATAGCATGAAGAAGAAAGCGGCCATTGATTTCCTTTTCCAGAGACGACACTGAAAATTCTGTTGATCGGAAGAAACAAGAATCAAAAGCTGCGTTGCAGTTAAGAGTTTAACCTCAGAGGTAGTTGCTGGAACTGATAAACGGTTGAAGCAGCAAATTTGAGAGCTTGTGAGTGAGATTTCTGTGACATGTCAAATCAAGCCGTCAATTTTATTGTCGTCACGCAACGCTTCTGTAACGGAGATTCGTGACAATGCACTGGGTAAAAGCCTGCGAACACAGCATTTGTTGCTACCCCAAGTGTGGAATGGGCAAAAAGAAGTCATAGCTTGCTTAAGTTAGTATCTGGTTAACAAAACCAGTATCGCCCTACAGGTCAGTCATAAAACACTAATCGATGTCATTACCTGCCCACGTTGCTCCGTCTGGGACGTGAATAAAACTCCTGTGGACCTGACCGGGCTTAAACTTCAACTCCTCCATCGTGTACACGTATTGGCTCTCCTCGCTTACACTGGATAATAAAACATAAAAATGACTTGCGAGCTCCTCTAGTCAAGATGAATGTCAGTGAAGTTAACAATGGCAACTAAGCAATGGTTCCATAAAACAAATTTAAAAACTGCCTTGAACTTTGGGCAAGGAAGTTCCCCCCCCCCCCCCCCAACGGTCGCTTACGAGAATTCAAGCGCTTCAGTTACAGCCAAGAACCGCTAACGAGAGTGTCAACCCTGTAGGCCCCCCTTAACAGCCACAACAATTTACCTGTTTGATTTAATGACCGTTACAGGGACTCTGAAGACCGGTCCACGCTGTGGACAGCTGATCTCATAAGCACACACCTAAAACAAAGCCAGAGGAATCCTGTTATAACAAGCTATTTGACCTTTAGATTCTGCGACGAGAACGACTACGAGATTTGGTTTGAAGTTGTTTCGCGCGTACTAACAAAATAGCCTCACCACAAAACTTCATTTTCTTTTATATCAGCAGCAAAGTTAGCACGGACATTTTTATTGAAGGCAGTTAGACTTCTCCTAATCGCTAGTTGATTAAACATAACTACTAACATTTTGATAACTTGTTTTCGCCACGAGTTTCAGTGAGAATGTCGCAGTCGCAAAAACAAGTTTTCAAAATGTTACTAGTTTCATCATTTCGCGATTAGGAGAAGTCTAATACAGATGGCCGTGCTAACTTTGCTGCTGACAAAAAGGAAAATAAAGATTTCTGGTGAGACTATTTTGTTAGTACGCGTGAAAAAACTTAAATTCAAATCTCGTACTCGTAGTCGTCCTCGTCGTAGAATCTAAAGGTCTCCAAATAATGAAGCGTTCCGCTGTTTGAGTGGCGTGGTTCCAAAAGAGCATCGAGTTCAATGTACATCCAACTCTCTCTCGGAAAGGACACCATCAAGAACGGTAACAACTGTCTAACTTAAAGGTGTCTGGCCTGTAGAGAACTTAGATACAGTTAAATGACTAAAAACGGCACTCAACACCAGTTGTCCGTCTTATAGAGGTGTCCGTCCATCTAAAGCAACAAAAACTTTATGTCGTTGATGAGTTTCCAAGCTTCTAGCTCAATCAAAAAACCAACAAGGCACGTAAAATCCTTGCTATTCTACCTTCCGAGCTTACTGCTTTACATACGCCAGAAATTGAGGAAACTAAAATCAAGCTAAAGACGTCTCACAAATAAAGACTAGCGACAAGCCAGAGTGTCCCAACCCCACCCTTACATGGGACTCCAGTCCATTGCCAACCTTGTTCCCAGGTTCTCTCGTCTTCCCGCCCTGTGAACGAGGTTGGTCCATTGCAAGTCAACCCTCGGCATTTTGTTAGTTTGTCCAACAGTTCATTGGTAAACCAGGTATACTCATGCGTGAGGTGAGGCAAGAGAATTGAACTGACAACTGACGTTAACGCTACCTTGTGTTGCTTAGCTTGAGAGTAAATAGCAAAAACAAACGGTATACCTCAGCATAATGTACACCATGTGGTAAACCACGAGGATCCACTTTCACAATAAAACTGCGCACTGAAAAAAATTCACGGATTAAATATATTCAGATTAAAAATGAACATTGGTAACGTACACTCGTAAGGTAGGTTAAGTCCGTGTTGAGGCGTCATGGTTTGTTTGGTTTTCTTTGAGTGATTTGTTCATCTTAAAACAAAGAATTGGAGGGTTTTTGACCGCAAGACCGGGGTCAGAGGTCTGTACGGTTTCCTGGATGGCCTGGATCGTGGAGTTTGACACTGGCTAAATCAAAATGCTTTCCCCGTGCGGTTTGATTTGGCTTTGGCTCACAATATTCGCAAGGACTGAAACTTTCTGTTTGCTTCAATGCTATGTGTTGTAAAGCTAGCTAGATAGCGTATCAAGCATTTTATCTCTTGAGCGCTGTGTAATTTCGGCGTTTTTCGTTGCGGCATGTTTCACAGCATCACATGATTCAAATGTAGATGCAGACGGTCTCTGATTGGGCGAGTCTCCAATGGCAAATTTGGCACGAGAAAGTTTCTTTGGGTGAGTGTTGCATGACATCCCATAAAACGGCTGCGAAGGAGACTACAGCGAACCCGACCAGGGCTCAAGTCTGCACCGCTTGATCCGCAGGTTAGCGTAATGACCATTAGGCCACTGCACCTCGACACTCCGTGACATCCTAGCAATTCACTATAATACATACCTGTGTTCATGAGGACTAAGTGTTCCGGTACAGAAACCCAGGACACAGAACTGACTAAACTCAGGCGAAGATTGAGGTTTAGCTTTTCATCATTGGCTGCAATTATGCCAGAAAAATAGAAAAAACTGGAAGTTATAAAACTCTGAAATAGCCCTCTCTTTCATACTAAACAAAGCAGCAAATTGTTATACCCTGGTATTTCAGACGCAAATTGTTAGATGTTAGTATTCATGAATACTCACCGACATCGTCATTATATTTTGTAGTCACAGACACACTTTCACTGAGGGGTTTACACAACTGACGAGATTCTCGGAGATAAATTCCTCTATTTCCTCTTGAACAGGAAATCTGAGCAAACAAAACTATGTCAAAGAAGCAGTGATTTCTTTCTCAGGTAAAAGGAAAGACACTGTAAGTATTTGTATTATGCATTGATTAAAAATAAATTGCTTGTCTGGATCACAAAAATCTATCCCCTGCACGAATTGCATGCCTATGATTATCCAACATAGGTCTGCAATGTGTACAGAGAATCACTGCAGATCTACAATGCATGCAGAGAAATATACATGATCTAGCATAGGAAACATGCAACGTGTGTAGAATTTGGACAGCTGTCTGTGAAATATGATGAGCTGAAAGAACATGCATGTTGCCTGATACATGTTTGTTAACAGCTGATACATGAGACATACCTGAAACCTAACGTCTCTTTCAGGAACACTTGAAAATTCACTGCAAAATTCATATGCCTTGTCCACCTAAAATGCAGCACAAATAAAATCAAAGCTCTTACAAATTAGAAATAAATCTGCTATTGATAGGTCTAGTTAAAACATCACCATCCATTATTAAGTTCCAGTGATAAAAAATCTTGCATCAGGAAAAATGCTGTAAACAGTAGTGCAGTAAATTCAAAAATATATTCTCTTTTTTTTCACATATTTAATTATTTAACCACACAGATTGCACTAAGAATGAAAGAAAATGGCCAATATGTTCTAAATAAATTTTGTCAAAGTTATTCTTGTTCACAAAAAAACTATTACTTGCAGTCAATGCTATAATAAGACAGGGGGGGTGGGTGAACCATTTGCCCAAAAAATTCTCCCAAGTTGCTGCCCACAAAATCTGATTTGCCCAAAATTTGGGGGGGCTACAGCCCCCCTCCCCCTCCCTGGCCCGTATGCCTGTGTACATATTAACGTTAAAGCAGACTCATGTTTGGGACCACATATCTCTTAAATGCTTTAATGGTGGCTCATTATGTCGCACATGAGGCTCCAAGTCTGGGCCTCCTCGCAGGCTACTACATAAGTTCCCTGACAAACCTGAAGAAGGCCATGACCTAGAGTGAGTCTATCAAGACCTGCAAAGAAGAGAAGTGGTCATTGCAATTCATGAAATAGTGCATTGGATATCTCAACATCCCACAGTCCACATTGTTAACAATGTTTTTACTGGTAGGGAAATGGCCAATTCTATAATAATAAAGTTTACTAACATTATAATTGGAAGGGTATTTATCTGTTAAAAATAGTAATAAAAATTGTTTTACTCTACCTTCTACTTGTAGAGCTGTATTTTCCAATGCTCTACGAATGCTGTTGAAAAGCAGATGAACATTTCTTGATCTTGAACATAAAAGGGCTCTTAAAGGTTGGTTTCATTCAAACAAGTGACCAGTCAAATTAGCATGAGCAATAGAGGGGACTGTATATGCAGCAGGCCAAACAGTAATCTCAGGCTAAGTACTACAATAACAACAATAATAATAATAATAATAATAATAATAATAATAATAATAATAATAATAATATTTTATTGAGCTCACATAGAAGTATACATCGATTTTAACACTCTTGTTGAGGTGTACAAATATATTAATAATATAGTTTAATAAGTATGCGGGATGGGAAGCTAAATGAACCGGTAGGTTTTCTAGTTAGATCCCCGTACGATTTAAGTTATGAATAGAAAGCAGGTAATTAATAGGAAACAATAAAAAACACAACGTACAATAAAAAAATGAAAAACAAGGACTCATGAATATACAAACTCAGCTTATTGGAAAATTAATTCAGTTTTTGTTCTGACAGGAGGTAACGTTTAATTTGCTTCGGAAATGCAAACACACTTAAGTCTTTCAAAGAAGATGGAAGGTCGTTCCAAATATCAATTGGTAAACTCTTTCCAAACCAGGTCAATTTTTAAAACAAGGTCAAAATGTTGCAACCTAGGTCATTCATGGATGATTCAATAAGATAACATAAATTGGTTAACATTTGTTTGCTTGTTTTAAATAAACCAGTATCTTTCTTTGCACTCTCACAGAAATCTCTGTAGTGACAATGCTGGACATGACATAAGTCATCAAAGAGCATTTGATAATACAAACAGAAAAGAAAAAGGACATCTTACCTGTGAGGAGAGTAAGGAATGCTATTAGCTTTAAGACCAGAGAGTAAAAGTGCTAGAAAAGAAACCACACGGTCACACAAGATAGCATTTATTTTTTATGTAACACAAGCCATAAAATGCATACAGGATTTTTCTAGAAACAGCAGTGGTTAAATCAAGATGCCTGTGCCAATGCCACTTGCAGTCACTATAGTCAACGATCACATGATAGCTCTAACAAGTGTAACAAGTAAACTTAGCCTCAGTATTTATCGTATTCGTACCAATTCCTCCACAAGCATTAGGTGAAGACATTGATGTTCCATTCATCAGCTGTGTTCCTCTCAACGTCCAGTTAGGTACAGCAGCTATTGCTCCTCCTGGAGCACTGATATTGACGCCTAATGAGCCGTCTGTTCTGTATGAAATAAGACAGAGAAGGCAGTTATTTAATGGAGCCGAAACCAATTGTGGAATAACAAGCATTTTAGGCATCCTACTGATGAACAGTTATGGCAATTAGATATTTTTTACAGTAGCCAACATTGAGATTGTGGTCTGTCCCCTTTGAATTGCTAATTTCATGTGTCTATCAGTTTTTTAGTATAAGGCATTATGCACCACTTTATGAAGTGAAGTTAGAGTTTGTAAGAAACTGTTCCAGTGAATTGAAAGCTCAAGCACAAACTCGTTTTAAGAACCGCATTGTAATCTACAGTTTACAACACAATATAAATGTGACTCCTCAAAAACAAATAATGTAATGAAAAAGTAATGAAAATCTAGAAAATTACAAAGGAAGGAAAGATCAAACTTATGCGTGAGCACATTCTGAGTCACAATTGGCTGAAACAGAAATATCACATGAAATAAAGTGCAAGCAGGATAAAAACATACTGAGGGAGCAAGACTAAGTTCAGAGTTCCAAAGGCTTGAGATTAAAAGTTCAAACAGATCGAATTAAAGCATGCTACTTTTCACTGTTAACGCTATGTTCATGTAACTTGAATTCATTAATGTGCACCTAACCCCAAAATATATTTTTCGCTATAGTAAACCTTTGCACCAGTTCGAAACGCGCTACACCTTTCGTTTCTCCTTTTTACCAAATGCTGACTTTTTATAGCATTTAAAAGTTACGAAAAACCGAGCATCAGTTGTTTCACGACCACGTCAGAAGGGGCGTGGGTCTATTCCTGGGTTGACGTCACAAACTGATTTGCATCTCATCAAGTCTTTGTAAACATGCATGCAAATCAGTTTGTGGCGTCTACCCAGGAATAGACCCACTTCCCTTCTGACTCGGTCGTGAATCAAATAACGTACAGTTTTTTGTAACTTTTCAATGCTATAAATAGTTCGCATTTAGTAAAAAAGAGAAACAAAAGGTGCAAATGTGTTTCGAACTGGTGCAAAGGTTTATTTTAACGAGTAAAATGCTTTCAATGAACTATATATTGTTATCTTGAGGTTGAAAACCCAAGATTGGAAACAGATTTAAACTGAAAAAAAAATGACATACAAATTTTACACCTTACAAATACAGGGCCAACTGAGTACACTGAATATTAAAGTCACTCTGTTCCATTCTAAATACTGTCCCTGTCTTTTGAAGTACTCTAGCCCAGACCACTGGATCCACAGTCCAGCACACAAAATATACTAAGCCACCACAATTCCTGCCATTAGCTCAAGGAAGTATTAATTAAAAGCTTATTTTTTTCTGTGCAAACTCCTTACGTGGGACCTCTTGAAGACCATGTATATTGATTTCCAGGAAGTTTTTCAAGCATCGAATATTCAGCAGCCATCATATCCGGGGACACATAAGCACCGACACCTAACAAAATAAACAACAACAATAATTCAATGCTGATAATTATGAACTTTTTTCATTCATCTCACAATGGAGTCACATTGAGATGTTGATTGTGACATTTCCACTGCTATACTGCTAGTCTTTAGTAGGCAAGGAGCTCAACTAGTCATGAGTCGCTACACGTAACACTTTGGCTTGCTGCTATTGGTGCAATTCGATGCTCATTAGTAAGCAAATTAATAGATATTGTAATTTTGACTCCACTATCCCCATTGGTGTTATTAGAATGAAGTCTTATCTGGATAGCCCCTTTGACCCCGTGTGTGTACCTGTGAGGGTCACGGTCAGTAAACTTGACTTTGTCCCAAATTGATATGTCATATGCGAGACACATTTTGTTTGATTGGCAGCAGGGAACTTTGAATGGGTAGTTACAGAAAATCATCAAAGTCTCCCTACACATGCACTTGGAACTTCCTGAGTGTGGAGTGAGGGTCTCAAAGGCCAAAAAGATTAAAGAAATGGATAAAACTCAATTGGGATTTCCTTTGGGGGGCAGGGGTCTTAGAAAATTCCCTTCTGTGGGAGAGGTATGGACATTTTAGGAAATACACTCAGGGTTGTCAATAAGCGCCGGCAACCGGCAATATCGCCAGCTACCTAAACGTTTTTGTCGGCTACAATTTGGTGGAGATAAGCAGGAAAAAGTGGTCATTACAAAAACGCTTAAAAAAAGGGCCCCGAGTGCCGCCTACTTTCAAAATATCTCAGCATACTTCAAATCTTATTCACAACCATGATACACTTGATATTACCAATAAGGGACTCTGTAGTGCCTCCTGGACACCCAACTGTTGAGAGGGCGGGGCCATTATTGCCAGCACTGGCCACAAATATCACTTTGTGTTTGTCCACAAGTTCATTCATCAGTTCAACGATACGTCTGAAAAGTAGAAAAGACAATAAGGGAACCGGTAAGCCTCAACACGTCTGGTTAGTTCTAGTCTAGAGACATCCCCTTCCTCTTAGACACCATGG
Organism: Blastomussa wellsi; assembly: GCA_947652115.1. Taxonomy (NCBI): domain Eukaryota; kingdom Metazoa; phylum Cnidaria; class Anthozoa; order Scleractinia; family Plerogyridae; genus Blastomussa; species Blastomussa wellsi. The sequence goes on along the minus strand of OX393570.1, from coordinate 2,457,090 downwards.
CTGTGGTGTTCGTAGGGTGGATAATGCTATCCACTGGATAACGGTTACAATGCCATCCATTGGATAGTGATTAATATCCCAGCAGGTAGCATATTCTACGCTTTGAACAACTGGGCCCAGATAAAACAATTTAACGAGCAGTAACTGATATTAGGTAATTCATGAGATAATGCTGATTGGCTATTAATAGTGACATTGAATATCAAATATGATCAATCTATTAGGTAATCACTTTCTGATTTAAGGCAAATCGTTTTGTGGCCGCAGTCTGGTGTGCTAGGAAACAACAGTGTGAACCTGGGACATTACAAGATGGCAAGTATCTTCAGTTGGTACAAACTATCAATGAAATTAATCTACTGAAAATTTCATCACAAGGAAAAGTGGACAGAGTTTGGTATTTGGTAGCAATAAAAGAAGCCATTAATTTTTATAAACCAAAGAGAAAGCTCACCCTGAGTTAGGCCAATGACTTGCCTCTCCATAGCTCATGTTGACCAGATCACATTTATACTGATGAACTGCAATCAGCTAAAAACAATATTTGTCAGACATACATCAAAAATAATTACTGCTGATTACCAAATGGAGCCACAGAGAAATCCAAAACAAACCCCTCTAATCATGGAAGCTCCAGTCTCCATTGTTTGTAGCCTTGTATCGCCAATCTTTACTGAGAGAATCTAGAAAAAATATAATTTAACAAACAGTAAGCAAGGGCCCTAAAGAAACACTCAGGTGTATAAATGGGTACTGGCACATTTACTGCTGTGGGGGGGGATAACCCTGCAAAGCACCAGCATCCATGCTGGAGGGGGGGGAGTAGATATATTCTCAGTCACTTAATGCTACAGAAACTGCATTAAGTTCTGGCCTGGTGGGCCACAAAGTACGTAATTATGTAGACTTAAAGGAGCTACGTCACTGTTCATGCATTTTGAAAAATTTAGCCTAAATTTTTCAAAATCGTCATTTGCAATCCATCTCAATCATCTCCATCCTCAACCATCCTTGTTCCCTTTTGGTTTAGTATCACTTCTTTGGTGTTTTTCTTCCTTTCTTAGTAAACTATTAGTTTTAAGTTTCCCATGTTTAAGGGTAATTTGGTTCGTCGCAAAAACATTGTGATGTAAACTCAAAACATTGTGATGTAGCTCCTTTAACCTTTACCACGTGAAGGCCCAGCTGCTGCAAAATAAGAAATGTTACACATTAACATTGGCTAAATGAAAACAATGGAAATAAATGCCGTTTTTTCAGCTCACCTGAGCCCCTGGTGCAATGCCAGTCAGAGCTGGATCATCTGGGCAATACCCTGCTGCGATGCTGGCAACATGAGTGCCGTGAGCACCTACAGAAGAACAGGAATCCAAAATTTAAAATCGAAATCATTCCCAGACTGTCTACCTAGCGCCTAAGCTACAAGGGGATTGGCCAGTAAAGTGACTGTTTTGCCACCAAAACAAAAGCACTCTGCCATAAATCCTGCCAGCTATTAAGGCTAAATCAGCTGTCCTGAAACAGATTTATTACTATAAAATTTATGCACTAACCTCCACTAGCAACAACAGACAGTATTTTGCCATCATCATAAATGTTGATGCTGTAGTTGAACAAATCTGAAAAAGTATTATCTACAGTTTAGCACTTACTTATTAATCTATTTCAAAATCAATCAATTCTCCCTACTGTTTCCCATATAAACTTGTCCACACCTTCAGTTGTAATTTGCTGTGTTACTGAAATGTTCCTTTTGATCACTTTTGATATTTCACTCAAGTTGGTGTGATTATTTCAATAGTTGAGACAATATAAACTGCAAATTCTGATAACCAATAATTATTTCCTGGTTGTTTTCATAGAACAAATTATACACTAATGCTTGTTGCTTATGAGATGGCACAGCACACTACAGCACAACACAATACAGCACAGGGCAGCACAGCAGAGCACAGCACACTACACCACAGAACAACACAGCACACCATGGCACAACACAACAGAGCACAGCACAGCAGAGCACCACAGAGCACAGCTCAGCACTACAGAGCACAGCACAGCACAACACAGCACAGCACAGCACAACACAACACGGCACAGCACATCACGACACAGCACAGTACAGCAGAGCAGAGCAGAGCAGAGCACATCAGTACAGCACAGCACAGCACAGCAGAGAACAGTGCAGCACAGCACAGCACAGTACAACACAGTACAGAGCAGCATCACAGCAGAGAACAGCACAACACAGCAACTTTATACAGATAACACAACACAGTACAGCAGAGCACATCAGTACAGCACAGCACAGCAGAGAACAGTGCAGCAGAGCACAGCACAGTACAACACAGTACAGAACAGCACCGCAGCAGAGAACAGCACAACACAGCAAATTTATACAGATAACACAACACAGTACAGCACAAAACAACAGAGCACAGCAAAACACAGCAACTTTATACAGATGACACAACATAGTACAGCACAAAACAGCAGAGCACAGCACAGTGGAGCACAGGACAACACAACACAGCAAAGCAGAGCACAGCACAGCAGAACACTAGTAAAACACAACACACCAAAGCACAGCACATTGACAACACAGCTCAGCACAAAATTCCCGAACGCAACACTCCCTGCTGAAATGCTGTGGCAGCAACATGTCTTTCCCAACATGATAACATAACACAAAACTAATTTGCAAGAGCACCGAATAACTTTTAATTATCACCTTCTTTTCCAAATGTAGCATATTGTCCAGAATTTCTGTAGTTTGTGAGCAAAGTACAGCTGGCCAAGTCTCCACTTTCAGATGTGTCAACACAAGCTCTGTTAATGTTGCAGAGTGCATTATTTGATCTGATTGCATTTTATTTTTAGTGTCATACATTACAAAAGGGGTTTCAACATGGTTTCAAGACAACACCCCACCCTTCCCTTTGGAAAGTTTTTTGTCTTTAAAATCCCTCTAACCCTTGGAATTTCTAATGAATAGCACATTAGAGCCTTGAATTGAGGCATTCTGACTTACAAGTAAGGTAAGAGGAATCCCTTACAATTTTTGGTGAGATCTCAGCAAGATTCTCGGAAAGATTTTTGGCGAGATCTAAGCATTCACCATGTCAGCATTCCTCAGCAAGAATTCAGTGTCGGCATTCCTTGGCGAGAATATGCCGGTATCTCACCAATCACACCGAGATAACAGAGATCTCAGCAAGACAAGTAAAATGTTTTTCACGGGAGGGGATGGATAACCATGGCTACCTGTCCCAAATTATTGGTAATGGATAACCATGGTTACCAAAGCCAAAATTGTGACCTCTCACGCAAAACGTACAATAGTGGCTTTCCGTTTTCGAACAGAATTCCATGCACAACCCATTCATTACCCGTCAGATAATGGATATGGATAACCATGGTTACCAATGCCAAATTATGGATATAAATAACCATGGATAGCTGAACCCAAACTATGGGAAGATACATGTAACCATGGTTACTGGTGTCCAAATTATAACCGTGGTTACCAACACTCAAATTATGGATATGGATAACCATGGTTATCCAAAACCCAATATTCAGTAGAAATTCTAATACTTTTCTGTCTTTATTACCTCCATGTGTGCCCATCATGGAACACAATGCAGTCCAATACAGGTCCTGTGTCAGCATAGTTTTTATCAAGGTTGGTGAGCATTTCAACCTGAGCTTGTAGATCTTCTCTGATTAACTTCTCTTGCTAAAGAAACAGTGTAAAACAATCAATATATTTATTTTATTAAAATAAAATTCTCTGACTTGGTCCATTTTGGCACTAAATTGAAACACGGATATAAGGGTATTTTTGGTTCTAGTTTTATTTAAAATTACTTCACAATCTATGACCAGTTAAAATTAAAGTTTTCTTTTTATCACATCCCAAAACATTGACATTTGCTTATTGTATTGCCTGAAATAATCTCATAAGACAGCAATCATGCAGAAGATACTCTGGGCCAAAGGCCAAGCCTCATATCAAGAGCTGTTGCTTTTTACTCAGTGTAAGAAGTTTCAATAAAATTTAAAAAAGTGGGCAGCTGATTCGAGTAGAGTTGGCAACTGTTTTTTTAATTAATAAGCATCTTTCTTTAAAACAAAGCTGACTTTTTCAAAGTGAAGAACATGTAGCTGCCACTTTCCATTGGCCATCAGCACCAGCTATTGAAAACATTGTAACCAACAATCAAAGTTAAAGATAACTAACTTACCACAGAAGGATTAGGGTGTTCAGCATCCCACTGATCCAGTTTTCTTGTTGCTTCTGCAGTGCATACCTGGTGGGGTGGATCCCATAGTTTCTCACGCCTTTCTTTCTGCAGATTTAATGTCAGAAGAAGGTTACAATTCTTGCCAATTAGTTTTATTGCTGTGTTATTATGTTGGGAAAGACATGTTGCTGCCTCAACAACTTAAGGATTCTTATGTTGGGGAGTTTTGTACTGTGCTGTGCTGTGCTGTGCTGTGTATTGTGCACTCCTCTGCTGTTCTGTGCTCTGCTGCCCTGTGCTGTGCTGTGCTCTGCTTTGTTGTACTCTGCTGCACTGTTGTGTTGTGCTGTGCTTTGCTGTGCTGTTGCTGTGCTGTGCTCTGTTGTATTTTATTTTGCGAGTTTGTGAAATAGTTAACAATAAAAATTGAAATAAAATGTAAAACATTAAAAAACTCTGTTTAGAAATATTATTAAAAAGTAGGCAACGTTTACGAAACATCATTTTTCAAGGCAATTTGAGAGCTAAACCGAAAATATATTATATTAAATACTAAAACATAAAATATCATATGGATTAATTAAGAGTTAGTTTTACATGTATAGAGTCCTCCTGCATATTCAAATTTAATTTAAATAAATACTTTAAACATCTCATAGATCAGACAATAAAATTTGCCCTAGCATTTTCGCAGGATTTGGCTTTGTTTCAACGGGTTTACATTACCAAAGGCCTCCTTGAAACTAAAGTGTTACTGGTTCAATAACTTACCACACGTCTCTCCTTAAGCTTGGCTGGAAATAAACTGTATGTACTCTTGGCACCAATAAAGAATTTCCCAGATGGATTTTCCCAGTCATCGGGAATCTGTTTATAAATATAACCATGTTAAGAACAAAAACCAAATTAATTAAATTATTTAGTTAAGAATGATCTGGTCAAACATACAATCTAGCCATTATGCAAACTATGACAGGCGTTACAACAAGAATGTATCCAGACAAAACATTTAATGAGCAGTACAAGGGACTGAATGTGCCTTTCAAATCGGCAAAAGAACTAACTTCAAATATGACAAAACTCTGTCTATTTTGGAGAATGTGAACTGGTTTTTATCTATTTTTCTGTATTTGTTATTCACCCAAGTGTACTGGTGATAAATAAATTTTCATTCTGCAGTGCTCCACGACTCTTTACATTATTTTTAACTGGTACAGATTGAATCCTTATGCAGTTAAGTTGTCAAAAATGGCTTTGCTTTACTAACCCATCGAGAAAAACACAATAACTTCAAATGGTATGCTCAGCGAGCCATAACAAATGATGTAACTGTTGTCTGGCTTTCTTGGCTTTGTATAAAATTAATTTTCTCTAAACTGTTCAGTTTTATCCTCCTGATAAATGGAGAAGGCTTGAAATGGAACTGTATGCCTACTTTCATGATTGTCTTGGGCAAATGATAGACAGGTTAACACAAATGTCTTCACTCTGCACTGAAATCAGCTGTAATGGAATATGATTTGACTACATGTCAACTACAATTGCATAGCTGATAATAAAGATAGAGACCATTCCAAGCAAAACACAAACCCTCAGCTTCCTCCCTGTCAGTCCAGTGAGACAACCATCTACTACGTCACAAACTGTGGAGGTGTCAACATCACCGCTGCCACTGGCATCAATCAGATCAACAATCTTACGCCGTCCATCAGGAGTTTCCTTAAGAAATAATTCAAAGTTAACATTTCCACACAAACATTGCATATGCAACTTGGGACTTTTTTCAATAGTTACAGTGATACATGTACATGTAGTCAGAGATGGTGTCTTTGAATTTTGAAGTTGAATCTATTAATAATTAGTAAAAATCTACTAGTATACTAATGCAAATACCGCAATCCGATTGGCTGAGCTACTGTACACTATCAGCCATTAGAGTGCAGTGGTTGAAGGTCGTCTTCAAAATGCGATGTATTCGCGCTTTAGCGAAGTTTCACAGTAATATTTAGAACTTTTTTAACGACACATGATTCGTTTGTTATGATTTTTACTAAAACAATTAGATTATTCGCTCTCGATTTCTATGGGGTGATAGTTGATTCGATCGATAGCAGCCTGGTTGTTAAAGCATTTGTTCATCAGTGTATGTCTAGTAGCTGCTTGTCTTCTTTTGTCGAGAGTTGGCCGATTTAGTTGCTTTAGGGCTTTGTTATGCATCAATCCTCTCTCGTGTATGTTCTTGTTACAAAGAGTGCTGCCTTTCACTGAACCTGTTCCAGCAGTTTATCTCATACGCTATGTATTTGATAGGTGATTAGGCAGCCACTCTTATGCTTCAGGTCTTAACTAAAACTGTGCTTTCATTGATGAAAGTTTCTGTTTTCTTTCTTCTTATTTTTTTTTTTTTTTTGGGGGGGGGGCTTTTCTTTGTTTCTTATAAAATAGCATATTTTTCTTGAATGGAAAAATGACTCGCAACCCACAAAAATACCATTTAACAGGTATACTTTGAAAATAAAAACGATATTGAAACGCTGACCCAAACCAGGTAAATAAGGCTAAGTAGTCTAATTGGAGCAAGGGCTGGTTGGAAAAAATTGAAGAAATCGATTTGGGTGGATCACCAAAAGTAAGAGAAGCCGGATTTTTTAACTATGCACAAGCTTAACAAAATATCGATCAATATTTAAGCTTTAAAGCTCATTTTTATGCGGAAAACAGACACGAAGGGCTAACGCTCGAAACGTCAGCTCTCGAATCTCTTTACGGTGGCCAATTCACATTATCAACCCAGCTGATAAAACCAAATTATATTGTTATACTTCCCACCGACGCAGAACCACAGTTTCTTTACAATCTTTAATACCCCCTCTATACGTTTTTATATGGACAACTCACTTGTAAACCTTGCGCCCCTGGGTCAACGCCCGTGTCAAAAACAGCGATCACGATCTCACGACCATCGTATTCTGGGTATTTAGCCAGAAATCGATCAGCGCCTGTTTCTCGCTTTGGTAGAAGTCCGTGTACCGGGAACTCACCGGTATTGATGGCCGCCATCTTTGAATTACCACACACTATCAGAGACTACCGCTGGTCGATAACGAACAAAATACTAACTGGGTGATGGTTGGTTGGATTTCGTCTAGCAACTTTTTAAGATAAACTATTTTCTTTCTTTCACTGAAGTGAAGTTTTTTGTCAAAATATCATATTTCTTTGGAATTAAAAAGCCTCTTTCGGTATTTTTAAGAACCCTTGACGACAATAAGCACAAAGAAACTTTTATGTCATTACCCCACCCTTGTGAAATGGAGGAGTTTGCTTCACCTTTACTTTCCCGCGTTCGCCAAAGATGGCGGGTGATGCAAAAAGCGATGACTAAGTACTTTTTGAAATTGAACACAAAATTTACACGTCAGTGAAACCAAGATATAAATCATGAGGTAAACACTGCGACTGTCAAATTGTATTGACAGTCGTAGAGGCCATACTCGAACAAAAAAAGAAAACTTTGAAATCGATCCAAGGATCGCACACAGGAGCGACAGTACAATGTTTCAACGCCGAAGAAGATCTCCCGGAATTGGGTTGTTATTTTTAATCAGTCAGCTCTACAACATCGGGTTCAACCGAATTCCACCTGTAACACTCTCGTTCATTGGTATGAACGTAGCTGTTTACCTCGAGTTACTGAAAAAGCTTCCATCTCTCGGACAAGCGTGTGTCAGTGCTCATCACGTTTGGTTCAATGGCGACTGGAAGCGTCTTATTTTCGCTGCATTTTATCACCTGGACGACTTTCATCTCTACTACAACATGGCTTCGTTCGTTTGGAAAGGAATGTCTCTTGAAGGAAGGATGGGAAGCTCCAAATTCGTGTACGTCTTAGCCGTGTTTACCGCTTTGACAAACGCGATGCTTGTTGCACTAGACATGGCTCTAGCGAACATAACAGGAGATTATTCGTACATTTATACCTGTGCAGCAGGATTTTCAGGAGTTATTTTTGCCCTGAAAGTTCTTACAACGTACAACCTACCCTCTGGGGTGTCGATGGTGATGGGTATGTTCCCTGTACCAATGAGGTGGGCTTGTTGGGTTGAGTTGATTGTCATTCAGCTGTTAGTTCCTCGTGCTTCATTCACTGGCCATTTAGCTGGTATCCTTGTTGGAATGTTATACGTGAAAGGCCCTCTGAAGTATGTTATGGATGCAGTCAGTGGTGCAGGTTGGTATTTCCATGTAATGTGCATTCCCGTCCACAGAGCCAAGATCTCCTGGTCTGTGTCAGGGATCGACACCTTTGACCACCCCAGCCCAACACCAGAAGTCTATGATTCGAGGACTTGTTGTCAAATCGTACTGACTGATTGGCTAAGAATTACAGAACGAGTAGTGTGCACATGCTCCCAATTTGGAGGCGGCCAGAAGTCTCAATCCCTGGTGCAGACCAGAAGGATCGTGGGCTCTGGGGACGAGAATGTTTAATGTGCAGTTCCAGAAAATATCCATACCCATTCCTGGGAAGTGAGTGGAGGCGGGAAGTCGTCACTGAAGCATGCCATCTGGCTGAAAAATTAGGGCATTTAATAACAAAAGAAAGCTAAAAACACTGCGCAATTTGAAATTTAGAATTTGTCACATGAAAACAAAGAATAATCCCCTGTGGAAAAAACCCTGTCATCTCACTTAGGGATGTCAATTTCGGATTTTTGGTCTCCAGGCAAAATGTCAAGAGGGTCTTGTTTGGGGTGGCACTCAAATTAATATAGAAATATATCTTTTATTTTTTTGGTATCTATTAGGGTTCAAAAAGGCTTTGACCACACCCAGATAATTTGTCTCCTTTGGGGATTTAATTGAAAATTTCCGACAAGCATCCCTGTCTGTTGGATATCGGCGTCTTTCCCCAGGAATCCCCCATGGAGAGGGTATGGATGTTTTTTTCTGGAATCACAATTATTTTAATTTTACAGGGGATCTCAGCTCTTGAAACAAGTCGATGTTAGGTTGTTTAAAATAGGGTCTAAATTACAAATTTTACCAGATGAAGGAGATACAACATTTTATACTCAAAGCAAAAACAGATTGTCGCATTCATAAATCCAGTGCGCTGCCATTTTGGATTTTATGACGTCAGTGTGTTGTCCCATTGTTTTACACAAAAGAGCCTCTCATTAGTAACTATAACGACAATGCAATGACTTAATAACATCCCGGGGATTTTAAAAGTGATTATCTTTTCTGTTTTTATCATTATAAAATGTCTGGTTAAATTTGTAATCTAGACACGATTTTAGACTACTTAACGTCAACTTGTCTTTAAGAGCCGAGGTTGCCTTTAAGGGTCTTACTGTGTCAAATTTAGTTGGCTCAAGATCAGTATTTTGATTGGTGCCTATCTCTGGTTATTTTTGGTGTACATGTCACTTGGTGCCTATCTCTTTTTATTGTTTAGAAAATGGTCTTAACAAATGTTTTCATACAGTGTATGCACATAATTTGAAAGAACACTTTCTTCCTTTCTCAGGCTCTGGAGCGACAAGACGAGTGGGACAGTCCTACACTTACCATGTGGGAACAACAGGTAACAGGAATAAGAAATTTACAATTTTCACATTGAACATACTGTATTCTAACATGTTACCGTGAGCTCTAAGGCTGATCAGTGGAATTGATAAAAAGGGTGGTTCAATCTTCATGATTTTCCTCACGGGAAAGGGAAGCTTACACAGCCAATAAGTTCCTAGCTTACAATGTTTTGAAACCCAGTTACAAAAAAATTACCCTATCCATCAAACTTCTAACTAAGTCATGTATTTGGCAATACCCAGGGGCAGGGATTACATACAATATCCCTGGGTTTTTTTTCCAAAATATCCCTGCAATAGACCTTTTACCAATATGGCAGCCATTTTGATTTCTATTGTTTTGAAAGACATTATGCGATGCCCAGGGGGCAAATTAATTCGTATTTGCCCCCGGGAGTCCCTTAAGGTCATTCCCCTGAAATAGAACTGACAATAGATTTTCATTCAAACTTTGCCCATTTGTTGTTCATCATAAGGGAATTTAAATTTTTTAATGAAAAAGAGGGGTTCCCATATTCGCAGGAGCACCTTGAAAATACCCCATAATCCGTTAAAATATCAGCTTCAGAAATGTTTTCATTTGACTAGCTCATGCCATGTCTAATGGGAGAAGAAAAAAATAGGGAGAAAGCAAAACAACGGAAAAAACTATAGATATACTGTATCGCCTTCAAGGAACAATTTAATATATGTTTCATTATGAAAGCACGCATTTCCAGTCGACCTTGATTCAAGTTGTTACTAGTATGCAGTGATCTCGAGGCCACAATACCTGTTCAATAAGTTCACGTTTCTGTCGATTATTTATTTTTCTGCAATGGGAATTTGTTTATATTCCTGTTATAGGAAGAAAGTGATTGCTAGTCTCAGAAAAAGGGTAAAAAAATATAGGTCACCATACTCGTTTACAAGAAAACGACAATTTATCTCCTTCATGAGCAAAGCCGTAAATAAAATGCCGCAGTTTTCTTTAGGTGCGCGCGCTGATGACTCAATGAATCGTGCGCAGTAAGGATACGCAATGCAATACAGGGGAATGACCTTAATAGCTCAGGGATTTCAATAAATTTTGAAGAAGGCAGTCAGTCTGAGTAGAGTAACCGACTGTTTGTGTTAATCTTTCCTTAATTTTTTCAAATAAAGGAAAAAAGTAGCCAACATTTCTAAACAAAGTAGAGCAAAGAAGCCGACGCTTTTCGTCGGTGCTTATCGAAAGCAATGATAGCTACTTCATAATGGCTGCCATATCGGTAAAAAGGTCTGTTGTGATAAAGATGAGGTTATGAGTGTATTGCGCCTGGGAAGGTAATGAGTTTATTGAATTATGTTGATATAATATATGATTATGGCAGTCACTGGAATTTCACACTTTTGCCCAAAACTAATGTCAGAACATACAAGAGACAAATTGATACAATCAGAATATCATAAAATTACGAAAATGATGTCAGCTTTCAATAGTAGATATGTAGTTGGAGGTTGGCCTTGTGCGCAGAGCTGTAAGAAGCTGAAAACAAACAATGTATCATTGTTCCTACATCATAACTTCTCAAAATTACTAGCCTTCTCTTTCTGTAGGAGGAAGCCAGAGACCTAATCGTCATCCCCCAGCTGATTCCGATTCTGAAGATGAAGCACTCCGGCAGGCTATCCAGGCAAGCCTCCGAGAAACACACATGAATCGACCACCCACATTAGACGACTATGATCCAGGGATACAGTCTGCGATAAGAGAGAGCCTAGATAATGCTGGAGGGGAGCCCTCCAGGTGGTCCAATAGTCAAGGGCCTCAAAGAGGAGGACCAACCTCAGTCCCCCCACCATATCCCCCTCAAAATGAGGGCCTGTTCAACTCTCCATCAACCAATCCTGCTGGTGGTGCATCTTCACGTCCTCCACCCTACCCCCCACAGGAAGACAGACTTTATCCCAGGCTCCATGATCCTACTTCCTACACTGCAGATGGGGAATTTTCGCAATCCCCGCCCTACCCCTCGCAGGGAGAGAGATTGTACCCCTCGGTACCTGAACCCTCCGCTCCGCCGCCCGAACAAGTCATAAACGGATACCCGGGGAGTTCATTACCTTACCCTACGGAGAGTCGCATGCCTCAGCCAAGTTCCCTGGAAGAAATTCGCCGAAGAAGGATTCAACGGTTTGACAGATAATCTTTACAATTCGACTTTGACACTGAGCTCTGGTGAACACATAAGTTTATTGCCCGTTTACACAGAATTCAGTGTGGCTCAGCAGCTGTAGGAACACAGGATATACCGGTCTGAGAATTTCTCACAGTCATTTCAGAGAGTGTTCCAAGGACTTTTTTGCGTGTTGGTCCGTGTTTTGCTCAAACGGTCAGTTTCACGGTTCGTCGCATGTACAAGCTATTACGTGACCCACTCAACTGTGAATTGTCTGTGAGCCAATCGGTTTCGAGTTGTGAACTCGTGCCTGTGTTTACTAAGTTTCCAGTGTAAACATAGCCTTAGCGTACACTATATCTTCCAACACTCGAAAATAAATTTTTGTATCTCCGCGAGGCCATGTAATATCCTCTATATATCCAACGAGATCTATTGGTCACTATTATATTGTAAATAAATTTTTGAAGATAGCGAAAGTGAAAAATATGTATTTAAAAAGTTACGGAAAATGAATTTTAGTCCCAATAGTTGCCTTGTCTTACAGTATACAGAACATAAAGAGTGATTTAAAAGAAAAGGTGATCGTAACATATACGACCTTTACTCTCGAGGTGCAAAACTTGGTGTTCTTGTTATAGAAATATTTACATACAATTTTTGTGAGTTTTCTTTTAAAGTTGTTTATGGTCCCACACATAGCTGAGAGTTTTTGGCCTCGGCAGACAAATTAGATAAATACCGAAATAATTTGGCTTTATCAACTGGGTTGATAAGCTCTCGAATCTCTTTACGGTGGCCAATTCACATTATCAACCCAGTTGATAAAGCCAAATTATATTGCTATACTTCCCACCGACGCAGCACCACAGTTTCTTTGGAAACTTACCCTCTCTAGGTAAATACCGGTTCGGTAAATTATCCTAAAAATAACGGATGAGATTTCACACTCGCAAGGTGTCAAGGGAAATAAGATGATGTTGTACCCAGGGCGTTCTTAATCTTCTGGGGCAAAGGCTTCAGAACGACTTATGAAGCGCGCAAAGATCTTGGGAAGAGCGTACAAATTTTTCGTTGAGCCATCCCATGGCCCTTTGCGTTTACAAGAAACCTTCCCAAGTCCCTTGCGCGCGTGACTTTGAGGCGCCTGGATACGGGCAGATGATGCCTACCACAAAAACTTCTCAAATGTTGACAAAGTTTGTCAAGCGTACAATGTTACAATTTTAGCCAATGTGCGAATCCGGTTTTTTGCAGATCGTCCTAACTTTTTATCGGAAAAGCTCACTTGGTCATCTTGAGTTATTTTTTTAATCCTTCATAAGCGGAGCCTTTGAAACCAAACGTTTTCTAAAATTAAAGCGTAATACCCACGGAATTCAAATTTCGCAAACCACAACGCCGTAAAAACAACATTTTCATGTTCAGTTTTATGACTCATTTAAAATTGCTGGAAAATCAACCTTCACCGAGTTTGCACTAATGTAAGAAGAAATTCCTTAGAATTCTCAGTAATTATCTATGTTCATTTTAAAATTGTTTTGCGACATATTAATGCATTTGGGAGCTTAAATGGAAACCTTTTATGAGAAGAATATTTGTGGGCTATCACAGGTGTAAATAAAAATGTTCCCGGCGAGAGGTCGAAATATAATTTATTTCACCTTATGAATTATGCCTTGTTCTTTTTACAAAGTCCTTGAACCTTTACCGAGACTGTGATTCGCTTTCCTAGAGGCATTAAAGAGATGTTTGCAGGCAGTACATGATAAATTTCGCGGCAGACACATGTTTGGTAATTATTAAAGTCTTCTCTTAAGTTAAGGGTATAGAATGAAACCGTTGGCAAATTGCCTCCTGTTTTCTAAATGACATGTTCAAATTTTTGCGGTAAAAAAAGACATCCACGATTGCCGGTCTAAATAAAACTTTGCCCGTGCGCGCACTAAAGTGTATAATTTTTATTGAGCTCTTTTTTTTCATGGACACAAGAAAGCGATTTGTATAGTAAAACTGAACCAAATTTTCCTGTCATTGATTTGCTTTGTGTAAACGATGGCTTTTTACCAATATTTCAAATATTTCTACGACATTTATTAAGCTGTTATGTGTCCCATTGTTTGGGATTGCAAGACCTCGACAATTTGTTCTTTTTCAATCTCTTTGGTTGCTTAGGAGCTGTGCTCTGCGCTAAAAGGATTTTTTAATTTCCAATACGTACCATTCAGTGAGGGCTGGACATGAAGTGGTTCGATTTCCAAAGAATTTAGAAGTAAACAAATATTTGAACATCCAGATATCAAAATTTAGAAATTTTGCATGTCCAATATTACAAAAGTAAAATATTAAATTTGTATGTTACTCTGAAAATCAATAATTCCGGCTCTCGTGCGAGTGAATTTTAATTCGATTCAGTTCTTTGCACAGTCACTCACCAACAGAGAGGTTTTGAATTAAGTCTGGGACACATGTGGTTTACTAATATTAAACAAAGCCAATTTGTTAGCAATAAAACTGGATTTTCAAACTCTTCTCTGACGCAAAACTCATAAATTTTATCTCGCTTGCCGCGCGCGTCAAATCTTTGGCAAGTGTGAAATAGTTCATCAAAATGACAATAATAAGTCAGTGCTTTTGCAATCATACAAACGATTGCGGATAAATAAATGCTAAAATGTCGCCTACGTAAAATTTCAAATCTAACGAGCTAGAATTGACAATTATTTGCCTGTCGCATACAATGATACATTAAGCTTTTTTTAAAAAATCGCGCTCTGTCTGAAAAATTTAACTTTAAACCAAGGATCAGTAAAAACAAAGTGAACTGGTTTATGAGAATTTGATGCTACAAAGCTGACAAGTTCTATCCTTATGCAATAAGAAATACAGGTGTCGCTGAATTAACGCATAAGACCGATAAGAACACTCGAAAATCACACTTCCCACTTGAATTATGCATGACGTTCTTTGGATAACGACTTTCATTATCTAAACAGAATTGAAGCTTTGAATATGGGCAATTAAACAAAACTTCTCCCAGAATAAATCACATTTTAACGTTGCCGGCCGTGTTCCTCTCCTTTGCAACTTTAGGCTTCGTTGAGGCCTATATCTCGGCGACTGTTGCATAAATTATTCATCCCCATTGACAGCTTAAACATTAGTAAGCGAATTGACGAGCAGAATCGGTGTTATCCACTCTGTAACTTGGTCTGTGCACATAGTGGGCTGTTTACATGCAAGTGGTCTATTAAATGAGTCATTTGCTCCGTGAAAATCAACTTACAAACTTCTAACCGTCACACTCCGCTTGGAGTAGTTCGGAACCAACGCAATACAGAATGTGTTCCTCGAGTGATTCGTTAAATCGCGTTATCTATGACGACCGTGTCGTGATAAACGTGAGCGGTATGATATTCGAAACACGGCAGACGACACTATCGCGTTTTCCAGACACGCTTCTGGGCAATGAGGAGAAACGCAACAAATTCTATGTCCCGGAATTTCACGAGTATTTCTTCAACAGAAATCGCTCGGCTTTCGAGGCGATTCTATATTACTACCAATCTAGCGGACGGCTCAAGCGTCCAGACGAGGTCCCAATGTGTATTTTCAAGGAAGAAGTCGAATTTTTCGAATTGGGAGACGAAGTCCTCAGCGACATTCGTCTCAAGGAAGGGTACCTTGGTATGGACGAGGACACTAAAGAACACCCTGAAAATAAACTTCAACGTAAAATCTGGGAATTGTTTGACCAACCCGACACTTCAACAGCCGCATCATGTTTGGCAGTCTTTTCTGTGGCCGTAATTGTTTTAGCGATAACCGTGTCTATCGTCGAGACCGTCCCCTCAATAAAGGAAAAGAAAGACAACACTAATTCCACGACTGTTGCGGTGGAGGACGACTGGACCGACGACACCTGGTTTTTACTTGAATTATCTTTTAATACCTGGTTTACATTTGAATATTTGGTGCGGTTGTTCACTTCCCCTAACAAGTACCACTTTTTTGCGTCGCTTTTGAATTTTATAGACTTAATCGCCATTGCTCCATTCTACATAACGTTGCTCCTAAACAAATCTGAGGCCAGTTCGGTCGCGGCGTTGCGAATTTTGCGGATCGTTCGTGTGTTCAGGATCTTTAAGTTATCGCGCTATTCAAAAAGCCTCCAAATTATTGGGTACTGCGTCCTCGAGAGCTTTCGCGAACTTGGTCTGCTCATCTTGTGTTTATTTTTAAGCGTTGTGGTTACTTCCAGTCTTTTGTACTACATAGAAACAGGCAGCCCAGATACACATTTTGTTAGTGTACCGGCAACATTTTGGTTCTCGTTGCAAACTATCACAACAATTGGGTACGGGGACATGATCCCACAAACCCCTTTAGCAAAACTGATGTCGGCTGCGTGCGCTATATTTGGCGCCTTGACGCTCGCTTTACCTGTTCTAACGTTCGTATCGAATTTTAATACCCTATACTACAAAAACATAATGGAAAAAGAAGAACGGATTCAAACAGAAGACAACGAAACTTCGGAAACGGGCGAAATCTATTCACCATTATTGAGTACAAGTAGCGCAAAAAACTAGTAATGGCATTCCGTTCGAAATAAGGGAATTTCGTGATATAATAGGCTGAATTCATTAAAGAAATTCGATGAAAAAGTACTTTATTATTGTTAAGCTTCTCGCATAAATTAAAAGCAATTTTAAAACTTGTTCGACGCCACGGCGTAAAATATGCCAGCGTTGACTTTTCCTTCCATTCAAAGTAGAACCCTTTCCAAAAAGCTGACATTGGCAAGTAAAAGAGTTTAAATTACGCTCTGTTTTAAACCGCATGAAGGAATTCTTGGGGTTATGTTGCTTTGAGAAGCGCAAATTAATTGCAAATCTACTGAATGCTAAACAATGTCTTGTTTTAGCAAAGCCCAGTGGGTTATTCACCAAAACTGACTGTTGAATGAATTAATTTTGGTCTTTGGTTAATGCCTAGGGCAAAATAGAAAAGAATGCTTTAAGCAAAAAAAAAATGAGACGACATGATTTGTTATGCTATTTCTCATAAATGACAATCTTCCACAAATGTATTTTCTTCACGTTCGTTTGAACTGGCACATGTCAGTAGAGTAAATTATGTTGTTATGTGAGCTAGCATGGGGTGAAATGTCCTGACACGAGACAACGACTGGCTCGAATTAAAAAGCAATGGTACTGCAGGTCATACTGACAAATAAATATAACAACCACCAAAACCACAAGTAAAGGACGAATCATATTTTGCTTTCGTTCCAAACGTTGTCAGAAAAAAATAATTTCTCATATATAAATAATGGTGTAATACCTTATTTTCAAACACAGATGCACACTAGCATGTAATTTATAACCTTCTAGGTTTAAATTTGTCTTCATTTTAATATAACAACAAATACTGTGTATACGGTTTTTTATTTCTCGGCGTAAAACAAATTTGTTAATATTTGATTGGTTAAAAATTGGACGAGGGCGAGATTTGGATTCCTTTTAAAGGACGTTTAAGCTGGAATCTCCTTCGGTTTTAATTCTACAAAATTCTTAATCATATCGAAGTCGGCGTGGGTCATTTCATAAGGTAATCAGAATTAAATCCTCTTGTGTAATCTTGGAATCTTTTGTAGTCATCTTTCATTTCCTGCAATACGAAATTGTTTTTGTTTCAGTACGACTTTGTCTACACTGAATCTGTAAACCTAAACATCTTGTTATAACGTAAGATGTGTACACAACTTCACTTTAAAGAAGATAAAGGAGACATTTATTTTGCAATTGATGCCGCACTATATAATATAATAATAATAATATATTTATATAGTGCAAATTCCATACTAAAGTAATGTTCAAATGCGCTTCACAGAATAAAATAACAAGGTAAAAGTTGCACTGGTAACATTAGAAATTATAAAAACAATCTAAACCAGGAATCTACACCAGAAGAGGTTTATACGATGGAAATTTGTTCATTCTCCGGCATTCCTTTTAATCCTCGCCACTGTCAATCATGCGCACATTCTTATTGATTCCTGTCATTTGTCGAGCATTTTTCTACGAATTGAAACCATTTAATACTGTTCCTAAGGCCTTCAGGTAAACGTTACTTCAGACTGGATGTGTCGTTGCCAGTTTACACAGCTATTACCTGCTATCGTGGCAAACCATATCATATCGTAACCCAAACTTTTGTTTAGTCTTGAATTTTCATTTTTTTTGTACTAATAGGTCAAGGAAAACAACATAGAGAATGTTTTGAGACCAGAGTTGCTGGCGAAATAATTGCGAACAAAGAGAAGTCTGCTCGATTCTGCCATGGTGATGTAGTATAATAACGTCCAGCAGAAAGATCTGGAAGTGTGGCAAACATTCAAGGTTTATTCAATTTGAAACTAAGGTTTACTGGTTTCAGTTCTACCATTCAATACAAAGCTCAACAAAGCCATCCTAAAATTTGAACACCATGTATTATATCTTAAATAAAATCTGCCTGAATATTATTAACACGACAATCTGAATCCGCTGCCAATGTTGAGAAAAAGATAGCGGTTCCCAAATGTTATAATTTCTAGAACGGCAGGTACAACACACCTTTTGTCGAATATTGAAAGTGATTGGCTCTAGACGTCTTTGTCATATAAAGAAAGGAATGAGCAAACTTTAAAATTTCCTAAAAGCACAAATTTATCAAAGAAAGAATTTGAAAATAGTTGCTGGTGTGTTTTCATCTCAGAATCAAATTCAGGTTGCCCGCAAACGGTGCGCGTGCTTACAACCAAGAGCATTTTTAGTCCGAGTCAAACTGTACATGATAGCCGAAACGCACGCTCAAGTTTTACCAGGGCTTTATTTTTGAGAAACTGATATACCAGGAAATGGCTGTCCAGCGGGCCAATGAACGAGTTGCTATTAATAATTCATTTGCGCGCGATCAAGAATTCACTCAAGAAACGAATGGAACCGGAGTAGCGCTTGTGGTACTCGCTCCGGGAACGACGCCTCCAGTTTGCGGCACATTTTCAGGACAAAAAATTTTACTGTATATGAAAAATCAATTTTATACGTATAAATCCATATTTCCAGCCTTTGAATTTAATATACAGCCATCTTTTATCGTCTTTTGTTCTCGTATTCGAAGGGTACCATTTCTCGAAATAACCAGATCTATGTTCAAGATAGGAGCAACAACAGATAGAACAATGCTGCTTATGGTGTGATTTCGGAACGTTCGCAGCCTTCCATCATAGGACACCCACCTCTGATAGCTTGATTTTGATGACATAACACAGGAAACCATTAGAAAGCGAGGATAGCAAATGAGGCAGGGGGAAAAGAACAACCAAAGAAACGTCCATGAAGTTAGTTCTCTCAAGGTTTCACGAATTTCGTTCAACAAAAATCCTTGCCGTGATTTCATAAATGGCTTTATGAAATTGCTTTCTAAAAATTACAGTTCATGAAGTTGTTACACCACTTTCTCTTGTTTAATAAGTGCTGACAAAGTTTCTATTTAATAAATCGAACTTTGGGGCTTTCTAGTGCAGTAAATTTTTGAGATTTGCTGTCGTAGAAAAAAGTTATTTACTTTTGGGGAGAGAAGTACACAAAATTATATGGGTCGAACAAAAGATCAAGCTGACAACTCCTAGGACACTTACTTGAAACAAATTCTCTACTTTCTGTTTTGAGTTGTTTTCGTCTTCTAGCATTTCCGTCAAGTCATTTATTCTACAAAGAAACACATAGGACAAGTCAAGTCAGATTAAAATTGACCGGTAAGTGGACGATCTAAAAGTTTAATCTTTAAATCGTCTGTTCCTTGATAACAACATGAAAATCTTGTAGAAATTTCCATGGGTCGAGTTCATTTTGAACCCCCTAGCATTGACCACCAAGCGATCCTTCTCTGCGCTAAAGATCAGGAAGCTTGGCCTTGATAATCTCGCTATCATGTGTATTAAAAAATTCAATCAACATCAACCTTTGATTGAGTTCGCCGACTCTGTTTTTGTGTATCCGCGCTACTCTTGCTGCTTCAGCTGTAGCTTTGCTCTCGCATTCCCGTTTCGTTTCTTCTATAGACGTTTGCCGACGTCTTTCAGCATTTTTCTAAGTCGAAAGAAACATACAAAATAAACGTTAATAGGCATGTTGTTTTAGAGTTCAAACATGACACCCTCGAGTCAGGCTCCATTTATGTGGTCTCGGGTTCCCGAGACAACCCTTCCCCCGAGTTACCCTGGGCGAGCTAACTTTTCACTAAAATGTTGAAAAATTCCGCCAACCGTTTATATGATCCTACCCGAGTTGCCTCTGGGGGCGAGACAACTCGGGTAGGCGAGTTCTCTCGTCTTGGCAAGTAGGGTAACCCTGGCAGGCGAGCCAACTTTTTCTCATATAAACACTTTGGCTCGCATACACCTGTCACGAAGTCAAAAACGTGTCACGATTTCACGAATCCCGAAAAATTCACTAAGGTCACGGAAAAAATCTAATCACAATGCAGTGAAATTCAGCTACGAACTCAACTTAAGACATTCACGATTTATTTCTTATCTTTATCTGTTCACGATTCACAGCCAAGGACTTTTGCATTTCACGCCTCACGGAATACACATCAAGCACGAGTCACGGAACAGTTTTTATCAAATCACGATTCACAGAGCAAAAAAAAAACCGGATCACGGCATCACGAAAATACCCTTGCGCCCCGCCCCCCCCACGATCTCCTCCATACCACTAAAACGGATTTGTCTTATTCAACTCGGACTGCACACTTTGTAAATAGCCAACTGGTGAGGTCTGCCTCCTGCCAGCTGGGATTTTTAACAACAGTTTCCAGTACGTTGCAGCTCTTACATTTTGATGGTTCAGTACTGGCACTGTTTATCAGTTGATGTTGCAATAATGGTATCAAACAAATGGACAATCTTTGGCGAACAAGTTGTGATTACTTTCGTGGCATGACTGGCTACCAATTGAAAGCAGGGTTGTCAGTAGGTTTTTGAGTAGCAGGCTCCATCCAAAAAGTAGGCGGCTATTTCCATTTTATTTCTCCAATATCATGCTCAGAACTGACCTACTAACATTAGGAGTAGTCGGCGCAGTATTCGGAATAGCCGGTGAAATGTACCAGTTGCCGGCTTATTTTGACAACCCTGCAAAGGAATAGTATAAACCTGCAAAGCACGCACAAGTCCGGGCACCCCCATTTTTTATTACGGAGTGTTGATCAGCATGTTAAGATACAACCTTTTACAAAATTGAGAAAACTTCTTGGGAGCAGCAGTTTCAGAGCACCCTTGACTTTTCAAAAATTTCAAAAATTCAGAGGTAGCAAATCATATAACCTGACACTTGCCAAGATGCCAAGTAATCGTTCTGAAAGTTAGATTTCAAGACTTGAGCTCAAATCCAAAGTATCTGAGACTCATAATTTTTCAGGTGCCATTTGCCACACTTCTGTCATTGGTCACTCTTACCCTTGCGACAGCCAGTGCTTCACCAAGAGCAATTTCTCTCTGCAGTGCTGCTTCATTTCTTAACTTTCTTGTGAGGGTTTCTGTAAGAGTTTTCATCGCTTCTTGTTTCTTTTTCTCAGCCTCTTCATCTGCTTTTTGCAGAGCTGCACGCTTTTCCTCCTGAGACCCTTCCCAAGCTGAACGTGCACGCTTTTTCTCGGCTACCTCACATCTGTACTGAATCTCCGCCATTTTCTCCTCAGCTCGCTAAAATGAGAAAGTCCTGTAAATTACTGCCATTCAAATTGTCTTCAGATAAGTGAAAGAAAAAAAATAGGATGTTAAATAAAATTAAGGGACAGGGGCCATAACCAACGTACGTCAAATTCTAGACATATTTAATTTTTGGCATGAAAAAAAATGATATAAAAAATTAAAATTATGATGAAATTAAAACAAATACATAAAATATATTTAGTATGAGTTTTACCAGCCTGGCTTCTTCCAGTGCCTGTTCTCTCTCTTCGTCCATTTGTTCTCTCAACTCATTCAAAGATTGCTTCAGCTCTTTCTGTGCCTTTGCCTCAGCTGCAGCAACCTGGGTTCAATAAAAAAAATAAATATAAAACAAAGTTGTTTTCTAGTTAAACAGGATTGGAGAGTGGAAGATATGGTGGCCTAATGGTTAGAAGCATAGGCATACAGACAATTTTTTTGCCAGGGGGGGGGAGGGAGAGGGGGTAGTGGACCATTTGCCTCAACAATTCTCCCAAGTTGCCTTGCCCAAATTTCTCTAGTTGTTTAAACAGTCACAGGTTAGCATTAGCCAGATCCCTTTCAGGACTAGATATCGGCGCTATAGTTTCATAAAACGTTGTCCTTTGTCTTAAACAGGTCAGGGTTTCAAACCCCCAGAGGCACGACAATACCCAAACATGGGTTAAGTAGTGCCCTCCCTCTAGGGGGGTAGAAAGAGAGTAGAAAATAATATAATGTAGTCCTAGCTGGTTCATGCCAGCAACCGAGATAAGCTCCCGACAGGCAATATGGATAACTTGAGCCAACAGACCTCAAGTGTAACATTTTTATGAAAGGAGGGGGTAAGTTTCTAAAGAAACTGTGGTGCTGCGTTGGTGGGAAGTATAACAATATAATTTGGTTTTATCAACTGGGTTGATAATGTGAATTGGCCACAATAAAGAGATTTGAGAGCTGACGTTTCGAGCGTTAGCCCTTCGTCGGAGCGAATCAACCCAGTTGATAAAACCAAATTATATTTTTATGAAAGGACAACAGAAGAAGATCCCAGGAATATACGGGAGCTGAAGCCTTTAACAAGGCAGCTTGAAGATGGTGAGCTGATGGTCAAGTTCTCCAATACAAAGAGAAATGTATAATGGTAATGACGTTGCACAAGGTTTCAGCTTGTTCAAACGGCTGCTTGTCTGAAAACCTGAACTGCACTGGGGTACTTACAGCATCTCGGACTGCTTCCTCTTTGTCTTCTCTCATAACTTGTTGGATTTCATTCAGCAGCTCAGTCCCAATACCTACAAGCATACACATACACAAAATGAATCAAAAAATATAATTGGTGCTTCTTCCCTTAACACAAACTAACTAGCTTTCTTGCTGTAAACAGGGATGTGTAGCTAACAGTATATACAAGTAGCTCAACCAATTAGATTGTTGCATAATTTTGCATTAGTGTATGCTAGTATAATTTTGCCACTATCTTAATATACAGTGTCTGTCAAGAGTGTTGTTGCCACAATAGTCCACTTCATTTTCATGTGTCCGGACCTTTTGTAGAATAAGGAATAACACAATAGATGCTATTTTTATTTAACGACATACCATTAAGTGGCACTGTATTCTGTAGTGTAGCCTAATTTGCAACTGATTTGTTTTTAATTATATTTTATATTATATGTTTCTTGAGTGATTACATTGGCTTGGTAAAAGAATCGGTTCATGATTTCTCTCAAAAAGCTGCCTTTGTATACTATTCCCTTATTTTGTGTTACATTCCCAGGCGTATATTTTTTTTGCAGTGAACACTTTTATTTGTTTATGTTCGGCCCGTCTGATCTAACGTTCGACCAGCGTTCGAAAACATTTTGCAGGGCTAGGATTTTAAGACTAGCAGAATTTATTTGGAAGCGATGCGATGAAAATAAATGTCATACTTACATACGATGTTTTTGTGTGTAACCTTTTGCGTTTTTAATGTTGTTCGGCCATTTAACATCCGTTCTAAAGTTAGTAAGGGGTTTCCAGACGCCATCTTGCTTCTTTTTTGGAGTCTGGTCGTAGCTACGCGACCGCGACTTATTAGTCCCAGTCCCGACTCGGTCATTATCAAGTCCGCGTTGATTGTGACAAATGATATGAAGTTTAGAATCAAGAAGCCTTCGTCAGGGTGTTTTCTCGGTTGGTCATCCATCCAAGGGTCATACTAGCCTCCCTATTTGTAATCCCTTCTTCTTTTAAAAAAAGACGCCTGGTCGCAGAAATTGTGTGCAAAGGAACACATGCTGGCCATTTCATTCATGCGCTAACGCGCTTTCTCTGAGGTATAAAATTAGCAATATAATTTGGCTTTATCAACTGGGTTGATAATGTCAATTGGCCACCGTAAAGAGACTCAAGAGCTGACGTTTCGAGCGTTAGCCCTTCGTCGGAGCGAATCAAGGAATTGTGAGTCGTTCAACTAATTTATTTCGAAGTTTTCACGTTACCAGGCACCAACCAATAGCGAAGCTCCATCTTTCTGTATATAAAAACACACTACGCACAATTCCTTGATTCGCTCCGACGAAGGGCTAACGCTCGAAACGTCAGCTCTTGAATCTCTTTACGGTGGCCAATTGACATTATCAACCCAGTTGATAAAACCAATTATATTGTTATACTTCCCACCGACGCAGCACCACAGTTTCTTTAGAAACTTACCCCCTCTATAAAATTAGCAGTTGCTTAGACTGATCACTCTGACTGGAGGTCAAAAACAACACTTTCCAAGCAACTTTGCAGTATTGCGATGTAATGTTCCTTATCGCCAATCCGGCTATTTTGCGTCGTTTAATATTAATTTTTTAATATTTAATTTTTTAAGGTACGATGCAGAAGTTTACGGCGACAATACGGAAGAAGGTGAATTGAGAAACACAGCTGAACAGTTTCTCGATGATCAATGTCACCTAAAGATTTTGTTCAGAAATTCAGCCAAGAAGTCATTGAAAGACCGTGGACCATGGACAGCGAGCAAATGTTTTCAACTGCCTACAACAATTGTAGTCTACAAGAACTCCCTTTTTAAAAAGACACGCGGTTTTGCTGTTTAAAGTTTTTTGTGGAGGGAGGAAAACCGATGAGGTTCGGGGCCGAAAAACTCGCGGATCAAGAACGAGAACTAACTGCCAAACTCAACCTACATATGTCGCTTAGATGGGTAGATAATCTTTATTTATTCACGGACAATTCATCAGCAAATATAAGAAGAATAAAATGTATTAAATAGATAAAATACCAGATTAAAACTACCCTCAAAGCAATGCACCCATTTTTAAAACTGTTATACGAAAAAGCTGTTCTCCAAAAATGCCGTGACTCAATCTATTTACTCAACGCACTTGTTTGATTAGGCGTCTGGACTCTGATAGTCTTACTTTTCGCGGAAGTCTGTTCCAAAGCATAGCGGCACTGTAGCTCAGTAAAGCTATTTTTTATAATAGTTTGCGAGTGGTAGTGGAACATTTAGTTTGTTCTCAGAGACTCTTAAGTTACAAGCAGTTACACGCGCTTTTGAACATAAACATTCTGAAGCCAACCCGTGCAAAGACTTATAAACCATCGAAGCTGTTCTTATTTGCTGCTGGCAAGATAAATTTCTCCATCCTAGAAGCTCAAACAAGTGACCAGCGTCGGCGTCATAGAGTAAGTCAGAACACTGGCTGCTCTAGTTTGTATTGATTTCTGTATCTTATTCTGCAAAGTTAGCCCACAGTTTCCCCAAACAACATTGCAATAGTCATAATCGAACCGGGGCCACACTGATGGGAGGTAAGCGTTCTCATCACTTCGTCATCCCTGCTCAACCTACGCGCTTCTTTATCCATCAGCGTCCTGGAAGGTACTCGACCCATGCTTTGGTATAGGGGTGTCGCTGGAGGTTTGAAACCCTGGCCTTGTTTAGGAAAAAAATAACGTCAAGCACGTACTCTGTTTAGGAAAAAGTTCAACATATTTTTATGTTATAGCCCAGTTAATATCTAGACCTTAGCGGGAATGGGAAAATGGACGTCGTGGAAAATCGAAAGCGGTGAGATACGCTCTTTTTTTACCCAAAAAACGTTGATCATTTTCAAGACTTTTATTAATTTTCAACTCTGCTCACTCGCCGTTTTTTGCGCGCTCGCGAAGTTTCAATATTTGTTCTCAAAGTGACATCCAAAATAGCTACTGTTCCTTGTACCGTCATCACAAACACATAAATTCGAAATTTCCTTCCTGTTGAATCAGTTTACGACGCGGAAGGAAATTAACTAAAGAAACTTAGACCAATATTACTTTATTCCACAGAAACAAGAGGAAAAAATCATTCGTTTATTTCGCTTATCAAAATGTAAATTCCGTTTCATGGTACCGACCATACGTCAACAGATAGTAGCTTGAGAAATAACACTGAATTGTGAAAAGGAAATAACAGTTTCAACTAAAACTTTTTTGACCACGGTTCTCGACAGTCGATATTGCAATAGAAAAATTGGAAAATGGCACACGAATGTTAAAAACATTTTTTGTAAAGTTATAAGTGTTGTTTCCTTTGTTTTGAAAAGTCGAATGCCTGAATGTGGTATTAAGCAAGTGAAGGATAAAAGAAAAATATGACAATTACCATTCGACCTGAATGTTCTCGTGCGCTCGACAATTTTTATAAATAGTAGCTAGCATATGCGTGGGTGCAGGAGTTTTATTTTATTTTTTGAAGAATATATTTACTGTTTTTTGAGACAAAAACAACCCTAAATGTAGAATTATTCAGTGCTTCGTGCTACAAACTTAGATATCTGGGAATGTCGAATGTTAAGAAGGTGGAGTAATTTCTTATTGAAAAGTTAACACAGTCACCTCTTTCTAAGACGGACGCCATCGCGGCTGGCACCAACTACCTAACTGTCTTGTAAAGGTTTCCGGCTTATAGAGACTTAAGGTACACTTTAATCATTGACAAGCGGCTCGCAGGGACCAGCACCAGTTTTCCATCTTATAGAAGTGTCTCAGTGTCTTACAGAGGTGTCTGTTAATCGAAGAGGGATTTCACTGTAGTCCGCGTCCTTTAATTATTGATATCATTTTTCAGGAACCATGGCAGTTGCCGTCACTGGATTCCTCAAATAGAAATCGAAAGCTTCAGACTGATGAACTATGACGTTGATATGGCATCATAGCCTTGGAAACATCCATTGACCCGGAAAAATCCAAAAATATACTTTATAATTGCCCTATGAAGCTGATCGTATTCAGTTTACAGCCTGCATGCAGAGTTTTCCAGCTCCAGTTCAACAACAAAAGCGAAACTGGGTAGGATTTTGATCTATTTTACATTCTCGACATTCTCCTCTGTACACTTAACAAATCCACCACCACCACGTGTAATATTCGATATCTAATATAACAGTGGCTTTACAATGTAAAAATCTCACTGCTTTCGTTGCTTAAACGAAGTCTTTTTGATTCCCTTTTCACAATCAATCACTTAGCACTAGGTTCGTTTATGTTTTAGCTGAACAAACTTCGCGTGGTAATCGACTGAGTTTCTTTTCAAAATTTCCTAATTGTACACTATAACGTGATTTAATGTATACCCTGGGTGTAAAGATTACATAGGTAAATGGTTTGAAAGCGAGAGCTTCAGAAAGTGCATCAAATCCAACAATACGTAATATACAAGCTTGACCAGTGCCGAGGCGGCTGAACATTTAGAGAAAGTGGATACACAAAAAACGCGGGATTGATTAGTCTTTCTACCATGCTGACTTTCGCGATTTGAAAAAATGGAAAGAAAGAATCTTAAAATGCTCTCCCTTGTTCTCTCTTAGGTTCTTATAATCATTCAAATTTCTTCGCACCCTTGACCGCCCAGGGGGCCGCTGTTCGGGCTGAAACGACGTTAAAGCGAAAGGTTGCAATTTCGTCGCTCCGTTTTTTTTTTTTTTTTGGCGGATGCACTTTGTTTCGTCTGGGCGACTAACTGCCACTGGGTCTCCGAGGATGAAACTTTGACGAAACAATGGCACCGAAACTGCGTAAAATGTTGGTTCTGATATCTATTCACTTCTGCTATAATCAATTTACCAGGCGCTCGGCAATTTTTATAGGGTATCTATGCGTGGGCATAACTGTTTTTGAGACAAAAACAACCCTAATTGTAGAATTGAAGCATTCAGTGCTTTGTGCAACTAACTTACATTGTTTATTTGGAGTGCCGAATGCTAAGGAGGTGGAGTAATTAGTTTTTGAAAAGTTATAAAACCCATTCACCTCTTTCTACTGACGAACTGCATGAGCATAGGGATCGGTGCCAACCGGCTGTTCTTCTTAGAGAGGTGTCCGGCTAATAGAGACTTACGATACACTAAAATCACTGAAAGACGGGTCGAAGGGACCAACACCAGTTGATTTCCATCTTATAGAGGTGTCCGTCTCACAGATTTCTCCGTTAAGATTTGACTGTAGTCTGTTTCATAAACGGCGACTCGCAAACTTTCAGTTTTAATGACGAAGTATCGTTCCCATAGGCTATGGGTTAAAATAGCTTGGTTGTTATTGATATAATCTTTCAGGAACCATGGCAGTTGCCGTCACTGGATTCCTCAAATAGAAACAGCTAGCTGACAAATTAACTGTGACGTTAATATGACATAGCCTTGGAAACATCGACTCGGACCCGGAAAAAAACGAAAAATGCTTTATACTCACACTGTGACGCTGACCGCATTCAGTTCAGAGCAGAATGCAGAATTTCGCACTCTCAGACTACAAAAGCGAAATTGGGTAGGATTTTGATCTATTTTACATTCTCGGCATTCTCATCTTTACATTTAAACTCCCATAAACCATAGCACTCGATCAATGAGCGCGCGCGAATTCTCTCTATTATTGTGTTACATTCGATATCTTACATAACAGCGGCTATAACATAAAAAAGCTAACTGCCCTTATTCTTTAAACAAGTATCTTTGATTCCCACTGCATAATAAAACCTGAACAGGTTCGTCACATTTCTTAGCTGAACAAACTCCTCGTTGTATCCGAGTTGCTTTTAAATGTCTAATTGTACAAGATAACTTGATTTTAATTATTAGAAACCCTGGATGAACACTCAGAGGCAAATGGTTTGAAAGCAACAGCTTCAAAGTAGCTTCTGTCAGAAATAGCAATAACATGCTTATTTTCCCAGTGTAGCCATTTCCAAGGCGACTGAACATCTATCGAATGTGGATACAGGTTATGAAAATTTGAAAAAGTTGAGAGAAAAAAACTTCTTTAAATGCACTCCTAACGTGCATGCATTGAAACACCTTGGTGTTGGCTCTTGGGTTGTTACAATCATTCAAATAATTTTGAAAAGCATCCCTTTTACATTCTCTGTGACCCAGGGGCTGTTTGTCGGGCTGAATCGAAGTTATCGGATCGGAATGGCCAATGCAATTTCGTCGTTCTGATTTTTACCTAGCCTGCGTGCAGGGATTACTTCGTTTCGTCCAGGCGACTGACTTTCCCTTTCCCTGGGGATAGATCTTTAACGAAACCCACCTCAGTATGATGTTTTTTCTGATGCTATTAGCAATTTTACAAATATTATTTAAACGTACTGGGCTTTGCACTGCCATTCTTTCTTTCAAAATTAAATGTCTTTAGTTCTTTTTAACTTTTACGCTCACTTATTTTCAAGTTGGCATTGCTTATCCATGTAAAGTTGTGTTGTTGGCAGTCGAAAGCTTACTTATATATTTGATTTGTTCATAGCTAGAAGCGGTATATTTATAGTTATTTTTCCAGAGTCCGTTCACGTTCAAACGTATCGTGCGATTGTCAAGGGTAGCACAGTGCTCCTGGTCGGAGCACTGTGCTGGTTGAGTTCTTGGTCATGACACTTTCCTCTCACAGAGGGGGCGAATGGGGCTTAGCGTTATTTGCCCATAATTGCTACTGTTGGACATTCATTAATTTGTTATTCACCATACCCCGCCAGGTATTTCGTCCACTTTAAGGGCTAACCCACATACGGCTGCTCTCATGTGGCTTTGATAGCTCAGTTGGTAGAGCACTGCACTGGTAACGCAGAGGCCGTGGGTTCGAATCCCGTTCAAAGCCTGAAATTTTCTTTTCAGCTCTTTGTTTCAGTAGTGTTATGGCTGCATTCGCATGCTGTTAAATTGGCCATTTTTTAATGTTTACTGTTTCTGGAGAAAACACTGTTCAGAGTTTGGAGGGTTTTTCGTGAAAGTCTTTTAGCATTGCAAACTCTCATCTGCCCTTCGAAAATCGGTAATAATTGAAAAATATTTAGTCTCTTTCAACAGGATTCTGGGAACCCTGCATGGGGAGTACTTGGGATAAATGTCAGGAGCGCCGAGGCCGAAGTCGAAACTCATGGCGGCGATCGATGGCGGCATCGAGTGGATTCCCCTCCGGTGTTGTCAAAATTCTAGTGAGCTTCTATCGAAGCGGGGATGATTCTGCTGAAAATAATCGTGTCTTTACACTCTAAAAATATATCTTTCACATGTGAGAGTCATGTGTAATGTTAAAACGAAAATATAGTAGAATTTTTTTTTATCTTCGGATATCTTCGGTTGTCTCCGGAAGTCTTCGGTAGTCTTTGGAAATCTTCGGCTGTTTTCGCAAATTTTCTGAAATGATCTGGAATCGTCGGAAAGTGGCCGAACAGGATAACATTGGTCTTTTTGGAGCCTTTTTTGTTTCCCTCTGGATAAAATTTACTGTTACAGAGAATTTATTACTATTAGTGTTAAAATGCCTAAAATTTAACTTTTTTACAGAGCCAAAAAATTAAGTGTTTATTGTTATCGAGGTACCCCCATTCAGACCCTCCTCACAGTCCCCCGGGGGGAACCCTGCGATTGACTACCATCCAGGGGGAGTAGAACTATACTTCTAGCCGCTTAATGTTGAGGAAACCGGGATAAGTTCCGGCCTGATAGGCTCGGGCGCAGACTTTCCTTCATTGCTTTGCGTGACCCTACTTTAATTTGTGGAGTAAATTTCGATTAAATTCTTTTGTTGGAACCAAAAAGTGTTAAAAGAGAGGGAAACGAGAGATCAGAAGAAAAAGAAAACGAACGGCGGTTATAAACATTATCACTAGACAACGCATGGTAAAAACTTTTATAAATTTGACGTTTAATGTTTATAACCGCCGCTTGTTTTCTTTTTCTTCTAAAGTTGAAATGGCCGAAGAACTGGAATATAAACGAGAGTTTGCTTTAAATATATAAATATGTTAGTCACTGTTGTAAAATTTGCCTGGCACCTTACACTAGAATTTGAACGAAGAAAAGAAAATTATTTTTGGCACACCTACAGACAGCTGGTTGCTAGCTAGGTGTGTTAGTGTGGACGGAAAAAACTGAACTTTTTGAAACGCTGACATGAAAACAATCGAATAACGTTGCTCGGACAATGTGGGCATGTTCTTGCATGTATTAAGCGTTTCTTGCAAGGTAGCATTTCAAAATCGATGGCGAAACAATTTGAAAACGGTATAATGTGGACAGAAAACATTTTATCCGCTTTCGAGGCGAAAACGCCGTTTTCAAATTTATCCGGCTTAGTGTGGACGTAGCCTGACACAAACTTATGGATAAAACGGTACCGGAGACGCTTATACTGAATATTAAAGGTGGCGACATCTTTGGGTGGCCACTTTTACACCTGTCACCGGGCAAGACAGGTTCTTGCATGTGAATAACCCACGTGTCTGAGGATTGTCTACATACACAAAGCTGGAGCAATACTGCCACGAAGCAAATGCATTAGCTATAATAGGATGTACGATTTTAAATTTGGATGCTTCAGGCGCATAACTTGAAAACGTGCGATGTGTCATCAAACAGTATATATGTACCCCAAATGTTGCAAATAAGGCCTGCAAGATATATCAATCCGACATAGATTGAGATTCAGAGTTGTATGTGTAACCCAGCGCAAATACGATTTCTGCGAAGTCATTATGACGAAAGCTTTTAAGTCTTTTAAGACAGTCAAGACGCGAGTACTTAGTCACCCTTGAAGGCAAACGTGTTTCAGTTTATATTACCAGCGTGAGTCATTCAGACTTCATTTCGTCACAGGTAGCATCCTGTGCAAACAAGACGTGAATCTGAAATCAGCTTGAAAGCTGCAAGCTAGACGGAGTGGAAACAGGCCGTGCAGTTATTCACGCCCGTGTTTCGCTCCTTGCCCCTGGTTCCTCGGTAAAAGAAATGATCGAATTATTGCTTAATTCTCAGGCAGAGAAGTTAGCCTTTCGACCCAGTAAGTCATTGCTGCGGTTTTGTTTCGTTCCGCCCTTCAACTCAAGCCCTTTGTTTTCACATTCTCCTTTTCTCAGTCACTGAAGTAACAGTTATGCGAAAAGACATTTCCACTGATGTGAAACCGGCCGTCACATCATTAAAGAAAAAAAAACGCGCACTCGACCACTTATAAAAGACAATCAATCATATGCGTTGCATTATACGGCATAGTTCGTTTAATTATGTCGATGAAAGGAAAGCCTGTCATGACATTTATAGACATTTAGCGCCTCAGTTTCCACGAAAAAAATGGAACTCTCCAATCACGCGTGACTGTGACGTAATTATGACGTCATTCGAGCGATGAGTCAAATAAAGTCATATGAACTGTAAACACGACATATGCAAAAATAAATCGTGTTCTACGTTTGTTGTTTTTAGTAACGTATTCATTAAGAAAAAAAGATCGTTATAATCCGCCTGTTGCGAAATTCATACTTTAGTGGAAAGGGTTGAAGAGAAACTTCTTGCGCTGAGGGCCGACGTCATTGCAAAGTTTGCACTAGATTAAATTGACCGAATTTCCAATTTCTGCTGCAGAAGTAAGCAGTGACTTTTTAAACAAGTATATTAGCAATTCGTTGGTTCATTAGTCAAATAACGCCAATTGGAGCGTGAAGGTCTCTTACTTCCATCATCCTCGAAGACATCTCTGTAAAAAGCCGGACAAGTTTTAATATCAGTGTTAGTGTCGCTACTGAAAAAAATTCCCATCGCTTTTTTATTATTTTTTTCTTATTGTCAGATGAGAACATCTGGCCATTTATCTTTGCCGAAAGTATCTACGTCAAAAGGAAACATTCCCTTTCTGCTCGAGGTAAGTACTTGCTTTTTTTTTTCGCAAATTTGCATGCCCTCTGAATGTGGTTAAATTTGGTGAAACCTAAATGCGGTTAATGCCTTCTTTTCGTAAGAATCTGGAATATTGCTAAAATATTAAACGACGTATAACGGCTTTGTTCTGCAGAGGTTCTTTAACAATGACGTAAACTGAATTCGTCATATGTCACAAATGTTCAGATCTACAATTATATTATCAGAATTTGGTTTTCAGTTTGCGAAAACGGCGTTGGGGACATTTGAAACTAGCTTGGTTTTAAGAAGTGTGTACATATAAAACTAGCTATTCACAAGCCCAGGCTCTATTCAATATAGAATAAAATGAAGTAAACAGAATTTTAGTTGTAACCTTTTTGTTGACGAAACATGCACCAAATATTTTTCAACCCGAGGCTGTGTTAAAAATGATAAAAGTATGCTTGCTATGTCGTTCAGTTTGTTGTTAATTCAGCATTAATTGCTGGAGTTTAATTTTGCCCGAATTTTTTTCCTGTTTACTACGACAATGCTCTTCTTTTTTTGTTTCCTCCCCCAGATAACGTCATGTTGTCTCTATTTTTAGGGGGGTGCATAGGAAGCGGAAGTGAGGTCACCAAAGCGTTCCTCTTTTGTCCCGACCGATGTAAAGTCACGTGGTCAAGGAAAATAATGGCGGACATATTATGATGGTTGCCTTCGTGAGTTGAAGATGGCGTGGAGAAGATCTTATGATTTTACTCCACGGGTTGTAGAAAATGAACTGGATTCATCAGATGACAGCGATTCTGACATTGGAACTGAAAACCTCAAGTTGTATCACCGAAGGAAATCAACGGTAACTGCTGTGAAAGCCAGGGTAAGCCAAAATACTGCAGCAAGCTGAAAATCGTAACCAGTCAGAAATCTACAACTCTTCTCGAAATTCGAGTCAAGCTGCTATCGCCTTATTCTTTGCAAACCTTTGCCGGAATATTTAAAAGTCATGTGCTTAAAGATTTTCGGCACTAGAATTATTAATTTCCAGTTTTCCTGTGTTTACAAAACACGGCCAGTGTGATTTCGGTCGATTTGATTGAAGAAACTCTAACCTCTTACGGTTCATGTTGCACATTGTGGAATTAATCTTTATTGTTACGGTACGACAACGACTGTTTGAAAATGTTTTTTTTCGCTCACGTTCCAGGAGAAAAAAATCTGTTTTAAGTAAAATATTTCCGAAAAATCTAAGCTTATAATTTTTGTGGCGTGCAATGTCCCGTCGAGATTGACTTTTTGCATTGTGCTAGCTACCTGAAATTTTACAAGAATGATATCAAAATTGTACGTGTTTATGTGTTTGGCGCTATTTAAAAACAACGTTCGTTTCTTCGTTTCCTGTTGGCTTCAAAAATATGTATATCTTGATGTCTCGCTTGAAAAATTGTATAAGCTCACAAACGCTACGTTTTTATTCGATTTTCTTTCTCGTAGTCGAATAGATGTGAGGATTTTCATTGATGATGGGGCCGTGAAACAATCCAATCTATTTATAGCTTTATTGGGTGATTTTAAGTAGCATCAGAGCTTGTTTATCGCAACTTTTTGGTGAACTATTGCTTGTGTCGGTTAATTTCTTGTCTAAGAGAATTTTTGATTAACAGTCCGCTATGCTACCGAATATATGCACCTGCACTAAAAGTTTTGAAAACACAATAGCAACCGTATGCATGCAGTCTCTGTTGTCGTGGTTTGGCGTCACGTCTCATTGAAACCGGTGAAAATCGCTGTTTATATTGCGAGCAAAGTGAATTAGTTGGCGATTGTTTTAACTTTTTCGGCCACTCGCCGGCCAATCGTTTTCGGCGTTCATTTGCTTTAGGTAATCGTTGCCTGCAACAAAGTTTGCCTGCAACAGTACTGACTACTGTGCACATGCGATATCGATATTAAGATTCCGGCATCGAGAAATCGATATCTCTGACCTATTTCACCCCTGGCCAAAACGGAACCAGTGCGCCTCCATGGCAGATTTCACTACGGGAATGGTCAAACTGGAAGATCCAACGGGAAAGGTCTAAATAAATCTTGCTGACAATGTGTTTTATTGCTGAATTTGAAAGTTTCTCATTGTAAATTGACCATATTGTTTTTCAGAGTTGTATAAAAGAAGGATTTTTGCTAAAACAGACTGGTTCGTTTCAGGTGAGTGAGTATTTTTTGAAAATTGCCCACATTGATTTCAAATGATGCTGGTGGAACAAGGATGGTATAAATCTGTCCTTGAAATTTTAGACTGTTGTTTTTGTTTGCTCATAGCAAAGAAAGGTGATGAGCTATTTAAATATTGCTTGCAGTGATCATTTTAATTTTGTGAGGAAAGTTTTATTTGCCCATTGACAAAGATCAAACGCAAAATTAATAATTATTATTGTTTTCTCTGGTCGGAAATCTTTAGTAAACTGTAACAAAGTAATAAAGGGGAGTATAACCTTGAAAGTTTACATAAAATTAGCGGCCCATCCCCTCCACAATTTTCTCCAGTGTTAGTTAATAATTAATACCATTTTCTCAATCAAGATTTAAATCCCAATTTAGGCATGTTAATTTCAGGAAAACAATGACGCATGTAGCTTGTACAATAATAAAAAAAATTATCATTAAACTACAAAGAAATAAAAATACCAGAATAAAAAAATATGTACTTCACCTCATTCTGAAAAATTATTGTTTGCAACTGATAAAAGTTTTACTCAATATCAGTTTGCCTGGATCAAAGTCAATTCTACCCATTGCTAACTAGGTTGTTTGGACATCTATCAGGCGACAAGAGTAGTTTACTGTAAATCATTAACATTGTTCACTCCATCATTACTGGTGTTTTGTCTTGCATTTAACAATGTATTGGACAGTTGTCTTGTAACGACCCATTCTGTATTGTTTTGCTACTGTGACAGAAAGGTTGTTATCTGTTTTTCTGTGGTGAAAGACCTCATGATTGATATATGTTACTGATGTGTGCCACAAATCAACTTGTTCTGACACATATCATCAATTCTTGGTTGAACTTTGTGAGTCAAGAAAGTTGCATAAAAATGACTGAGAGTCTGGATTTATGGAAATTTCTGAAATATTACCGGTAATTAGATGTGACCAACTAAATAAATGTTTAATAACAAACAAAAAAATCTGTGTTCCTTAATTGAAATAAAAGACCTCCAGTAGAGTTGGGAATATGTTTATTCCACTCCAAAGGAAAATTTTTTTATCATGGGAATCTTGGTTTGGATCCACATTCATATTTCAATTTTTGAACTTTTGCATATATTTAGGCTCCACCGACACCTCTTGGAGGTTTGTTTAGGAAGTTCAAGCATATCCAAAATCAGAAACGTTCGTCAGTATTTATTTAGCTTGTCATCAGTCAACATCAGATCATTTTCAGGACTAGATATTAGCGCTATAGTATAAAAAACCATTTTCCTTGTTCCTAAACAGGGTATATGTTTGAGGTTATTTTGGTCGCATACAGGGTTAGGGTTTCGGACCTCCAGCGGCACCCCTATACCCAAACATGGGTCAAATACCCCCCAGGCCTTTTCATTGGTGGCAAGCAGATTTCTTTGTTGGGCAAATAACTGTTCAGTCTCACTTGGCTGCTGGAGAAAAGTCAAGGCAAGCCATCTTGCTGACAGAATAATTAATTCTTCAATTCTTTTGTGGTTTGCAAGGCAAAGAAACCTTTTGCTTCTCTGGCCAATGAATAAGCATTCAGATTTGTTTTGAATTAGTGATTTGCTAATTAAAGAGAATATTGTGATTTTCTGCAAACAAACTTTAACATTCAATATATAATTATGTGTTTTTTAGAGATGGAAAAGAAGGTATTTCAAGTTGAGAGAAGGAAACAAACTTTATTATGCAAAGTCCAGTGAGGTTAGCACTGATTCATCTATTTTATAATTTAATTATTTATTTATTTCATTTTTAATTAATATGTTAAATTAGTTACACTAAGCAATTAATTATTTACATATAGGAGTTAACTTATTTTGATTATTTTTTAATTATTTTATTTAAATGAATGATTATGTATTAGGCCATTTCTGAGTTTGCTTTTGCCCCAGTGTCAAAATGAGTCTAAGTGCGAAAATATTACACAGAGCTCTCAAGTCTCACACATTGAGCATGAGACTCATGCAAATGAATTCAATCTTACGCTCTCACGCTGAAACTATTAGTTCTCACGCATTTAAGGTTCCTTGCTGCTTTAGTTAAGTACCTACATAAATTAAATATCTTTTTAGATATAATTACTTTGTATGCGCTTCGAAACCTTTATTCTTGTCCAGAGCCAACGTTTCTTTAGTTTTTCAAAATTTTCTGGGGGAGCATGCCCCCAGACTCCCCTAGGAAGGTGATGCCTGATGCCTGGGACGTCACAACTGTTGGCTACGCCGTCAAAAATCTCACTCTTTGCTAACAAATCAACTTGAGAGCTCCGATTACATATGAAAATGTGTTCAACCTGCAAGTTCACTTTCATGCAAATCAAATTCATTTTGATATGAATGGTTTTGCACTTAGACTCATTTTGAGCAGACTGAATAGGGAACTCGGAAATGACCTATTGTAACCGCTAGCAGGACTGCATGATCAAATCCTGAATACATGTGCATAAGCATGCACCATTCAATTATAGTGCTCTTACCAAAACAATATTTTCTCATATTAGTGCTTATATTTTGATCATTTTATTTTTTGTAGGAAACATTGTTTACTGAAATAGATCTGCAAGATTTTAGTGTGGCAGAATCTGGTATTAAACATGCCAGCTTTACTGTAAGTATAATATTTCAAAGTTAACACAGGTATAATATATAACACATGACAATGTTTTATACTGCAATTATATTATAAAAGCAAGAAACTGAATGAGTCTTGTTTTTGGACATACAGCTGCAATACATTCCAGGGCTTGAAAAAAATGTCAGCTGGTGGTCGGGGACAAATAGACATTCCTGCTGGGTAAATAACGTTTCTGGTTCAAATCAGTAAAAGGGTAGATATATAGTTGTTGCTTATGGTTAAGGTAATATATATTTGATATGAGGTGGGAATGTATGTTTGTGACTGTAAAATAGTTTAATTTATAATAATTATTTTGATAAAGATTAATGATCACGCTAGTGTGGGACAAAGAAAAATTCTGAGTCCCTGACAGGATTCAAACCCATGACCTCCCAGATTACCGGTCGGCTCTAACAACTGAGCTACGAGAACTCCTGGTGAACTAAGGCCATTTGCTAGGTTCATATATTGTTTTGTTTTTCGGTAAAAGTTTCACTTTCAATTTCCTTTGTTTCGTTATTTATTATAAATAAGAAATGATAATCTGAAACAGAGGAAATGCCAAACAAACTGGTTTTAGTATTTGATAGACATTTATTTTTAGTAACCAGAGATCTCCGTAAGTCCTGGCATCCAGCGAAAATTGCCATCTAGTTTTCCTGGGCACGCCGGCTACTCAGATCAAAATAAAAAATAAATATTTTGGAAGATGATAAAAATTCAGGGTCTGAAATTTCATCCATGGCGACTAAATGTTCAGGTCTAGTCGCCATTTGATGACTACATTTCTTTGTATTGACTATACATAATGGCCCTTTTCTCAGACATTGTATCCATACAGAAAATTTTATTGAAAGATATTTGCTTCTTAAGCATTCAAAATGAGAAAAGAAGTAATTTCCTCCTTTTGCTTTGCTTCGAAAGTTTCTCTTGCATCGTAAAACTTGGAAGTTTAATATCGCCCTATAATGCTTTGCAAACCTTAGAATATGTCATGTATGCCTATGAAATTCAGAATTTCAGGAGAACTCTGTGCTCAGAAACTGCCCCAAAGATGTTTCAATTTTTATTCCTACCTCCTCATAGGGCACTGTTTCATGTTTCATTTTCCAACAGGTTATCACAGCATTTCAAAATATTAATCTTAGTGCAGACTCCAGAAAGGAGATGGAAGAGTGGATAAGCTCTTTAAAGTCAGTTGGTTCTCAGACCTCCTCAGTGAGTACCTCAGTCACTATATTTTACAGGCAGGATCATTATTTGAAGTTATTTGTTCCTTATCAAAAAATAGTAAATTAATATGTGCCCTTGTATGGATATTCCTGACCATTTCCTGTTTAAAATGGGAAATTTAAATATTTTGAAAAAAAAAACAATTTCTTTTAACAGTGTACTGTACTGTTTTAATGTTCACCTGCAAATTTACTAATTTTGACATTTTAAAATACAGTCTAAAACAATAGACCTCAGAATGAGAACCATAGAGTTTGTAGCGGTTTATTCCTCAGCGCCTTGTAGTGATGTCTATTGTCATAGGCGTACGGGCACCTGCCTGAATTCGGGGATATCGAACATAAAAGGTGGATAAGCAAACCACTGCAATTAACCGGTTATGGGATATTTAGGCAAAAAATTAATGGGATATGGGATAGTCAGATCCCCCCCTAATGGTGCCCTAGTATACAACTGCCCAAAAAATGCAACTGATTTTGCCCGAATCCATAGAGTTTTGCCTGAAAAATGTTGAAATGTTTCAAAACTGGGGGCTGCAACCCTCCACCCGACTCTATTGTTTTATTTTGAGTTTTAAATATCAAAATTAGGATATTAATGCCATTGCTTCATTTGTATCTGTAGCAATCAGATCTGCTTGACAGACTGTCTGGGACCCATAACTGGTACATGTACTCATGTTCCCATGCAAAGCCAACATTCTGCAATGTTTGCCGAGAAATGCTATCTGGTACATCAAAGGGATTGTCTTGTGAAGGTACCTAATTGATCTGGCTTTTTTGAGTTGGTAGGAAAGGAGTGGAGGAGATATTATTACCCATAATATTGTTTTTAGTGCCATCTTTCCCTGCCTTGTATCTTCAGAAGCATTTGAAGTACGATGAGTCATGCAAAATATTTGAAAATTATGTTTATTTGTTAGTGGTCACATATATCACCATCTTAACTATTAAAACCCATTACTTGCCTGACCATTTTTCAGATTTTATGAAAAATAATAATTATTTCCACAATTTGATTAAAAAAAAATAAAAAAAATGCAAAGATAGGTGTCATCAATCAGAAATACTCTGAATTTATGTATTACAAGTTGCTGTTAGTAGAAATATTATTATTATTATGAGTGCACAAAATCTTTGTCACTTTGGGCACTTTCTGCCTCCCCTCACCCACTCTTCTTCTCCTGCAAGATGAAGTTGACATCAAAAGTAGAACGTAGGTACATTACAACAAATAAGTGGAAGACAATTTGGACCATGTTTTATCT
>OX393570.1:2251865-2414365 GCA_947652115.1 Blastomussa wellsi | reverse complement strand
CAGACAATGGGGTGGGGGGGGGGGGGTACAGTTATAGTATTGGACTGAGAACTGGAATCACATTCATTTTATATTTCAGAAAATAGTTGTCGGCAATCTGTTAGCTAGGAAACCTGACTAAGTAATGTAACACATGATAGACTAGGTTGCTCAAATAATTGTTGTTTTAATTTGTTCATTTCTGCAAACTAAAAAGTAACTGTTATTAAATTGCTTCACAGGTTCACCAGACTTGTAGATCTCAGTCGCTGAATTGTTCCTGCGGTGAAAATGCTCTCTTCACATTACCCCCTGTTTCTGTAGTGTCTTCATCTGGCTCCCTCATTTGGAATGTAAGTAAACTCTACTACAGCAGAGGTACAGTCAAAGCTATGATCAGGACAGCACCAACTGTCCAGAGAAATGTCAGACTTACAGAGAGTTTAGATTTTATTAATTGCAAAATGACTGAAAACAGTGCATAGGGACCAACACCAGGTGTCTGTTCTGAGGTGTCTGTTAAGAGAGAGGTGACTTAACTACTGTTCTTTCTTGAAAGAGTAAAGCATTAACAGCCTCATTGATAGAGTAAAATAGCATATATAGTATTACTAACAGTGGAATCATCATTCCTTGAATCTCCAAGGGAAATGGAGTTGAGAAATTGGTGTAAAATTGCCAAGTTTGATATAGCAAAGCAAATCAACTTTAAGTTTGAGTGTTGAGAGGTTCAAGGGTTTGGAGAAATCAAGAATTTCACTGCACTTGAAGCACGCATAGAAAAAAATTGAAAGTATTATTTTTGTTTTCACAGTCTATCAGACCTCAAGGATGTCTTCCCATGCTTGTCTTTGTCAATTCTAAAAGCGGCAAAAATCAGGTTTGTTATTGGTGAATTGAAGAAAAGTGTTAAAGCCTTCAGGTTCAAGTTTATTGCACACTGTTTACAGAAAACTTAACATAAAACACTTACTATACACTTATTACCGAAAAATAAAAGTACACTCATAGAAATCAGTCAAGACAATAATTAGTAGCGTACAGTGACCAAAGTAGCCAATGAGCTTATTCCAGTTTTTGTAGCATTAAGTGGCTAAGAGTATTTCTACTACCCCTGGATGGGATGCTAGTCCATCTCAAGTTATTCCCCAGCACTCTGTCAGATTGCCTCAACAATTCACTGGCACCCATTTATACTCCTGGGTGGAGAGAGGCACTTTGAAGAGTAAAGTGCCTTGCCAAGGAACACACTGTAGTGCCCCCGGGTGTGACTGGAACCTGGAAAATTTCAGTCCAGAGTATTGGACTGTTTTGTTCAAACCCACCTTAAAATTTCATATTTCATATTTCAGACTTTTAGCCAGCATGTGTCTGTCGTA
The DNA here is from genome assembly GCA_947652115.1 of Blastomussa wellsi. Taxonomy (NCBI): domain Eukaryota; kingdom Metazoa; phylum Cnidaria; class Anthozoa; order Scleractinia; family Plerogyridae; genus Blastomussa; species Blastomussa wellsi. The sequence continues at coordinate 2,413,007 of OX393570.1, read as the reverse complement.
ACGGGTTTCAATGCCTCAAACAACTCAGAATGAATAAGCTACCATGATTTTGAAAACATTTTTTCTTCAAATTGATATTAATTATTTTCTAAAAAGTAACTAACTGGTATTCTTATTTTCATACAAATTTTTATTTTCCAGGGTGTTAAATTTGTTAGAAGATTTAAACAATTATTAAATCCAATACAAGTCTTTGACTTGGCATTAGGAGGCCCTTCCAAAGGGTAAGGATTGTTACTATAATTATTACATTTAGCGGCTCTAATGCAGGGCTGCAAACAACAGTCAAACATTGTACAATGGCCAACCAAAATTTACCAATATCAAATTAAATCTCAACTGTTGTCGGACAGAACGTCCGAACATTTTTTTGTGCCTTCCAATATAAATGCCAATTCTTTGCATTGACAACATGTTACTGAGGAGTTCTGTTAAATGAAGTACAACCTCACTACTGTTTTGTCCAATCAAAATGGTGAACACATGTCCTTTCACTGGAAAAGAATTATTTGCAGCCCTGGTAATGTGTTAACGTTAACCTCAACATCACTAGGGGATGGGGGTGGGGATTGCTGTACAATTTTTATTTTATTATGTTGAGAAAGTTGAATGTGAGTCTCATATTGAACAGACCTATGCATAAGTGGCTGCCATTGTAAAATTATTTTTATTTTAAATTAAATAAGTGTTACTAACCTCGTTTTTAAGTTGGTAATTCAAAAGAATTTTTATACTTAAATGAGGTTAGTGAGGCTGATTTAAATTAAAATATTATACCATGGGTCATGAATTTTAAACAAAACAAAATAATGTGTGTTGACTAGGGAAAAACAGCAAGGCTTGTTAAAAAGGATTTTTTGTCTTGTGTGTTTACAGACTCAAGCTATTTCAAAACTTTGATCATTTTCGAATTCTGGTGTGTGGGGGCGATGGCTCTGTAGGCTGGGTCATGAATGAAGTGGACCAGATGAACTTATCCAGCCAGGTGCGAATGCTCTTGAGTTTATAATTGTAGTTATCTCTACGCCATGAGACCTGTGCATAAGGCCCCCACTCTCACTTTCCAGCCAGCCCTGTCTTGTGACACACCTTTTGCATCATTCTAGCTTCCTCCCCCTGTCCACACGGGCTCCCTTTTCACTGCCTTTTTTCATGTGGTAATTTATTATTGTAGGAAACCCTATCCTGCTCTGTGGTACTCAAGATATTTTCTAATTTGTCCATGTATGCTGAAATATTGTAACTTTCTCTTAAGCTAAATTGCTTTCTATCAAATCAGTGCCAATCGGCAGACACACAAGTGTGGAAATTTTGGGTGACCAGTAGTAAATTTCTGTGAATGATCATTTACATTTAGTGAAACAGTTGGCAATGTCTCAAAATTTGGGAATGGTTTTTCATTGATGAACCCCTTCAAAGAAATAGCCAGCAAATGGCCAGCTATTTCTACAAGATTGTCAAATATAGACAGACATAACACAGTTTTTTCCTGTTAGCTAATCTTTCATGTTGCAGATAAACAAGGAAGAATCTTGATTGACATTTTGTTCTAATGTATGTCTGTTGTCCACAGTGTCAACTTGGTGTTTTGCCACTTGGAACTGGAAACGATCTGTCAAGAGTTCTAGGGTGGGGGACATCATTTGATGATGACAATGCAGTGACGCAGTTTCTTCAGCATCTAGAAAGGGCAAAAGCGGCTGTGCTTGATAGGTGGGTGAAAGTTTAACTTCAGTTCACTAGCTGCGTTTATCTTGGCCACAATGATTTTTAAAACTGCTCCTTAAAGGGGCAGTCTCACGCTATTTTTAGTAACACATCGAAAATCCAAGAGGCGCTTTTCGGTTAATAGAAGCTGCATGCTAATGATGAAATTTCCTTTGAAAGAATATCGTAATGTATTGAAACTGTTTATAGATGATTTTCCAGGCGGATGGTCAAGATAGAGCTTGATGCCAACTTGAAAATGCCGGCCCGACATTTTCAAGTTTTCCCATTACATCTCATATCAAATCAGTACTAGCATATTTTTCCTCGTCCTTCTGTTCTGAATTCACTTGATGTTATAAAATTAGTGATTTTGAAACGATTTGAATATTTACAAGGCATTAGAAGTTTAAATTTAGGTAATTCTGACCAAAAATCATGATAAACTCTGTGAGACTGCCCCTTTAAGGTGTAGTTAATTTGAACACTTTTTATACAGATGGAGTATCATGGTAGAAGAGCGCCCCTTGTCAGCATCTAGGAGTTCATCAATAGAAACATTAGACACACCTGTAAGTCTCCATTTTGGTGAATTTCCTGACACAGCAAGTTTAACAGAGCTATGCCGTGGTTTGTTCACTTTGAAAAATTTAGCCTAAATTTTTCAAACCCGTCATTTGCAATCTTCTTCATCCTTAACCATCCTTTTTATTAGTTTCGTTTCTTTATGCTGAAGTTTATTCACCATATGTGCTTTTATTTTAATTCTGTACAGTACAGACATGAATTCGATATGATGGACACGTTTGAGAACAATGTTGCAACACACCTAACAAGAATTCTTAACTCCAGTGATCACTCTATAGTAATTTCTTCAGCAAGGTAAAAAGAATTGCAGTTGTTTTTAACATTTAAGAACCAGGAAGTGGTGAATGCTGTTATCTTTGAATTCACGAGGAAAATAAATAGTTCGAAATAACCAACAGTAAATGACTGAAAATCTATAAGTGGGGAAAATGATTGTACTCCCGAGATAGTGGAGTTCAGGTTAACAGAGTTCGAGAAAGCAAGGTTCAACTGTGCTCAATAAGCAGCATCTTAATATTTTTTAGATTAAATTCTTTATTTATCTTTGGGAATCACCCCCGTACCAGTTAGAAATTTTTATTAGTTTGGTTTTTACATTTTAAGTGTTTTGAAAGCATCAGAATGGGTATATATATGCAATTTCCATCTGCCGTTAACTCTTGTTTCACTTTTTAAAAGCTAACTGCATCTTGCTGTGGTGAATCATGTGTTTGATTCCATGATCAACATCTTAATTCTTTTTACAATATCAATGCTTTGTCAAGCAGACCGGTGAGGAAAATAAACTGGAATCGTCATTCTGTTGATGAACCACCAAATTCTCACCACTGAATTAAAAGTAATCAGTGTGGAGGGAGTACAAGAAGAATTGATCTTTTGAAGCTTAATTCACCCTTGCTTTTTTGTTTTCCTCTTAGAGTCTTGTGTGAGACGGTCAAGGATTTCGTGTCCAAGGTTGGAAGTGCGTCGGTCACCTCTGATCCGAATGAAGCTGATGATCCAGACTCTTTGGCGCAAAAGGTTGGGATAAGACCTTTGGCGTGCGTAATTAACTTTGCTTTCTTACAATAGCCTTCTGTCGCTGTTGACGGCTATACTTGTGAACACGCAATAAATCAGCCTTTGTCTGTCATATGTTCTACACTTTCTTTTTCAGTGCGCAGTGCTTAACGAAAAGTTGAACCTTCTACTGAACACGCTGAGCATAGAATCGGAAGCCCTACCCACCCCCTCCAAAGAAGGAGTGTCACCAGAGATTCCAGGGAATGGAAACGGAAAGCAAAAAGTATTCGTTCCCAGAGAAGCTCTTATGTCGAGGGCGAACAGTCTGAAAAAGGCATTGAAACAGATTATAGAACATGCGGAACAAGGTATGTACCAGAGATATAATAACATAACATACCAAAAACGCTGTTTCCAATGCCTGTCAAACCGGACATCTTTTTTTTTTTGGAAGGAGGGGTGGGGAGGGGGGCACTTACCCTCCCCACCTGGAACTTCGACCGTTCACAAGACACCTGAGTCTAAACTGTCAGTAGTGAATAACTGTATGGAGTGGTAACGGTTTTGGAAAAGAATAGGTGCTTTGTATATATCTCTTAGGAGGGGTTCCCCGTGTGGAACCAACGGGGTCGGTAATGTAACAGCTCTCGTAACAAGACGGATACTTGTCGCTCTAAGTGTCCCTGTTACAGGAACGTGACTGTCCAATAAAACATGCTTTCATTCTTGTTTGGTTTTCTTTTGGCAGCTGTAGATGAGCAGAATGCACAGACAAGTGCTTCCACCAGCTCCTTAGCCGAAGCCATTGTAACAGTGGCCGCATCAGCAGCCGGGGAAGTGGTAACCACTTCTACAGCCCGCATCGAGGAGGAACTGGAACCCATAAAAGGTATGCCATTCTCAAGTGTAGTTTTCACTAGCGGCGGCGTCGGAGTCCTCGTCTTAAGCCCAGTCATAAGAGCGCTTATGACATAAGGTCCCGTTTTTACAGACCACGAACGCATTGAATTTTGTATAACCAATTGGTATTAAAACAAAAGGACTGTTCCCATGAAATCGAATGCATGAATTATTCCTTTTGTTTTTGTGTAACTTGACCCAGGTAGCAGACAGTATGGCAGCACACATTGCGACTGCCACAACCCGAGCCTTTTAGTCAAGGAGCTAGACCCTGGAGAATATCGTTTTGCTCAATCCACCCCAAATCGGATTCTTATAGAAGAACTACTCATTTTAGTAAGATCAACGGAATCGGACTCGGAAGAATCAGAACGTTTCCATTTTCTTCCGACCGCGTCGCATATAATCTAGCAAAAATTAGATTGTTGTGGTTACTAGTACGCATAGCACTTCCTTGCTGCTTGCGACTCCAGCGAAGACATGAGCAGAATCAGAACTCTGCGTCAGTTTGGGAAAAACAGCCTTAAGTAAATATCTTGGAACACAAATCATGTAGAGTTCCTGTTTAAAAAATCTTTATTTCTCAAGTTTGATGTTGATCACTTCATCTCAAAAAAGTTGCAGTTGTTAAAACTTTAATTTGGTTGTTATTTCAGACAACGAGGGCAATATCTTAGCTGCAAGGCCCGGGGATCCCTTGGAAGATCCAGAGTACGACCCAGGTCCCTCCGATAACAGATTACTAGATCCAGACCCCACTCCATTCAGCTGGTTCTCAGAGCAGCGCAAGTCGCCGCGATGCATCAGCCGAGGCAGTGCACATCCATTCAACTTTGAACCGCCAATCGATGAGAAGCTTTTTGGTGCCAGGCCCACGGTGCAATTCAGCGGTTGCATCATCTCGAGGGCGTTTCTCAAGGAGAGGCCTAGTGAGAGACTAGTGGGATCGCTGATTGGTCGAGCACTGTTAGCCAATGCTGATGCACTGTGCGCCGCGGCCACACCCATGATGAACAATGTGTTTGATGTGTAAGTTCCATCTATCAGTCATCGGTCGGTCAGTTGGTCGGTCGGTCGTTCGGACATTTTCGTACATTCGCCTGGATTTAACACATCGTTTTATCTCAACTAAAAGGGAGTTTTAGCAACCAGGACGGCAACGGCGACGAGAACACCACAAAACAATAAGTTTAATGAACAAAAACAATCGCTCTGCACGTGCGTTTTATAGCTTTGTACATTTATTTGCCGTCATCTGCAAAACAACAACGCGAATTGACCAAATTCTATGTTTTCTCGAGAACGTGAACACATGGCGGCAAAGTTTTCTTTCTTTTTCCTTACGTTACCGCCGTTCATAGTAATTTAGTTCCTGGACAGTTCGTTAGCATTTTCCAAGTCCAACAGATTTCAATAATTGCGAAAAGCGTCACAGAAACGAGAAGTTACATTTTGAAATCACGTTTTCGTTGCCGTCGCCGTCGTCGTTGCTAAAACTCTCTAAAATCTATAGAACGAAACCGGTACTCTGACTATTACGATTGAACTACAATTCTTGGAAAAATCACACAAATCAGTAGAGGAGGGGAGAGCGTGTAAGGATGGCGCTCAGTATTTAATATTTTGTTAGGAAAATGTTTTTGCGGTTAAAAATTGAATGGTGAATTTATATTTGATTTTCAGTGAGGGTTACACGGAAAAATGTGTAATGAACAACTATTTTGGAATCGGACTGGATGCCAAGATTGCGCTGGATTTTCACACCAGGAGAGAAGAACATCCGGAAAAATTCAGGTCCCATTTTGAAAAGATATATTGCTTTGATTTGCTTGACTGTATATTCCCCTACCTTATCGTTTGCATCTCCTTTAAATAATATTGCACTAATTTATAATGAACATTAGTGATTTGGCGACTCTAGACAGCATCAGCTCGTTAATAGTCCCTTTACGAGATGCTGTTTTCCTCTGTTTCAAGACGAGTCTCGGTACACAACCTTTCATATGAAAATGAGTTTTACTCGCACGTCTCTTGTCTTGAGAATCAAGGTCATTTCCATTTGAAAGGTTGTGCACCAAGACTCGTAGGTAAAAGGCAACTCGGAAATGGCTTATTAGTTTTATTTTATTTAGCACCTCTCTTCTTGACACCGGGACTATTTTGTTGCGGTCTTGAGCAGGGCACTTTACTCTCGCTGTGCCTATTGTGTTGCGGTCTTGAGAAAGACACTTTACTCTCGCTGTGCCTCTCTCCACCAAGAAGTATAAACGGGTACTGGCGAATTGTTAGGACAATCTGACAGAATTCTGGAGAGTAACCTGCTCCCAGGGGGAGTAGCCTCCCCCCATGGGGAGTAACCTGTCCCCAGGGCAGCAGCAATACTCCTCCGCTTCATGCTACAGAAACCGGAGCTATAAGCCAGTTGTGCTTAGAGGGCTATGTAGATTTTGATCACGCTTGATAGTGGAAGCGTTCTCATTGTTTTTTGCCTCTTCTCTGTTGTTGTAGGAGTCGAGCGCTGAATTTACTTTATTACGGTTTGCTGGGTGGACGGGAGCTGCTACAAAGAACTTATAAGAACCTAGACCAGAGGGTGAGACTGGAGGTAGGAGTTCCCTAAATCTCGTTCTGGTCTGTAGCTTTGTGTTGCTCTCTGTAGCCTGCGTTCCTGGTGGTTTAAGTTGGGGATATCGTGCGCGAGCGAGCAGCGAGGGGCAGCATCGTTTCTCTCTACTAAACCCCTCGCGATTTTGCCGTTTGTTTTCGCATTTCGCCGCTCGCTTGCCCGCGTTACCCGAACTGAACCGCCAGCTGTACACAGGCTAGTTCTCTATAGTTCTGAGTTCAACTTTTTGGCTACGCGTATAGTTAGCTAACTGACTCTGCATCCTGCAAGTGGAGATTTTTAACCATATTACGTTCATTTTAAGGGAGACGTAGTGGCCTAATGGTTAGTGCGCTGTACTCCGGATCGGACGGTCCGGGTTCGAGCCTCTAACCGGGGCACTGCGTTGTGTTCTTGGGCAAGACACTTTACTCTCGCAGTGCCTCTCTTCACCCAGATGTATAAATGGGTACCGGCGGATTTACTGCTGGGGGGTAACCCTGCGATGGACTAGCATCCCATCCAGGGGGGAGTAGAAATACTCTCTGTCGCTTCATGCTACAGATACAGGGATAAGCTCCGGCCTGATGGGCCACTAGGCCCGACTGCAGACTTACCTTACGTTCATTTAAAATATGGGCAATTAATAATAATTATTTTCTTTTATTCTTGTCGGATTTCCCGACGACATAGTGTGCATTTCACTGTCAGCAATTTTTATTTTTTGCTTTATTCGCAGTGTGACGGACACAAAATCAATCTTCCAAGCCTTCAAGGAATTGTTGTATTAAACATAACAAGGTACCTAAGAAAATCTTCACCGCAAAGCAATTTTTCACGTGTGCACGAGGAAAAAGTGTGTTGCATGAGTATTAGAAACCTAGTACAAAGCTTAACAAGCGAAAAAAACCGTAAACAGGGGCGGATCTAGGGGAGGGTGCAGGGTCCCCCCCTCCCCTGAGGCGACCTGTGGCTTTCTAATAAAACTAGTATTCTGCGTACATCACTCATCAGTTATGCCATTTTTTAGTGGTGCACCCGCTCTGAAGAAAAATCTTGGATCTGCCCCTGGCTAACAAATAGCTACTTTTTACTGTCATCTACAAACTGCTCTAGCATTGTTTCTGTTTTCTCTTGTTCTGCAGTTACATGGGTGGAGCCAACTTCTGGGGAACAGGAAGAGATGACGTTAGTGCTGAACCTGTTGTTATTTTGTCTGTTTGAATAGCTTTAAGCAAAACAGTTTTGCATTGCAGTGTATTGTATTGCGGTGCAGTGCATTGCAGTTCAGTGCAGGTATCGCAGCGATATTATTCAACATATAAGTATTGCCAGCTGTGGCTTGTGGCCCCTTTACTTTCGTAACTGAATGCTGATGTTGAATGTTTCAGGGTTTCACAGAGCCTTCAAATGATGACAACATCCTGGAAGTCGTGGCTGTTCTTGGTGCAAGCCAAATGGTAAGGAAACTCCTTGTGTAATTTGCTGAAAGACGAAATTTCAGTTGGGATGTAAATGGTAACTCTGTTTTGGTTTGCCCAAACGGAAAATTTCCAAAATAAACTGAAAGTCTTCAAGGGTAGTCCGAAATCCCCAACCGGAATATCCGAACGGAAACTCTGCTTACTGTGCTTTTATTGCGTATACGCTCCAACTCGGCTCAGTTCCGCTAGCCCCGAGTACATTCTACTAAATGAAACACGTTGTCGAAATCGTTTCTGTTAGGACGGGATACTGTGGTCTACTGTGACGGAAGGTTTTTTTGTTGCATACAAGAATATCACATGCAGTCGATTAGACTTCTCCATCATGGGAGGGTCTATTTTAGGAAGGATGTTTTCCTCTGAGATTTGAGGTAGGGTGGGGGCGGGGGTGCTTGAAGCGGCGTTCGTTATTGCCAAGAGCTGTATTGTCATGGTCGTTAGGTGGAGTTTTAATTGAGTGACGCAAAACCAAAGCCAAAGTAATTACTTTGGCCAATCACAAAGGACGGAGACAATCCAGTTTTACTCCTGATTGGTTGAAAAAAGTGGCGCGAGATTTTTAAACCAATCACGAAGCAAAGTAATACAAAACCAAAGTAAACGCAGAATTACTTTCTGCACTGAAGCGAAAACCGCTCTTTTTCGCTCTTTTGAAAGCAGTATTTGATTTGTTTCCTTTGGTTACTAGGGAATGTGTAAAGTGTTTGGAGGGATGCAACACCATCGGATCGCCCAGGTAAGTTTGTTTCGTTCACAAACCCCCTGATAACAATAATTATTTCACATGGCCACACGTAAAGTTCTCGTGTCTGGATTCTTTACGTATTTTTACCATCCCTTGGTTTGTATAAATCAGTTGACGCCAATCACTCTTCATGCAAGGCACTTTATTCCGGTTAAACTTCTCATTTTTTACGCAACTGTTTTCCACGGTTTAAGATGCGGTTTTTCGCCTAATTTTGTTGTTTCGCTTTTCGAGTTTTATCGCATCCCGCTTTTCATTTTATTTCTGAAGTATTGCTTTGAAACAGTGTTTAACCAAGCTTGCAGATGTTAACTGACTTGGTTTGTTAGTAAGATCATAACATCAAGGCTGCCAATGGCCTCCCAGGCAAGCGTCCTTAGGTAGTAACACGTGACGAAGTGAGATATGTCCAGGATTGAAAGCAATTACGAAAATTACTAAAATAGAGAAATTTCACAGATTTCGCGAAAAGAGATGTCAATACAGTTCATCATATCAAAGGCCTTCAAGGACGGCCCTCGACGAAACTGCGAATGTTACGAAAATTACGAAAATTATAAATTATAAATTTTGCAGTTGCGTTCAGTCCTGGATATAAGTGGACGACGTGGGTTATCTTACTTTTACATACCTAGAAATGTTTTCTTTACAAGCGCAGCGGTTGTCAAATGGACGACAACAATAATTTAGTCAGCATGTTATGTTTAACCAACATGTAATGGATCCGTATATTTTTCAGTGTCGGTCAGTGAAAATCTCCATATTTGGTGAATCTGTACCCGTTCAAGTGGACGGGGAAGCCTGGATGCAACCCCCGGGATATATCAAGATTGTTCATAAAAACCGAGCGCAGATGTTGGTTAGAGACAGGGTAAGATGAATAGACCGAGCGACCAATAAAATAAGGCAGTCTAGTGATCTGTGTGTATACACAGACGCTCGCAATGGCGTGGAATTATCCCATCCTAAATATCCAGAGATCTTCTTAATTGACAATATGTGGGCAACTGCTTCTATCATCGTTTCTACGTCATAACTTGCCCTAGTCTCCCCAGAAGTTGAAGAGGTGCATGTTTAAGCGGCAAAAGTCGAATTCCTTTCTTTAAAATCATTTGTTTTTGGCCTTTTCGAAAAGCATTCCTAAGAAACTTCAGTAGATTAGTTGAACTGATTTTCAGGTGACCCGATCTGTTACAGACCACGTGATATTCACTAGACAGTTGTTCCTTTATCCATCTAAGAACACTTATTCAAATACACGTGACTATTTGGAAATTTGAAAGGAACGACTGTCAAGGGTAACATCACGAGGTCTGTAATATGCCAACAAACCGCCCGAGCCCATATGGTCTGCTGACAAAGTTGGCATCAGACCTTGTTTGAAATCGGGGAACGGGACAACTCATAAATACCAGTGGCCAGTTACAGTTAGGACACTCAAACCATGAACACATGATTTTTTTTTTGCAATTTTTATGATTATCCAATAAGCGTTCTTCTAATAAACAAAAAGGATTAGGCACTAAAAACGCTAATCCTTTTGTCTGGATGAAGAAGTCTCACTGGATGATAAAACTAAAATTGTGCAAAAAAGTGAAGAGTTCATGGTTCGAGTGTCCTCACTGGAAAACACAGTTGAAATGTTGTCCTTTCTGGAAAAGAAATACAGAAACCGAAGAGAAACTATCGCAACTAACTAACACGTGTTTTTTTTTTTTTTTCAGGAATTCGAGTTAACGCTGCGAGAATGGACAGAACTTCAACAGGAAAAGATCAGCCCAAGCGTCACGAATGTACAAGCTGAAGTGCTGACGTCACTTGTGCAGTGTCTGAGTATTTTGGTCAACTGGTGAGGACGAATCTTTTAACTCCACAATGTCTTTTCACCCTCCAAACACATTTCGTAGTGTAGCGCGGAGCTCTCGTAAGCTTGTACAAGTATTGCGACTGTTTTGGGGCTAGGGGCATTGTTTTGCAATCTGTTGTCCGTTCTATTATTCTTTTGGCCTGATTATCAACCTCGTTCCCTGGGTCCTCTCCTTCCCGTGTCCTGGAGCGTCCCCAGGGGGCGGTGAGAGAGAGACCCTGGGAACGAGGTTGCCTGATTTTATGACGAATTTCATCCCGGGCTGAAATTTGAATGCGATTTCATGAGGTTGTTCAGCCTCTCACCCAAGAATGAAATTCTCGTCATATAATCGCAAAGTTCTTTTGAAGAAGATTTGTTCCGGAAGTCGAGCTGAGATTCGCCATGTAACCAGGCTGTAATTAAGGGTAGTGAACCATTGAGAGCTTGCGTCAGCTGCTGCCCGGCCTCAAGGTCAGCGTGTACTCGTAACACGTACGGCGTTAAATGGCAGAGAAAGATACTTGCACCAAGTATTACAACCATTTTCACAGACGTTATGAGTAACATTGTTTTATTTTGATTGCAGTGTTAAGACCGCATGTGAATCGTGTGAAAATGATCTTCAAGAATTGCTAAGTTTAGCGGACTCTGCTGCAAACTCAATAGAGAAGCTTGTCCTTGACGGTGGAAAAATCCCTGAGGTAAGCGTATGCAAAATCTCACTCGATGCCGTTACTTGGGTTGTCACGCAACGCTTCTGAATATTTTGTGACTGCACACTCATGGCCCCGTTAGAATGAAAGCTTATCCTTAGATCTAAGATCATTGCGTGCCTGTTACGTGTTAACAGCTTTGTATCTCGCTCGTTATAGTGCCAATACATTATTTTGGAGTTAGCAGTAACGGCTATCTTTCATCAGTCTCACCGATCATTGTTTGCGTGTTTTACTGTCATACCCAGGCCCCAAGTAAAGGACGTATTACGGATCTTGTGACTACCGGGAGGGCCTTGGTTCAAGCGGTTACATATTTTCTCCAAATTGACCTGCCGTCGCTTGTGCCAGTAAGTATCAACTAGAGTTATCACATGCTGTTAAGCCTCCGATAGTAAATAATCCCCACAAGCAGTTATATGTTATATATCCTGAATAGCAATCCATGTGTAAACGTTAGAGCATTGTAAAGCATGAACCACATGAAAGTACTGCTCAGTAGCTTTCATTTCAATGGTCACACACTAGGGTTTTATCCACAGACTTAAAAGTTAGAACCACCTTGTACAGCATAATAAACCGTACCACATGAAAGTACCGCTCAATAGCTTTCATTTCAATGGTCACACACTAGGGTTTCATCCACAGACTTAAAAGTTAGAACCACCTTGTACAGCGTAATAAACCGTACCACATGAAAGTACTGCTCAATAGCTTTCATTTGAATGGAGAGCATAATAAACTATATGTCACTAGGGTTTTATGAACCGCATTGTACAGCAAGGTAAACGAGAGTACTGCTTGCGTTTCATCTAGGATTGAAAGTTAAACCACAAGTCATTTGCAAGATAACCTGTAATTTACTTAACTATGTAAAATAACCGTATCTAAACCAATTTAACTATTTCGTCTCATCTTGTAGTCGATGGCATCAGAAATGGAGCGGAACCTTTGGTCCTCCATTTCAACGGTCAAATCACTTATCAGCAGAACAGTTGAAGCGTACGGTTTAACAAATCTAACGGAAGACGAGGTTAGTAGTTCATAGGTTCTCGTGGGAAGTGTAGTGGCTACCGTACAACCGACGATGAAACTTTCACAATTTATTTATATGGATGAGTCACGTCCACAGCCAAAAAGACAGATTTTGAGCTATTTTTTAAAAGGCAAAATATCACATTTTCCTATTTTCTGAAAAATCTGTCATACAAATTTTTATTTTATTTTGCATGAGTGTGTAACTAATGCGAAGTTTTAATTTGTGAAATTTGAGGTAGGGTCATACTCATATGGGTAGATTTTCAGAAAAACGCCATTGAAAACGCCACTCTTCAGCGCTCGGTTGTTCATTTTGGCCATTTAGCATTTTATTGTTCACATGTTGCATCTGATGGTTGTAGCCTGTAAAAAACACTAAAAAGAGAAAGGTAAAAAGTTAAACATTTTTATCACCTCCAAACGGTAGTAAGCCAACATAAAAGCTTTCGGAGGGTGTCAATTTTTGCTTGACGAAACGGGGTGACGGGTTAATTAACTGTAAACTTCATGTATGTTACGACGTTGTAAACAGAAATTGGTCTTGCAAGATAAAACCAAATTATTTTGTTATACTTCCCACCGACGCAGCACTACAGTTTCTTTAGAAACTTATCGAAACTTACCCCTTCTATTGTAGTAATAGCCGTGTGGAAATGAATTTCAGGTTGAAAGGCAATCCTCAGGCAAAGGAAGAAGCAAGTTTAGGTTGTCTGGGTTTCTAAGATCCAAGAAACCAGAAATGACGAAAGTTGGGTCAGCCCCTTCAGGTGAGAAACAGCAGTGAAATTGTTGTTTTTTTTTAGCAGGACTTTAAGACGACCCAAAAAACCTACTACATGAAAAGGAAACCCAGCAGTAATGGATTGATTTTGTAGAGCAGTGCCTAGCAAATATATTAGCCCATTAGGAAGTGAGGATGACTAACGATAGCGAGAATAGAAGTGGATTACAATATCAGGGTTGCCACGGTCAGGGAAAAGTCCGGGAAAAACAATAATTTTTCAAGGTCAGGGAAAAGTCAGGGAATTTTTTAAAAGTCAGGGAAAATGTTCGATGTTTGGTAAAGTCAGTGAAAAGTCAGGAAATTTTATTTCCTTTCAGCAAAACATGGTGGAACACGATTGATTTTGATACTGTTCGAGTGGCATGTGCAGAAGCAGTATTTTTGGCCAGTGGTTTCTGTTGTTTCTTTAATTTTATTTATCTAATCTAAGGTCAGGGAAAATTGTTCAAAGGTCAGTGAAAAGTCAGGGAACTATTTAGTTTATGATAAGTGGCAACCCTGAATATGGATAACCTTGCCTAGCTTGTTTTGGTTTTGCACCAAAACGCGTAGTGATTGGTTAAAAAATCTCGCGCCACTTTCTGAACCAATCAGAGAAGTAAACCAAAACCAATTGTGACTCGCTTGCGAACGTTTTCCCGCGCTTCACACCGGCTACATCTATTGTGTTGTGATTGGCCAGTATATGATTACTTTGGCTTTAGTTTTACGACACGCATCCAAAAATTGTTGTAGAAAACGCAGTCGTAACTCAGTGACTTTTGTTTTTCCCAAGGCCGTATGATTAAGTTCTGGGGAGTTGAGGAAGTCGGGAACTGGCTCGAGAGCCTGGGACTAACAGAATACAAGGAACAGTTTGTGAGGCATGACATCCGGGGTCCTGAACTGTTAAATCTAGACAGACCGGATTTGAAGGTAAAGCTGTGAAAGGCTAGGTCCTCAAATTGATTGCAATTTCAACCAGCTAGTATTGCAGTTAATACCAGTAAAGCTTTTAGGGTGAACAAACAGACGTTTTTATCTTCATGAACGTTTTTCAAAAGGCTCTCCAGAGTGGTAAATTTGAAAACACCGGATAGGTGTTAGTGTGGATGACGTTAACGAAACTATTTGAGAACGCTGATGTCACAACGGGAAAATTAACGCGGGCGTTGTGTCTGGTGAGACAACGGTTCAGTATGGACGGTGAAACAATTTGAAAATTATAGTGTGAACAGAAAACATTCGAAAACGCCGCAAATTTTGAATTTATCCAGCTTAATGTAGGCGTAGACTGTGATTCAAACTGGGAGAAGAAATGAATGCGTAGAGGGAGGCATTTGTTCCCTCGTGGTACCTTCGTACTTATGACGTGGTTTGTATTGCCTTATTAGGAACTGGGTGTGACGAAAGTTGGTCACGTGAAGCGCATTCTTCATGGCATCAAAGCTCTGTGCGGAGGAGTGTCACCGAAATCAGCGGAGAGGATTGAACGAACAGCGAAAGCTGAAGAGAGGGCAGGACGACTCAAAAGGGCAATCGACAAAGAAGACAGTCACTGAAAGTATGCGATTATTCAAACTCTAAGACCTATAAGCGTGCTTTAGAAACCAAACGAACTGACAAATTGAATTACTGGTCACACAGCCTAGAGAAAACACGTTGCTATTTAGTTAAGTTATAACTTAACTAGTCCCCTTGTAGCAGACTGACGTGATAGGGGCGACTTCTGGTCCCAGTTTTTTGTCACACGATCGCTTCTGAAAAGATGACGTGACGTGCGTCATGCAATCAGGTCCAGAAAATGGGCGTGACAAGCAGAAGAGAATAAAAGTAGTATATTCACGAGTTTAGTTAAGAGACTTGTAATTTATCATTCGCAGATGGTTTTGTTAAAAGGTTATTCACCAAATTTACCCGCAATGTATGGGACGACAGTAACTAAAATCATTTCCTACAGATGGAATTAAATAATATGATATAGATTTAAGATATATAAAGTTTAATAGTGCGCAAGATTTATATCAACAGTGTAAAAACAAAAGACAGTGTTCTTTGTTCGTAGATTTCGGTTGAAATCAGCTTTCAACTGATTAGATGTAATTAATAATACCCTTAGAAGTTCCTAAAGAGCTTCTAAAGTTTCTTGCAATTGGTGTAACCATGTATTTATATCTGGAAGGAGGAGAAAGGTACAGTTTCTACTAATAGACAGTTTTCATGCTTTGAGCTTAACTTCAGTAATGCTTTGCTTGTTCTAAAAATGCGCGTTGACATATTAGTCTTCAAGACGGCCAAAGGAAGTAAAAGAGTAAAGAAAATTTTCCATTATTATATTTTTTTTGTATTATATGTCATTTCATCAAGTCAAAACCATTTCCGCTGATGTGTTATTTAGTTCAAGGAATTGTTCATTTCTGTAAATTTCACTCAGACTGCGTCCTTCGAAATCGTTTAGCATAAAAAGTGACCAACATCTAAATCCTTTTCAAAAATGTCAACACAAAGTCAACCTCGGTAAAAATGGTAATAGGCAAACGGTCGAAAGTAATTTCTTTCATATTTAATATAAAACTCTTACAACTAGCACTCTAAGAAATACTGACTAACAGGCTGAAAAAAGGTGCTAAGACTTCAAAGTTTATTCATTTGAAATACTGAGGTCTTAGCCATGTGAGAATTTAGCGTTCGTTGGTATCTTTGCTTTATACTGGATGGGGAATTTTTTGGTAAAAATCGATTTAAGTTGGAGGCCCGAATAAACTACCTTCATTTAATTTATACTGAGGAAAAATAAAGTAGTTTCTGAGTATATACAAGAGGTGATTTTATAGAATATCATTTTGACTTAAAATTCTGGAAATAATTAAATTATAAGCTTTCTTCAATTACATTTCATTTGCATTTCAATTTTCGACAATATTACTGAGTCATGTATTTAAATGAAATGTTATTTGAGGTTTGTATCGGTTCTGTTTAAAGTTCAAAGAATAGTTTTACTGCCCTGAAATGTCTACAAATCTTGAACTGCGCAACGTTTCCTCCAATGTTTCTGTATAAACCGTTGAAACTAGAAAAGCCTGCCCCCACAGTATTTAAGTAAATTGTTGTTAGATCAGGTTTTCGGACAATCGAATTCAACTTTTTCTATTCGTCCCCACGACGGAGCCTTTTGAGACTCGTCCCGAAAAAATCCTCATTAATAACAAAGCTCTTGAAAGACCCTTTTACCTGTTTCCCATTGGTTGTTACTCGCGTGCGAAAATTCGTAACCAGGCAACAACCAATCACGGATCTCTGTAGAGTTACGCCATCAACGCGGAATTTTTCGGGTCGACTCTTTCTCGTTTACAGGAAAACAATGGCGGTAGAGTGGAGACTTGAAAGCGCCAAGATATAAATGTTTTTAGACTTTTTACTGTGTCAGTGAAGCTTTGTAAAGTGTTGAACTTCTTCTGAGTGGTCAGGTCACCAGCTCAGCTGTTGTACAGTGAAGTGTTGAGACACGAGATGATGAGAAATTTCAAATGTTATTAATTTTGTATAAAATGTTAACGAGAAATGAAAAATGAGTTTATGAGTAAATGCTGTAAAACAGAGGAAAAAATATATTTATTATTCCATCGTTGAATGTTTTGTTATGTATAGTTTCCATAAAAGCGTCAAACTTTGTAAGGTCGTAACATACTCTTTACCCATCAAAGGTCGCCAACATTCTGTCTTATGCGAGCTCTCTCCAGCTTGGTTTGCAAAGCTTATAATTGTTTCGTTCGCATTTTGCTCTGTGTTGATGAGATTTTCCAGATTAGAAAAACGCACATTAAGATGTAAAAACTAAATTGAATGATCTAAAACGTCATTTAGTGAAAAATATCGAGGTTATTTTTATCCCGAGGGATTCCAAATGCAAGAAATGCAAACCAAGTGCGACAGAGCCCGCATCAAACGGGGTAGTTGGTTATCTTCCAGTACGTGAATAAGTTGTTAGAATAGGTTCGGAAGGGGGTTATCAGTCAAAATATCTTTTAAATCATTATTGAACGCGAAATTATTTCGCTCGCATACCTTGTCGGGTTCAAATTGACACCTTTATACGGACCTGTCAGCTAAAAGAACACAAGGCAATGTAATTAACGCTCTCGTACGTTCTATTGATCTGTTTGACGCCAAAATAGTTTGACTGTAAGCCGACGTTGTAATGTTGGCCAACAGCAAGTTTGTAATTGTAATAGCTGTGTATCATTAACTATTAATCACCAATAAAATAATGTGTATCCATTCACGAGTTTGTTGTTATTTATTTCGTTTTGTGGAACGATTCTTGTCACTCTTTGGCAATGGAGTGGGATAGATGTACGGACAACCAAGAGTACTTATTTTCAATTGGCCTTATCACGGTTTTCGACGCCCTCTTGACGGGTAGGCAAAGCGGTCAGAAATTACAGTGTTTGTATGGGAATCTGATGGGAAATAACTTTTTTAAAAATTGAAGATTGCAATATTTATGAATCATTACGTTAAAATACTAGGCAGAAAAGATTGTATTCACCAAGTTTTAATTTTTTCCCGCCGCGGCACCCAAATAGACCAATTCCGATATATTAATATATCGCCGAGGCTTATGGGAATAAAACAAAAGATTTTGCATCGAGGCTTAGGGATGAATAAATAATTTCTTTTGTTTTATTCCCCTAAGCCTCGGTACCATGTTAGAATTTAATATATCGGAATTGGTCTAATATTTACAGACAAATGCATGGAAAATTAAAAAAAAAAACGAAACTGAGCGTCTTCTATTTCAGCTACGTATATCCAATCAGCCAATAAAACACTTTTCTACCTGAAACTAGAGTTTCCACCCTCGTACCCAGGGTCGATCGGGAAACGAACGACCCTGGAAAGATCCGATTTGAAGTCCGAAACTATCGGACTTCCGGTTGAAATGCGCATCCTACTTCTCAAAAGAATAGAGGGGGTAAGTTTCTAAAGAAACTGTGGTGCTGCGTCGGTGGGAAGTATAACAATATAATTTGGTTTTATCAACTGGGTTGATAATGTCAATTGGCCACCGTAAAGAGATTCAAGAACTGACGTTTCGAGCGTTAGCCCTTCGTCGGAACGAAAACTACATGGTATTTTACTTCCGGCCATTTTTATTGTTTTCAAAACCAATCAAAATCGATCCTGTAACGGAACCTTCGAGAGTCGCTTGTTTCGTCAAGCCTGCGCAGTAAGGAACGAAGACTCGAGGTACGAGATTGTAGAGTTTCATGAAGATTTTACTTTGGTGCATGCGCACAAGCGAAAATTTGACAAGCCGCTTTCACCTCTATTTTTTAATCCCTTTTGAAAATTACATGTTAGATTACATGTTACTTATCCACCACATTTATTTTGTTAAAAGGGACTTGAAAAGAAATAAGGTTCCCGCTTTTGCGCGGAAGATACTTCGAACAAAACTAACAAAACGCAGTTGAAACAGTATTTGTCTCCCAGCCCAGGGAGTGATGGTTTTAGTTTAGTTTTTAGTAATATAATTTGGTTTTATCAGCTGGGTTGATAATGTCAATTGGCCACCGTAAAGAGATTCAAGAACTGACGTTTCGAGCGTTAGCCCTTCGTCGGAGCTTCCACGTCTTGATTCGGAAATCGCTGGGTAAGGTCCACCAAGCTAGCGCTGAATATTACGGTATATAGGGATACATTTATATTTTTTAACTGCATGAACCTCTTTCCGGTGGCCAGTTTACCTTTTCAATACTTCCCACCGACGCAGCACCACAGTTTCTTTTGAAACTTACCCCCTCTATCGGGCTGTTGGTTTGCTAAGCTTTAAACGCCAAAAGATTCTGCTTGCCTCTCTCCCCTTTCTGCCCGCAGTTTCAGCAAATCGTGCGTTTTAGAAGTCAAAAGCTTACTAAATGCACACTGTGCAAAGTAGACAAACTTTATTATGCAGCTATCAATGGTTTGGCCAGGATTGGGTTCTGGGGCTCTCTCCACCGTAGAGGTTCGAACGTTCGTTATCCGCTGTGCGAGGTGAGTGCAGGCGCAAAGTCGATTCCTTCAGCCACGCGCCTGCACTCACATCGCTCAGCGGATTCTCCCTACCCGAAAAGAATACCCTCAGCCTCTGTGGAGGAGAGAGGTTCTGGAGGTCGAACGGTCCATTTTGGAAAGTGGAGAGGGCCTGGAATTGAAGGGTCCGGCATTTCGTGAGCAATGGCTGATCGAGCGTAAGGTGAGTGGTTATTTCGTTGCTTTTGGAGCAAGAAATTGTCCTTTTTATCGCTCATGAGTTATCTATCTTGAAGTTAATTTTATAACACCAAGTGTTTTTTTTGGATTTTGGGAGAAATATTCACACAGAACCTCATATAAGAAAATTGCTTCCTGGTACGGTATGATTTCAGTCAAATGCTCTACATACACGAGTTTTGACATAGCTAGCGTCAAAGATCTGTGTAGTTTTTGATGTGGGACTGTTTTGTTCCAGGTTCTTGTCGAGTTCGCCGAAAGGCGAAAAGTTTTCACAAAAAGAAAATGATACTCCCCAACATATGCATGCAATTGCCTTGTTACAAAAGGCGTTTGGAATTGATGGGGAGATCATTATTCTCCAGAGTCGCTGACTTCTGCAGTAAAGCATTGATAGGTGCATTATACCCAGTAACTAAAACTCCCTTTGGTATACACCCCTGTTTATGTAACTTCATTAGGGATTTGTAGGGGAACTTTGGCAGATAGTAGCACCATAGCCATAAAGGACATTTCTGGACATCGAGGAGTATAGTGTTGAGGACTAATCAATAACCAGGGGATCTTATAAGCCTGAGTTATTCACCAGGATTTTAGTGTTAAGAAGCTAAGTATGACTGTCCCCACAGAAAAGTGCTGTTTTGGTTTCTGTCTGCACCCTCAATGCTTTACTCTGCTCTGCTTGGTCCAGGAGAAAAAATAAGTTTCACTTGGGGGTAGTCAATATTTATTTTTGCCTTAGCTCAGATTATGCACCTATCAATGTTAAGGGAAGCCATAAGGTTATTTTACTTAAACTGAAAGTAGCCTCTTTCAGCCTGTCAATCCATTTAGACAGACAGACAGGTGGCCTGATAGTCGGTTAGTCAGTCAGCCATTCTTTCAGTCAATCAATGTCACCACAACAAGACTTGATTTGTACAACAAAATTTAATTCTCAGTAAATTGAAACTATTAACATGATATTTCCAAACTTTTCAAATTAAACCAGTGGGATAAATTATTCTTAATGCTGTAAGTACACCGCTTTTATGTAGTTCTCCAGGGGGTTCATTAAGGCTGTGTTTACACGAATGCGGTTTCATTTGTAACCGCATCGCTTTCGATGCTTTTACGCCTTTTGTTTACACGGCGCTTAATTGAAACTGGGTAGTTTTGGAAACACTGTCAAAAGTGGAGCGTTTTCAAAATGATACGGTTTAATTTCTCATGTAAACGGCTGAAATGGAGAAACCGCATCGATTTGAAAACGATTGCCAATTAGCGTGAAATTGGCCGGCTCTCAAATAGTAAACATGGTGAAATTCGCATGGAAGGCAGCGCTTGGTTATCCAAAACGCTTTGGAAAACACTCCGTGTCGTTTATGATGCGGTTGAAACTGTGTTATTTTCGATGCGGTTGAAACCGTGTTGATTGGAAAATGCATTCACGTAACGTAGCCTAAGTGCCAGGCAAATTGACCAGCTGTAAACGAGACTTAGCCATGACTTTGCCCGACTGTTTTCGTCTTCCCTACTTACTTTCTGAAAAAACCCTACTGACCTCCTACGTAAAACGTAATGAAACCCCTGGTTTTTAAGTCCCAAATTTAACAGAAAATTAATGAAATTCAGAAATCGAAAATTTACAATTAAGACTCTGCATTTTTACTGATGCCACCAAATGGAAAATATAATGTTTTCAATACTTGTCATTCTTAACCATGTAAATATTTTATTTCTCTAGTACAGAAATGATTTTTCATTTTTATAGAAGTTTTATTCAAGCCACTACTGATACTCATTTCATGGAAAGTAATTGCTTCCCTAGCAAGTACTAAATCAAGTATGGTTAATCAGAGTTTTGGAATTAAATGGAACAGATGGCAAATATTTTGTTGATTTTGAACTAAGTGATGCCAATAGGCAGGTGTAGCAACTTCAAATCCTGTAGGGGACTCAGCTCTTTTCTTACACTCGTGACAAAATGAGCATTTTAACTTTATCAACTCAAAGCAGATGGCATTTTTTCCAACCAATGCAATGCTTGAAGTTTTTTTTTTTATTTTTAAGGATAATTCATAGTTATAAGTCTTGCAGGTTGTCTGCTAGCCTCCTATGCAGAAGTCTTTTAGGACCACCATACAATCCCCCCCCCCCCCCCATAATGAGCCCAAAGAGTATATGTATAGGAGGCTAGTTGTCTGCTAGCTAGATGCTAGATTCACCCAACAATTTGATTGTAATTGTTTCTACTAAAGGGAAAATATTGAGTTCAAACAAGTGACCAAACCAGTGAAATTTTGTAAAAAGAAAATTTTCAAATTTCAAAATTACACTTTTTTTCACATATATCTGCCTGGTGTACTGGCATAAGGAACAAGATAGTGCTCAAGTAATCTATGGAAGAAGGTAATGACGATTGACATGTACTTTGGAAATATAATGCAGCCAGAACATACAATTTAAAAGATGTGCTTTTGATCTAGCCATTGTTAGATTATCTTGTTTTTCCCATTTTAAGCACACTTGTCTGTGTGCATAAAAATGAAGAAAATAAACTTACTAAAAATAAACCATTCAAAATTTTAACACCAACAAGTCTGTTGCTTAATTGCAAAGCTTTTATTGTGCTGTTAAATCAACCCAGATGACAGGCAACTCTTCCTGTTATGGCAGTCAAACTCTTTTCAGAAAACACTGTCATATATCTACTCCATTATGCTGATTTTAAAGTTCAACAATGATTGAAGAGGAATATGCATGTGTATATTAAGCAAGGGAAATACAATTTTTCCTCTCCCTGCATTAACAACAGTCAGAAGGAAATATGCATAGATAGATAGATGTACAGGAATTATATGCATATAGGTGTGAAGCTAATTGATAATAATTATTATTTTACGGATGAATTGCAACAAAAATAAAATTAGCTAGTAGCATTTCTTACTTTACCCATTCAATACTCTTGACTAATAATTTTAAAACTCCAATGGTGTCCACACAAATGAAAAAGGAAATTAGGATTAATAATCAATTTCAAATGCAGATTTTTTCCTCACTTTTTTTACAACAAGGCCTTCAACATTGCTTTGTCAGAGGCAGGATTCTCATTTCCTAGGATGATGAATAATCTGTACAGGCATGTGGGTTAATGGTTATTAAAATGAAATTACAATTAAAGCAATTATTTCTATTTTCAAGACAGCAAAATGACAGTACATATGGCATCATAATGGGGGTTTCTGGCAAAGTTTTCCTTTTTGCAGTCCTTTAACACCATTCACCTAATTTTTTTAGAAAAATATTTAAGCATACCTCTCCAGTGAAAAAGAGGAATTTATGATTGTTTTTATTATTTTCAAATGCTGAGCTTTCTCTTCGCTTTGACATGTACAGTGGATGTAAGACATTTGCATCTCTTGCAAGTCTGGCATGCAAAATGCATATCCAAATTGCAAATCCATTGCTTTTGTCTTTAGACATAAAGTTGTTCTACATTGCCCTTCTTTAGGCAGGATATATAATGAAGAGGTTCATAATAATGAAGGTTTATTTTGTTTGCTTGAGTTACAATTAAAATAACAATTATGGTAATACTATTTTAAAGAAAATGAATGACAGAATATATAACATCGTAATGGGCATTTTTGACAAATTTTCCTCTTTTTTAAATTAGCACTGATTACTTAAGCTTATTTTATAAAAAAAAACATTTAAACGTACTTCCCGTGTTAAAAAAAATAAAATTATGATTATTGTTTACTAAGTTCCTCCCTTGCTTGACAGATTAAATAGCTGCAATACATGAAGCTCTCCCAGGTGTGATCTGGAAATGCACACCTGGGAAAAGCTGTTACGTTTAGTGGTCATTTTATTATATTTTCAAGAGAGTAATTGGTAGTACATTTCACCATGATAAAGTGTTATAAGTTGCCGATCCCCAAATTGTCTTTTTTTTTCAAAGAGTCCTCTATTGACTCCATATATATCTGCAAGGAAGAAAATTGTATGAGTAACAGGATTATCTTTTTTGAAAAGTAGTTACAGAAAATGCAGTGAGAGCTTTACCATGTAAGAGGTGTACTTACAGTACTAAATTGAGAAGTTAATGTCATCCAAGTCCTCTTTTTTTCCTTTTCATTGCTCGATTTGCTTGAGACTTGTTACATGTCACAAAGCTGAAGGCATTTTTCCTATTTTAGGGATTTGCTACCCGCTTCGTTTTAACGCATGCCCTTGAAAATGGTGGCCGTATCTACTACGAGTATTGCAAAGATATGACACGAGTATTGCTAATTCCTTTGCAATTAACAGCGGAAGATCCTGTAGATGCCAAGAAACTTGCAAAAGCCAAGAAGGTAGCAACGGAAAGGTTTTGTAAACTTGAAAACAAGGAACAGCATGAGGAAAGAAGAAAACTTCCACCAGGTCCTTCAAAGAGTGTAAGTTTTCAAAAAAGTATGTTTTCCTGATGTGACAATGCATTGCTAATGCAATGCTCATACCATTTAACTGCAGAAAACTATGGCAATAAAACCTGAGAAAAACATGACAATTTAATTTAGGCTCATCTTGCAAACCACAACAATTCAAAGCTAGTCAATCACATGAAAAGTGTATCATGTTATTTGGAGTTAAAGTAAAACGTCGCTCCTGTCTTGATTTCATTTCAGGAGTCAAGTTGCAGACTAAATGTGGAAGCAGAGCTTCAGAAGTGGGCCGAGAATGCTTTTGTTCTTCCCGATGACCACCTTGACACAAGGTAAAGGTGGATTCCTCCTGAAGGGGATGTGTTCCCTGGAAGTTTTAAATGCCCCTTCAGGGGATGTGCAGTCATCCACACCAGTGCAGAAGACTGCCAAAAACACGTGGCACATTTGGGCCATAAAAAAAAGAAAGATGGGACAGCCAAAAATTGGATTTGTCAAGGTACTAGGACATAGAGGGTGACAATCCTATGGTGGTCCATAACTCTCCAGTGAAAAAGAGGAATTTATGATTGTTTTTATTATTTTCAAATGCTGAGCTTTCTCTTCGCTTTGACATGTACAGTGGATGTAAGACATTTGCATCTCTTGCAAGTCTGGCATGCAAAATGCATATCCAAATTGCAAATCCATTGCTTTTGTCTTTAGACATAAAGTTGTTCTACATTGCCCTTCTTTAGGCAGGATATATAATGAAGAGGTTCATAATAATGAAGGTTTATTTTGTTTGCTTGAGTTACAATTAAAATAACAATTATGGTAATACTATTTTAAAGAAAATGAATGACAGAATATATAACATCGTAATGGGCATTTTTGACAAATTTTCCTCTTTTTTAAATTAGCACTGGTTACTTATTATTACTTCCCTTGTTAAAAAAAGTAAAATTATGATTATTGTTTACTAAGTTCCTCCCTTGCTTGACACATAAAATAGCTGCAAGACATGAAGCTCTCCCAGGTGTGGTCTGGAAATGCACACCTGGGGAAAGCTGTTACGTTTAGTGGTCATTTTATTATATTTTCAAGAGAGTAATTGGTACTACATTTCACCATGATAAAGTGTTATAAGTTACCGATCCCCAAATTGTCTTTTTACAAAGAGTCCTCTATTGACTCCATATCTGCAAGGAAGAAAATTATATGAGTAACAGCATTATCTTTTTTGAAAAGTAGTTACAGAAAATGCAGTGAGAGCTTTACCATGTAAGAGGTGTACTTACAGTACTAAATTGAGAAGTTAATGTCATCCAAGTCCTCTTTTTTTCCTTTTCATTGCTCGATTTGCTTGAGACTTGTTACATGTCACAAAGCTGAAGGCATTTTTCCTATTTTAGGGATTTGCTACCCGCTTTATTTTAACCCATGCCCTTGAAAATGGTGGCCGGTTCAATATGGACCAAATTGACCAACTGAAGAGACTTGGGGGATGGGCTGAGAAATCAGCTGTGGTGCACTTGTACATTTAAAGAATAATCGAAGAATACAGTGACACATGTGGGTTGCTTATACCAGGTAAATCAAATAAATTGTCATTAACATTGAAAACAGTCGTTGGTGCTGATGCAAGGCAGCACAAGCACAAGGATAAGACAACAACATAACATGGAGCACATGTAGTTCACGTCTTATCTTGAGTAACTCTCCAGAATATCATAACAAACAGTTTGTCCGATGGGAGGAATATTCATTTGATATTTCATGCAATCTTTACTTTTCCTATAAGGGCTAAGAGACCAGGAAGACCGCGAAGAAAGGCTGAAGAGGATAAAGTCGGCATATAATTATCGCCTCACACCACCGCAAAAAAACACCAAAACAGAGCAGGATGCTCTGGAAAGATTCCCCGAAGAATTCCAAAGGTTTCTAACAGAGGATGCTGGGATGAAAAGGGTGCAAGGTATGTTTTGCAATATGTATTAACAAGACAGTTTCAGCTTTTTCCTCGAAAAACAAATTAACTAAGATGTGGCACTTGTCTGGGATCATAAGCAATATCATAGAGTTATTAATATCAAGTTGTTATCAAAAATTTGTATCAACTTTATCAGATTGCTATCTAAAATTTGCATATTAACCAGTCCAGATAAGAGAAAGTGACTTCTTTTTTGATACATAACACTATGTGGGTACAATGCAAAATGTGTCTTAATTGTTTTTTCTAAGACTTGAGAACATACCAGTAGTTGTAGCTGGTCTGTACAACCCGCACTATGGAAGAATTTTATATAAATTCCTCAACATACAGGAAAAATGTAGCACTTCCTTGAACTGTAAAAGTGTTTGTTTTTGTTGGGTGACTGTATCTACTACGAGTATTGCAAAGATATGACACGAGTATTGCTTATTCCTTTGCAATTAACAGCGGAAGATCCTGTAGATGCCAAGAAACTTGCAAAAGCCAAGAAGGTAGCAACGGAAAGGTTTTGTAAACTTAAAAACAAGGAACAGTATGAGGAAAGAAGAAAACTTCCACCAGGTCCTTCAAAGAGTGTAAGTTTTCAAAAAAGTATGTTTTCCTGATGTAACAATGCATTGCATAGCAATGCTCATACCATTTAACTGCAGAAAACTATGGCAATAAAACCTGAGAAAAACATGACAATTTAATTTAGGCTCATCTTGCAAACCACAACAATTCAAAGCTAGTCAATCACATGAAAAGTGTATCATGTTATTTGGAGTTAAAGTAAAACGTCGCTCCTGTCTTGATTTCATTTC
This sequence comes from Blastomussa wellsi, assembly GCA_947652115.1. Lineage (NCBI taxonomy): Eukaryota > Metazoa > Cnidaria > Anthozoa > Scleractinia > Plerogyridae > Blastomussa > Blastomussa wellsi. Next base: position 2,386,165 of record OX393570.1, on the reverse strand, counting down.
AGGAGTCAAGTCGCAGACTAAATGTGGAAGCAGAGCTTCAGAAGTGGGCCGAGAATGCTTTTGTTCTTCCCGATGACCACCTTGACACAAGGTAAAGGTGGATTCCTCCTGAAGGGGATGTGTTCCCTGGAAGTTTTAAATGCCCTTTCAGGGGATGCGCAGTCATCCACACCAGTGCAGAAGACTGCCAAAAACACGTGGCACATGTGGGCCATAAAAAAAGAAAGATGGGACAGCCAAAAATTGGATTTGTCAAGGTACTAGGACATAGAGGGTGACAATCCTATGGTGGTCCAGTCCGGGGTCATCCTCTCCCAGTGATGCGTGGTTTGAATTTAAAATCCCCCTCCCGTCCGGGCATGCCTCGGCCATTTGGCATTTTTTCCTTATTTGGCGGTGTATTCCCCATCTCCAGACACACAGAAACAGGCAATTCCCTACCATGGGATTTTTCCTCTACCGCAAGTACGTAATTAATAAAATGGGAAGGGAAAAATATATGTGCAAAGTGCTATGTAAATTGTGTGCAAGTAACTCATTGGTGACATTTTTGGCCAGAAGGGGACGTTGAACTTATGACTAATGTTTTTGGCTACTCCCTGGTATTTTTTCATAAGTGTTTTGACATCAGCAGTATGTCAAAAGCCGTGAAGAAAAGCATCTCGAAGCAGGCTTTGATGAAGTACAGCTATCCCATAGCAGCTACAGATCGGTAAGCAAACCACAAATGAAAACAACCATCTACCTTTTGTGATAAAAAAACAGAAGTTATATTCAGAGGCTTGCAATGAGCAAAGGTCTGAATATAACACTACCGTATGATTTTTCCTTTTCTTTACTGCCTTTTTCAGGTTTGTTTCACCTTATATACAAACCCTGGCTAAGACAGTAATTGACGTTTAATACACTTCAAAGCAGTTGGGGACATATCATTAGGCATAAATAACTTACCTTCACCAACTTCGTTACAGCTATTATTCCTGAAGGGGATTTCTTCAGTGCCATGCCACAAAAGTGATTCCTGTCAGTAAGATTTGAACAAAACCTTGGCGATGCAACAAATCAACTTGAGAGGGCCAAAAAACTATATTTGGAGACACTAAGCGCTGGGACAGTTAGTAACATTTCAATTCAAAGGCGACAGACCACAATCTCAATGTTGGCTCCTGTAATAAATATCTAATTGCCATAACCGTTCATCAGTAGGATGCCTAAAATGCTTGTAATTCCACAATTGGTTTCGGCTCCATTAAATCCTATACCAATTGCAGAACATTTCAGGTGGAGCCACCCACAATGTGAGCACAGTTACTGACAAGAAAACGTAATAAGGAAAACAACGAAAAATAAATTAAACCGTTAAACCATTGCGAACTAAGCATACATGTCAACTAAATAAATCGAACACGTGCACCACCTATGAAAATACGCGCGCGCGCCTTCAAATCCAAATGAAGAACCCGGAAGCAGCGCGTATAAATGAATTAGAGTTACAAAGACGAAGTAACAATTACAAACAAGCAAAGGATACGTTGTTGGTTCTCAATCACAAACCGCTGATCTCAATTCCCGAAGTGTAATGTCATATTTAACACAATTGATTTCACCGTGGCGCTTGAAGAAGTTATTAAACGATTTGAGAAGCGCAGTAGTGTTGAAGCCTTGGTGATGAAGACGTGAAGAAAGACTACGAAGCCTGTCTATAAAGTCCAATTTGGATGAGCAAATTCTAGCATATCGCACCAATTGAGATATGTAAACACCATAGGCCGGATTGGCTGGGATGTTGCTGTCCATATGAGGAAAGTTTACAATCCGGAATGAGAAGTCATAATTTTTTTCTTAATTGTAGACATTTCTTGTGCTTGGTGCATTTTCCAAAAAGTGTGTGCCCTTGATATAACATCTGAAGGTGAATTTAATATTCAAGAAGCTATATTATAAAGATAAATAGGACTTCAAGTGCTTTGTTTAGTGTGTTTTTGTCACACCTATGGTAAACAATAACCAGTATGTAAACTATACTACATGGATGTGCTGTCTAAGATCTATAAATAACAGTGTAATAAAGATTACTGCCTAGTTGACAATTTGTTTCTCTGCTTTCATTTTAGACACAGTAATATTAATTTTCACCTTTTTACTCTTACAACACTGTTGAAGCTATAGCGTGAGAATAATAAGATGTTCTCCCACGCTTTACAATGCAAATCTCAACTGTCTAATTACATTTGGTCAAATAAAAATAAAGTTTAAAGGAAGTGATAATTACAGCTGTCAGCAATAATATTACAGTACTGCTTGATAGTGCAAAACATTGGAGTTTGAATTGAAATACATAAAGATGTCCAGATATTCTGTCCAACCACAGTGGGATTTCATCTGACATTTTCAAATTTTGGTAGGCCATTGTCCGACTTTTATTTTGCAGGCATGTAAATTTTGTAACATCAATGATCCAATGCTTATTTTTAGGGAATAAGTAACGTTGATCATACCAGTCCTGGTAAAATGTATGCCCAGTTGGGATCAACTATTACAAAGTTCCTCAGGAAGGCCATTGGCGATGAACAACTCTTGCCAAAGCAGCCATTCTTCAAGGAGGACTATGAACATATCCTTGATGTGTTGGGCATAGACAGTGATGCAGAATTGTAATGTAAGTAATGACGAACTTGATCACCTGCACGTTAATCACCTACGCTGTTACAAACCAATGTTTAGCCCCATGCAAGTTGAAAATTCATATATGCCAATTAAAAAATAAAAATCGACGAAAAGTATTAGTGAAAAATGTTTTTTTTTATGAAATGGGAGGAAGATAACGTACATTACATGTGTAAGTAACTCTTTGGTGGCATTTTTGCCATTTCTTCAATAGGGGATGGCAAGGCATTTCCATTGCTGGATAGATGGCATCGCTTTATGGCTTCCACTGTACAACATTCCAGTACAGAACCAACCAAGGAGATAATCTCCTTCACCATATGAAGAGAAGGCACGACAGCTCAGTGGCTGGAGAAAAGATTCTTCTGTACCACGTGCCAGTACAAAACCAACCAAGGAGGTCATCTCCTTCGTCACATGAAGAGAAGGCATGACAGCTCAGTGACTTCTTCAGGCATCAAGAAATGGTGCCATGAACAGTGTTTTAGTTTTACTTGGCGTACGACATGTGTTGCACTGTGTATTATGTTCTGTTTATTAAAAGATCTTGATTTATGCACCTCTGGTGTGGAATTGCTTTGATTTGTAAAATATGTTGTGTTAAAAATGTTATTTTTGATTGGTGCCAGTATGACACTCCATTGAAAACCACTTTATTTAGAAGGCACAATGTTTCGGCCACGACAACAAGACTGAACCTAGGGAAATGGGACCCCGAACAGTTAAAAAATTATTATTCCTGCAGCAATAAAAACGCCGCAAGTGATGATAGGCAATTCCATGGTCCTTGCAGATGTTACATATAGACTCAATTTTGAACATTCCAGACATTTTATGTATAAAGGTCTTATGCCTATGAACTTAAGCTTTCCACAAGTACTGCAGGAGACCTTGTCTGACTACACTTTTCAACTTTGGGCCCACTGCCTGCACCAAGTGCATGTATTGCTGCTTCCATCTGGGTTTCCGGAAGCCTCTAATTCACATCTACAAAAAAGAAAAGGTTTACATGAGTGATGCAACCATTTCTCAGGTACTTACAGAAAATGTAGGGATAGCCTAAAATACGTACATCAGTAGAATACATTTCATCATCATTATTATTTATTTCAGTTTAAATTTAACAAATTAGAGAAATACACAACCCATAATATATAGCAAAGCTAATCAAGACGGGTTGTGTAACTTACAATCAAATTTAACAAATATAGATTAATAGTTAATTAACCAGGTGAAATAAATAATTTAAATAAAATAAACAGGTATACACATTCACAGATTACTAGTATTTTCCTCAGTATAGCAAGAAATCATAAGAATACAGAACAAAGGAATTAATAATACTAGCTTAGCCTTAGAGTTTTACCTAATTTTTCATTTATACTTACATTACTTGCCATGTCCTTTGCTTGGTGTGCTTGCATTTTGATTTTTTACAGTAATTGAGGGCGGTCATAAGGCCTGAAATATTTTTGGGTTGGATGATGTTCTTGTGTTGATAGAGCTTGCAGCCACTTTAGATGGCTGGCACCACCAGATTTAAATTAAGATGCATTTACCAATCCATGCAACAGTTTTTTCGGTTTGGGAATTAATACAGCGTTATTCATGAATATTTCTGTTCTTGTCGGACTATTAATCCAGAAGTAAATAAGCAAATCTAACAATGTGCTAGTTTAGACAACCTGCAATGGACTATTATTCCTGCTTGTGGGAGCATATGGTACTTAAGATTATTTTATGTCCTAGGTGATTACCATGTAGTGGCTTGAAAAAGAGAACTCAGTTCCTCTTTGCAATATAAAAATTGTCACATTGCGGTGGAAAAGAAAGTATTGTCACATATATGTAAAATGTAAAAAAATGTAAATGTTATCTATTATAGTAGTCATGCACTTAGTTTCTTAACTCTTTTTCTACAGGCCCTTCAAATTTTGTTCAATCATGTTGCGTTACTTCCGAGTGCTGCCAATTTTTTTCCAATTTTTGTTATGTACCCCACCCCAAGACCCAAAAGTTTTCAAAAAAAAATTATTCATTTAACCTTCCTATATTCAAAATATTCACAACAAATATTATTTAAAATGCCACTCAATGTGGGTTGTTAAGGGTTTAGGAGAGATTTTTCCATCTTTTTATAACGTTGTCGATAAAAGCCCTTTCTTTTGCAGATCAGCCAAACAAATTCTAATATCTAAACAATTAACATGCTAAAAGGTCTGAATTTTTTGTTTTAATTTCAGTTTCTTAGATGCTGGTATTCTAACTGAGCAAAATACATACAACAAACACCATATTTCATAATGGCCACCTTGTAACTTTTCATTTGACTGGGCTTTCTATCCCATGTATCTATTTAATGTTTCGATCTGATGGCACTGAATACCATTTCTCCTAATAAAAGTCAAAATCAAGGCTTAAACGACTTGCAAGTACAAAATTACATTTCCTGTATGCACTATAATCTTTTTCATGATTGAAAAGAGTGGCAACCATTTATGAATAGGATGTATGCAGTGTCAAGTCATTCTTAAAATAGGAATGATTAGCATTGTATCAACATAAACTTTCAAATTATTATCTAGTGAGTATAGTATTCACTAAGACGTTACCAATAAAAGTACACGTGAGAATCAGAATTGATTCCTTTAGTGTCATTTGGTGGTACATTTTGTTGTTAAGCCTTAAGTAAAATTGCATCCTGTTTTTCTCTCCATATCTACTCTGGTTTTTTCTCTGAAATCCAAGATAGTTGATAGTGCCACTTGTTAGGGAAAATCCTGTGGGAGAACCCTGCAAATGGGAAACAGCCACAATTAAATAATCATTTGCAATTCTAATAATGATTAAACTTTAAAAGGAAAAAAACCATAAACATTTTGACTTCAATTTAATCATCATCTGAGGGTGCCTTGATGTTCTTGATGATCACTTAGTTAACAGTGTTAAGTTTCCTCCTTTTACATGAAAATTTTCATACATTTTAGCCTTCAATTGGCATTGTGAATAATTATTTCCCACAGTTTTCCAATTCCCGTGCATAAACAAGCTTTGTAATTTATTTTGTTTTGTTAAATGTAAATGGCAGTAATCTACAATGTCATGACCTTATCAAGTTGTGTATACATCTACCCATAACATGTTTCCGGCTTCCCAGTTTTAAGGTCGTACATTTATCAGTAGTTTCATTTTTTAATTCACTTACTGCTCCACAGGAGTCCACAGCCTCAATTGGGAAATCTTGACATCTCAAAGCCTTTAAATTTTACTGATTAATTTGTCACTATCTCGATATGTGGTGGATGATCTGGTTTGATCTACAAATTAATAATAAAAGGTACCACAATCAACTGCTTTTCAACTTCATCTTGTTATATGACATCAGTTACATAGAGGATGTTTGCTGAAACTGACAGGAGGGTTTCCCAATATTTTTCGGACATTGTCTCGGACTTCAACAACCTGACTTTGTGAATTAACTAGTAGATGTAAAAGAAGTTACACTTACATTAAGAGTTTTGTTGCTGACCTTGTGTCCCTTAGAACACGCTGGTAACACCAGCTAGAAGTTGATGGCTGTAGAAATCAGAACCACTGATTACTACTTATTAATTTTACTTATTAATATCAACTTTTAGTACTTAATGTATTATTTTTCACCAATTGACTGTTCAGCTGTTAAGGCATTATTACCTATTTATTAGGTAAGAGTTGAATCCAACAGTATTAGGTTTAAGAATGCTGTGCAGTTGTTTCCTTACAATTGTTTCTAGGACAAAGGAGAAAATAGGAAAATTTTGCTACTGACAAAGTTTGCCATTGATCCATCCTTCACTCCCCTTGAGCAAGCGAAATAAATTTTTGGACAAGAAATGCCACCAACAAAGCTATGTCCATATCTTAAAAGAAATTAAAGAAAGCGCAACAAATGGGTTTTATTTAGTTGTAATGAAAAGCACATATAAACTGATATAAAGCTGCCCAGTGAAATCTTTCCCAGAACAGACGGGAAAATATACGCGCAAAGTTTGGGCGGGAAAGTGTTTTTGACAACGTGGCGCCATTTTAAAGCTATCTAACACCTTTTATTTATATTCATCCGTGTGATTGTCTGAATGAAAAAACACTCTGCTAATGATTGCCAATCGGATTTTCATGAAACGAGTAAAACAGTTTGCTTGCAATTACCTTAGCCCAAAAACGGTTGACTCATTCCCATCTCCGCTCTTTTGTCGCTTGGTTCATCTCACTTGCTGCGCAACGCTTTACTTTGACTTCAGTTGCTTCTGTGGTCAGAACGGAGAGACAGATCGTTTTTATTCCTTGAAACAGCGAAGATGAAATACTCTTCTCCCTTTGTCTCTTTCTTTTTTTTTTAAAAAAAAAGTCTTTCCTGTGAAGAGTAGAAGAGCAAGTAAAAAAAATGCAACGAGGACAAAAGAACTTTATAGAAGCAACAACTGAGAATATAAGCTTACTTGCATGATAAGGAATCAGCTTTCTTGAGCTTACATTGGCAAACATCCCTTCCTTCTAGAGAATGAATAGGAATACAAACAATTGTAATCCACAGAAGAGTAAACCATTCATTAAATTGGAGAATAAAAGAGTATTCGTACAGTTGTAGTTTGGAGAATATTCGCCTTTACTTTTTTGCGAAATGCTTCCTCCCCGACGAAAAACTGACCAACATGACCAACAGTGTGATTGTTTTCCCGCCTTGCCGACGCGGGCCGCTTTGTGCAAAAAGGCGCGAAAACTGTGGACCCGCGCGTATTGGACTCGAACCCGCAGTCTTCTGAAATATTCAAAGATTTTGTGAAAAAAATGCGTTGGGACTCGAACCCGCAATCTTCCATGATTCGAAGATTGCGGGTTCGAGTCCCGTCGGAGGTGTTTTTTTTCCTTCTTCTTTTTCTTTCCGCCATGAAGAAGATATACCTGTTTGCAGTTTCCATTATGTTTTCCGAAGAAAACCTAATATAAGATAAAAAATTTGGGAGGGATCTCCAATTTATAAATAAAAAAAATAAATAATGTTTATATAATAACAAAATCAATGCTCGCGCTCTGATTGGTAAATCAGTTACGGTTTTTTGTGCCGGTAAACCCATGGAAAAATCGCGCGTCTTCTGAATAGATTATTATATAAAAGCAATAGACCACACTTTCTATGGGTTTTTAGTATATTCTCAGCTCCGACTATTGCATTTCTAGCTTTTTGATTGGCTAAAAATCTCCGACTATGAGCCAATAGTCGGAGTTTTACGTCATATGGAAAATAGTGCTTGTGACCGGAAGTTGTATGCTCTTTCCGTACGCTTTGGAAAATTGTGGAAATAAAAATCGGCGGCAAAACCCGGTTTGAGAATTTACTAAAACAATTATTCCATTCGCCCTTGTTGGATATGAAGTGATTATAACCAACTCGCGCTACGCGCTCGTTGGTTATTTTATCACTTCATATCCAACGCGGGCTCATGGAATAATTGTTATATAGTTGTAATAAACCCACTTGGGATGTTTGGGAGAACACTCGAAAAATTCTTTTCTCGTGTTTTCCCAAACATCCCGCTTGGGTTATTACCCTATAAACCCATAGAAAGTGTGGTCTATTGCTTAAATAACATTTATTCAGGATTTACCATTTCAGTTATAAAAACTGCTATCAAAATGGGTCCTGTGTAAAATAAAGCAAAAAAGAAATGCGGAAACTTCATCATTTTAAGCAAAAAAAACCCTTGGGACGCGATTCGAACCCGCAGTAATTCTGCCGAAATCTCAGGATTGTTCTTCGAGTAGAAAGTCCTAGGACTCGGACCCGCAATCTTCTGCGACAGGAGCCCATGACAACTTCATCATTTTTAACAAAAAAATCCTTGGGACTCGAACCCGCAGTATTTGCAACTTTGAGAATGCGGGTTCGAGTCCCGCAAGCTCTATCTTTCACGAATCCAAGTCATACGTGTCGAATTCGAAATCCATCCAAATTTATTTTATTTCATTCTAGCTTTTCTTCGAAAAACGTAATGCAAACGAGCAATATTGTCTTGGTGGAAAAAAAAAGAAAAAAGAAAAAGCACCTCCGACGGGACTCGAACCCGCAATCTTCGGCTGGCCTGACGAGTGCTCACCTCGCACTCCGATTAGGAGGCCGACGCCTTATCCATTAGGCCACGGAGGCGAGCATAAGTTTGCCGTCAAAAAATTAATATTTGAAGCTGGGCCCAAACAATAGCTGCAAAAAGGCGCGGCTACTAAGGCTGTTCAAGATCTCGTGATTTCGAGACTTCTGCAAAATATCCAAAATGGTGAGTACGGTACGTTTCGATGATTTCTTATTAGTTGTCTTTTACTTTCATGTTTTATTTGCGGGAGGATTAAAGGAAAATAGTTTCGTTAAGTTGTTAGATGGGTAACTCTTGAAAACAACCTTGGGATACTTTGATGTTGTGATGTTTCAGTTTGGCGAAGATCAGAAAAAATTTTCTGTGACGTCTTCAGTGTTCAAAATAAATTAAAACTCTTCATAAAAGCTATGGCAACTTGCAGAAACGGAGCGATTATTGTGACTATTTTTGCTATCATTCGATTATCGCTGAGAGATGTTTACTCTGCGCTGTAAAAGATTACACGTCGGCGGGACTCGAACCCGCAATCTGCAATTTCTTGTCTGACGGGTTCGAGTCCAACAAAATCAAATGATAGCTTCCTTTAGATTTCTAATTGCAGTTTATTTGGTCATTTTGAAGCTGCTCAACGGTTTCTTCAGGAAATTTAATGTCATGCTAGTGGTCACTTGCTGCTTCTTTCAAACAATGGAAAGGTGTACCCTGTCATCGTGAAATTCTAGTGACTTATATTTCTTCCGTATATTTTGTTTTGCTAGGCTAATCCCTTACCTCATGGCTTAGACAAGATACCTGATGTCCAAGGATACCTTGTGTTAAACTCAGAAGGAGCAGTGCTTGCTGTAAGTGTGATTTTTTAATATATTTTGCAAAGAGATCTTGTTAACTGTTACTGGTCATATTTCACGTATTTCCTGGCTTGCTTTTCATATTATTGTAAATGCAAAGCCAGACGTATCCCAGTTTTTAAGCCTAGTGGCCAGGGCAAGGCAAACAAGGTGTATTATTGGAGATTCAGAAATGATGAATTGATAATGTATCGGCCAAATCAAAGCTTCAACATCCCCCCCCCCCCCTTCCCAGCATTATACTTGCTGGGACCAATTTATACCAACACCTTGGTGGAGAGGGGCATTTTGTGAGAAAATTGCCTTGCATGGAACACAATGTAGTTACCTGATCACGGCTCGAACATGGACCACATGATATGGAGTCCACTACAAACCTTTATGCCACTGTGCCTTCCACACTTGAACATTATTTTGGTAATTTGTTTATTGTAGTCATCTGGTGAACTTGAAAATGAAGAGAACATTGCAACAGCCATCACCAAGATGCTTCAAACTGCAGCCAAAATACCAATATCAGGAGATAGAACACAGACCTTTAAGAGAATGTCAGGTAGGCTTGGCACCAAGGATAGCTTTTAGTTGATAAATAGCTAGAAAAGTGTATATTCCGTAGTTCAGTTCTTCCAGAAGTATTTTTATGTTGGGGAAAAATAACAAAATTATTTTTTTTTGCTTCACCCCTTAAATTGGCCAAGTTAAAAAGTCAGTTTTATGCGGTTTCTATAGCATTGCGTGACTAAGATTATTTCTACTCCCCCCTGGATGGAATGCTATTCCATTGCAGGGTTACCCCCCAGCATAATTTGCCGGTACCCATTTATACACCTGGGTGGAGAGGTACTGTGAGAGAAAAGTGTACACAGTGACCCCAGCCACAGTTCCAAACAGGACCAGCCAATCTGGAGTCTTGCGCACTATTTAGGCCGTCATACTTCCCAAATTGTAGACCCAAAATTCCCAATCGTAACACTCCTTGTGTTTGCAAATGAAACTAGACAGAGAAGTTGCTACCAATGGAGAAACTCTTTTTTTTGTGAACTCAAGGAGCCCAAGATACCAAGTCGATCATTTTAAAACTTTATCTTTTGTATTTCTTATTGCAGTTTATTATAGAGACTTCACCTTGATGGCAACAGTATCTAATCAAAAAATATATGTTGTCAAGAGACCTTTGAAACAGGAGAGTGAATAGAAAGTAAATTACTAGAAAAAATTATTAATAAGCCAAGAAAATCCACAGGCTGCCTCAGGATGGATCCAGCAAATAAATCAAGATGTGGCTTGACTAATAAGGTGGAGCAGACTGACTTGGAAACTGAAAGTTCTACTGACCAAAATTTAATGATTAAAGATGTTGTTGTTTCCCCGTGTTACACTGTAGTTGGCAATGGCTCTGAAGTCTGTTGGGATGAATGCAGAAATAGTGAAAGAGCGTGTTCCACAAGTGGCAAAGCTGTGAGCCATGAGAAGTGTGGCACCTGTTATTCTTTGGCTACCATGCTTCTCGTAGCTCACAGCCTAATGTCACTCGTCTTTGTTGCCATGCTACAATTAACTGGCAGCTTCCCACTCGTGTAACATGCACTTTAACCGTTTTCATGTTCATCCCCACTGACTTCGGAGCAGGAGACTGCAAGTAGCCAAATTATTTAACACTGATCACATTCTACAAAATGATATTTCTTGCTTGAAATTTTGTCAGTTGTTTGAATAAAGAATATTTTCTGTCTATATTGTGAATCTGAGCATTGGAGTAGCTTAATGGTTTATTAGCCAAGGACAATTGCCTGGGGTATACACTTGACACAACAGACTTGCTCATGGGCCTGGCGACATAGGTCTACCAGAAAGTGTAGAGGTGATAAAAGGGGTATACATCCTTATTTTTGGACAGAGTATGGTTTTTTAAAGTGGGTATTTCATTTTGAACAGGGTATGATCTTTCACACTCTGAAAGTTCAGTTCTGAGAGTGTTCAAAAGCACTTATGTAAACCAAACAAAATACATACAACCTTGAGTTTCAATTTAAATATTTTATTCCCAATATCAGTACATTAATTTCTGAAAATATTTTGTCTCTTGACAATAGTATATTCTGTTACAATATGGTTTTACATAATATGATATAAATATGAAATTTCAGAAAATTTCTGCCAATTTTACACACTTCCAGACCAAAGTCTTTTTAATCGACATTAGGACTGCACCCTCTTTCAAACTTAATTTGCAAATTAAAGGTCCTATAGAGTATTCAATTATTATTAGCAAAGTAATATCTTATAGATTTGTGGTGTTTTCCTGCATCACTATAATGTTATTTCTGATCAGTTGAATTCCCAGTGGAATTATTTTGGCCCTGCTGGGTTGGACTTTGGGGCTACTCAAACCAAATCACTGAAAACAGTCATTTTAGCAGGGCCCTTACTAATTCCAATTACCCACTTCTGAAATATCTACACTTGAATGCACTCTCATGGTCTTAAATCTTCAAAAAACAATTATAATTCCCCAAAATATAATATAATTGCAGTTCTCTCACTGAAGAATTGGACATTTATTTATTTATCACCTCACTGTAGTATTTTTGCAAATAACATGACCCATACAAATGCCTATGTAAGCTCTTATCCTGCATTTTTGTAAATGGAGTTTGCATAGATCCATAAAAAAACTTGCAATAATAGCCAACAATCTTGGCCAGCTGCCTCGTCCCTAGGGGCCAGTCTGTCAAGATGGTAGGGCAGGAAAACAGGAGTGCGGGGATTGATGGTTAAGTTGTCCCACACGAACTGTGTAAAGTCGATCCCAAAACAAAGTGCGGCCAGGAAAACCAGGGAGCGATGCCTGGGGATGAGGCAGCTTGGCAAGTAACAATGTGTTGGGTTTTGGTATTTCTGCTGTTTCAAATTAAATGTTTCAGCCACTTTAAAAATTGCGGTGTCATGTCCAAAGTTAAAAATGTTGAATAAAGAAAAGATAAGAGATGTGATTGCTTCTCATTTATAAAAACTAGGCCAGTTTTAAATTCTATGAAAAGAAGAATGAGAATAAAATAATAACTTTTAATCTTCTAACATTTGCAAGCTCACTATAGTTCTGTATATACAACAATTAATTGCATAATTACCCTTTAACTAGCATTAGTGTAATAATGATCCTTCAAATAAATAATTCATGACTGTATGCATTTTATTATATCCCACAGTTCACAACTTTGACATTATAATTCAGAATTATACATCTTGCTTTTCATTTTATTTTTCGACTATTTTGCAATTAGGAGGTTAAGTTCTAAGCATATTGTCTTAATTCATTAAATCACCCTATTAAAGAGAGAGAGACCTATTTGTTCACACTCAGCTTACAATTTAACAGATGGCTAGTAAAAAAACAGCATTTGACAGATTATTCATTCATTGTTATACTATCTCTGAGCAAAACCCTTTTGGGCCCCTGATTTAAACAGCTTATGTAAATGTGTGTGTTAACTCTGCTTCCTATCTTGTAAATGCAACGGAATATCCTGATTTCTCAAACCCTTGATTTCTCAAAACTACCGACAACCTGGACTGACGGTGTTGAACATCAAAACTTGACCCCGATTTCTGAAGCAGGTATTCATTTCCACTGGAGATTGACAAATCAGGTTTCCACTGCATTTTTTAAATGAATTCCACAATATATTATATCTAATAAATAATAAGAATCTAAAATATAATAAGGCCCTATTTCCCTATAGGGAAATGGAACTGTGATGATGATGACAACGACTATATTTTAATGCCATGCCAGCCACTACCTAACACCTGTCACAAAAACTTGGCATGAATGTGACACTGTTGAGAACCCAGAAGTGTCCTGAATTTTTGATGGCCTTCCAGGGATATCCCTCTCATCTGCTGACTCACTGTGCCATTTACACTTCATAAATTTACCAACCTAAAGAAAAAACGTGAATATTTGAATCTGCCCTAGCAGTAAAGTAAAAGCAAAAGAGAGCAACAACTTGAACACATCTTTCATATGTAACCCACCTACCCGGGGTCGGCTCACGTTACATGTGAAAGCGTGCTAAATGCAAATTACAAGTGATAGTAAGATGCTACAGCACTGAAATATTGAAGCAAGAGCCGTTAGTGAAAGTAGAAAAGCATTAAATGCGTCGTTCGCTCACCATTTCAATTTGCGTGTTTACATGCTTGGAGACCACACAGCCGGACTTGAGAAAGTTTACCATGCCACCCCGGGGTCAGTAAATTGCATGTAAATGCAAGTTTTTTTCGACCCCACTTAGGTGGGTTACCTCACCTACCCAGGGTCCCCCACCTCCATGTAAACAGGCCTTAAAAGGCATTAATTTTTGGAAGAGTGTGTGCAAGAGAGATCCATAGGAATGCATACCTCATGTAGGCCTTCTTGCACTGCTAAGAACTCTACATTTACTGTTACTGAAGACCCAGATGGGCAGCCCCTGTAACAATAATGGTATAACTGTAATTACATGCAGGTGTACAAGTTACTAACAAACCAACAAAATTAATATCTAACCAACAGCTATAACTTAGCTCTAGGACTTTCTACAAAGGCTGATATGATTTGTCAAGAATCTTAAATTATAGAATGTTATTTCAAGTGTGACTACTTGAATCAGGCCACTTGGTACAAAATTAACCAATCAAGAACAAAGGATGTTGACATGTTTTGTAAATGAACCAATGGCAAAATTTGAAAACTCAACAAAGTTCAGAAGATACGGACCTCTAAGGAAATGTCGAAATTCCTTTGTTGGTTAATAGTTTCGATCCTTTGCCAAATTTACAGTATTGTAGAGCTGTTGTCTAGATGTCCAGCCATACCTTTGTTATTGTTTATATGCAAAAGTTTCAGTACTGGGGCTCTTTAACGTCAGTCTCTTTATGAAAAATATGCCATCCATTGTTTTAACTAAATTATGAACATTTTGATTGATCAACTTTTTTTCCAATTGGTCTGGTTCAGTTTGCATAGATGCACTGAAAGATCATAAATTAATAAAAGTTCCGTGCTTACCCTATTCTCATGTTTGGCTGCAGGCATACCACAGACTGCTCAGCAAAAGAAACATCATCATGTGTTCTTGTTGCATCATTATTAACTGGATTCCAGACTAGAGACACATTTCCGTCATCTTGGTCTGTGTTTGTGACTGTATATTTCACCTGAAATCTACAAACACTCCTTTCTCTTAGCCGGCAGGGCCTTGGCACGAAAAACGAAGGACTCTGAGGACATACGATTTTCCAAAAAATTCGAATTTTTTTATTGGCTGTTGAGAACAAAGAAATCTTAAACGGAAGGGAAACGAAAAGGGCTATGGGGACGAGAATGTACATGTATAAGAAAATTTAAAGAGTTATTTCATGGATGAAACCACTGTAGACAATACGTTTTTCAAAAATTTTTGACATTTTTTTCTTTCAAAATGCAAGAAGTGCAGAAACAGGTTTCTAAATGAAATGAAAAATCAATCACAGCACAAAAAGATTTTAGCATCCTGGCAATATTGCAGGCCTGCAATAACTGAGCTTAATATTAGTGTAAAATAGTAAAATACTATTCAGCAGCAGAGTAGATGTGCAGGGTTAGCCAGGGATATTCATGCACCATTCCCTGAGCTCATCTATTTTAATGGTTTATCCCTTATTAATACCCATTCTTTACAAAATAATGGTATTGCAGAGCAGCACTTCAAATGCATACATCATGTAGAACTGTACTCCTCTCTACACTAAATGCAGTGTAAAAATAGTATACAAAGGAAACTTGGAAAAAATCTGGGTCCCAGATGGCATTTGAACCCACAACCCTCCATGGTCTAATCGAATGCTCTAACCACTAAGCTTCTGGAGACTCAACAGCAGGCGAGGGTGAAATATGGGTCTTTAATTTTGCAATCTGACGATGGTTTAGTTGCATACATATCATGCTCCTTAATGTGTATCATCAAAACAGAATTATACCTTTTTCCTTTTCTGACACTTGATTGACAGCTTGCCCTGACACTCACGGAAGACCGTCTTACAACAAAAACAGGGAGACTGTTGAGAAGGAAAGCAAACCAAGAAAAAAACTGATATGAGTGTCACTGAGTAGCTCTCTTGCCAAGAAAATGCAGAGAGTTTGCCCAGGAGTTTCAGAGATGTGAAAACTCCTAGAATTGCTGTATTCCATTAATTAACTACCTGTAAGTGGTGATAATTGCTTGATACCGATCCTTCAGTGTTTCAACATCCCAAGTTAAGGATCCTTTAAGTGTCACTTCCAACTGCTACAAATTGAGAAAAAATAAAATTTCAATATAAAATAAAATAATGGCAGGGATGTACCTAAGAAATTACAAACAAACTCAGCCGGCTTTTCTGACCATTGCACCTGCAAAATTTCTTTGAGTCTTTGTTTTCTAGTGAAATTTAAGCCGGTGATAAGTTCTCTTTCAGCCGGTGAAATTAGCCGGTAGCCAGCCCTTAGCTACATCCCTGAACAACAGAGTTACTTGTAACATAAACCTGAGTGATCATGTCACAATGAAGCTTGAAATCAGTCTCTGTTGAGTGAGGATGGGCATAAACATGCATGACACAGTTCTACCGTTTAAAGATTATTTAGACACTTGATGAATACCTTGTTGAAAGTCATCTGGTTTTCATGATAGATGATTCTAAACAGAAGAGCATAGTGCTCCCATGGCCTAAGAAGAATTGGTTGCTTCCTTGATAACTTTTCACTGGCTGTGACTGGGAAAACATCTAAACAGGAAAACCTGTAGAAGTAAAACAGTTATAATAAAAATAATGTTCTATCTATATACTAGGTGAATAGAGGGGGTAAGTTTCTAAAGAAACTGTGGTGCTGCGTCGGTGGGAACTATAACAATATAATTTGGTTTTATCAACTGGGTTGATAATGTAAATTGGCCACCGTAAAGAGATTCGAGTGTTGCCGTTTCAAGCGTTAGCCCTTTGTCGTTGTATAATTTTACCATTCAAAAGGTTCCTGGATAAAGATGAAATGATCAGTAAATTATGACACAAGCATGGGACAAAGAACAAATTCTGAGTCACTGACAGGATTCGAACCCATGACCTCCCACTCCCAGATTACGTGTGTCATATATGAACCTAGCTAGTAAATAGTCTTAGCTCACGAAAAGTTATCGTAGCTTAGTTGGTTGGAGCGTCCAACCGTTAATTAATCTGTGAGGTCATGGCTTCTAATCCTGCCGGGGACTCACAATTTTTTTCTTTGTCCCATATTCATGTCATTACTGATCATTTCATCTTTATCATTTATTCACTGAGCTGAAAATTTTCCATCTATCATATACATGTATTTATCAACCGGTTCCTTGTAAAGTACAACTGTAATAGCTTTTAATAATATTCTAATAATTGTACATCATAAAAAATGGAGAGTGTGTCTTGGTTTTGCTATATAATGAATTGCAAATGAAATTTGAGAATAAGATAAGTTATTACTTACCTTGGTTTTGATTCTTGTTTCACATGAACCTGATTGTCAATCATGTTCTTCACATTTTCCACAGCAACATCAGAACTAGTGTGCACATCAACTTCATTTAGATTAACTGATTTACCCAAAATATTGATAACTGCAGTGAAAGAAAAAAAATACAGAGTTGTGCCAAAACCTTTTAAAAAGATAATTAATTTATATTCCTATAATATCCTTTTCTTGCCCTGCCCACATATATTGACTTATCTGTCATACATGTACTCTGTGAATGGGTGGCATTGTGACCTATTTGGTTAGTAAGAGCCTGGATTCCAAAATGAGCTGTATGGTTTGAGTCCTGGATCACTGTGTTGTGCTCTTGGTCAAGACAATAATTATTAATTTACTGTCATAGTGCCTCTCTCTCAACCCAGGTGTATAAATGAGTTCCAATGAATGCAATGCGGGAAGTAACCCTATGATGGACTAGTATCCCATATGGCATTACATAACCATAAAATACTTAAAGCTTAATATAAAAACAAAAGTTGAGAACATAATTGGATACAAATTAATGTTACTTGAATAGTGAGTTTAAGTAAAGAACAGCTCTCTTAGACCAACTGTTGGTCGACTGTCAGTCAACTGTCGGTTGACAGGTTACTGACAGGTTACCAACAGACTACCAACAAGTTACAAAAGTCTTCCAAAACAGATATTTGGTTGCCAAATAGTGCAATGTTTCCAACTGACTGTTCCCAAAACCTGTTGGCCATTTGTAGGCCGCGAAAGTTGACCAACAAATGGCCAACTGTCGGCGGACAGACAACCGGGAAGTTTTTTGGAGAAGCAGTTATTCACAATTACCCCAGTTTATAACTAAGTAACAAATTTAACTTTTCGCTTCCCAATAGTACAGTGCACTTTACAAACTATACCTTCAATGCAGAGAAAATGTTTGCCAGCCACTTGAAAGTACCTGCAGCGGAGTGTTGGAGGGGTGATCACAGGGAGAGTAGCATTAACTGCAAATCAAGCAACAGTTCAGGAATTTTATTGTACTAAAAAAGACAGTATACAGCCATTGAAAAAAAAGTGATTGTTGTAGTCATGAAAATTATACAATTTTGACCAGAAAAAAGTCTGGCTTAGAAAAGAATTTAAAACCATGACTTCTCCGTTACAACTTGTTGGGATCCGAAGCAGATCAATATTGTTAGCGAACTAATGTTACACTGAATATAGGGATTGAATGATGTAAATCATATATCATATGTGGACTAGCTATGGAAGTCAAGTGAAATAATAAAATGATCGTCACAGTTATAAAGTGCAACTTTTAAAAGCAATATTGATTGAACTTTGTCACTGCATATCTTAAAAAATGGACATAAAAATCCAAATTTCTTTAACTGAGAAAGTTGATGGATGAAAACAATAAGAATAAGAATTAAATCAACTGCAAAATTTTTTCTTAACTAAGCTTACCGATACATCGCCATGCATTCTTTGATTCCTCTATAAGATCTTCAGGATCATGGTCAACCAAATAATTTTTAAAGTCAATATTGTGAAGAGCGTCTGTTTCACTGGAGACATTTAGCTCCGGTGTCCAGACGTTCACTGACAGACGCATTCTCCTGGTCAAAGCAGGCACCGAGTCAAGGAGAACATTCAAAGGGTAAATGATGTCTCCACGAGTTGTAATTTTTGGCTCGATCTGCATTAAATGGAAAAAAAGAGAAATGTTACCTTGTAAAACTAGAGCTGTAACCACGATAAGACATATTAAAAATGTTCTCTGGTTAAAAAGATCAATAACATAAGGTTTCGGCTATCAGTCTATAGCCTTTGACGAATGAGGGAGTAAGCGTGCAAATGGAAATATATACGAAGGACGCGAAAAAATTAAGTACAAATTTAGCTCTTTTTACCTCTTTTGTATTAATTTTATTCACACCCTTCTTCGTATATATTTCCATTCGCACGCTTACACCTATATTCGTCAAAGGCTATAGACTGATAGCCGAAAGCTCATGTTTTTAATCTTTTTAACCAGAGAAAGTTTTTTTAATAAGAAATACTGTTAGGAATTCACAATTCAAGCTACAGTTTTGGTGTGATAGAAATGACAAAAACAGTCTGTTTTGGTTGTAATTTTAATATCAAGTGTGCAATAAAGGTACAAAATTAATCCAGTGTAATATAATTTTGGTAATTTGATTTCTAAACTACTGATAGTTGAAGAAAACTTAGGAAAATAGCAAGGCACAGTTTTGTATTTTGTGTGCCTGTATAATATATGTAAATTATTCAGTCTGATAAACTGAGATGCTGTTAAGAAATCAATAGAACAAAAGTTCCAAAAGCACCATCTGTCTGTGACAGAGTTCAAGTAAAAATGGATGAATCTTGATGCCACCCTTTGTGCCAGACAGTATGATCAGGATGAGTGAGTGAGTGTATGCTAAATAAAATTAATATCAGTTAATTTCTGACCCTTGAAAGGAAATTTGTATATGCTGTGGTTCAATTTTATCCTTTGTTTAATTTTTTTCATTCCTTTTTTAGCTAGGAATTTTTTTTAACCTAGTTTACATTTTATTTTTACCTATAAAAAAATCATCCACCCCTCCCCTACAACCTTCCTTCTCCACCCCCCCCCCCCCCCTCCCAACCTACATGATCTCTTTACCCCTGCCATCTCCTAGGTCAAAACCTAGGTTAAATAAACTGGATTGAAAAAAATTGAAACTAAGGATAAAATTGAACTGTACATGGCTGTAATTAAATGAAAATAACCTATATTCTCAACTCAAAATAGTTTACTCGTGCAATTGTTGACCATCTGTCAGTAAATCACAGTTGTTCAGCAGCTGGCTTTTGCTTAAGCCAAAATCCACCAGACAACTCTCAGATGACTGTCACTCATCTGCTGGCCAACAGAAGGCTAACAGAAAACTGCCAATAGGCCGAAACATAATCAATAGGATTTTGGGGAGCAGCTGTTCTTGTTTTTGTGGAGATTCAACCCTCCTTGTGACTCGGAAATTTTCTTTCTAAGTTTCTGGGTGTTGACTGGGAAAACTTTTGTCCAATGGATAGGTATTCATCATTAAGTCGATATTTGAATGAATTCATGTAGTACCATGAGAGCTTCACACTTTATATCAGTGTCCCTTAAAACAGGGTTACAGAAGACAAACATAAACAAAATCAGTTTTCTTAATTGCCACCCTTCTCAGAAATGATAGACAAGGAACCTGGGTATGTGTACTTGTCAATGTATTAGACCATCACAGCTCTTTAGGAGTGTCGCATGACTCTACCAATACATGGCTACAAGGCAGGCTTTTTTTGCATATGAAAGCTAATAGCTGTTCAATATCACCGATTAACACAAGTGTCCATTTGAGAACTTTTTAAAACCTTTTCAATATCTGGCTAAGTTTTTCTTCTGAATTAATAACAAAGCCTGGTGCTAAATCAATTTTGTGAGTGTGATATATTTAGTACCTGGCCACTCCACAGTTGACAATTCTCCTCTGGGAGAATAGAGCAATACTATCCACTCTTTAGATCACAATCCAGTGGAAAGATTTGACGTTTTTGTCACTGTTAAAAAACCTGGACCTGCTTCTCGTTTCTCACAACAGCAATATTATGCAGAATTTCTGCATAACACGTATTGTGCAGAATTTCTGGAGAACACGTACTATATTAAATAAATTTCCAGCATACAATTTTTTCACGCCATCCTTCACACAGGATCGGTAGTCATAACCATGGGAAATAAGAATGCAGATTGTATAAAGATCTGTTACGTATTCTTGCCTATAAACAGCAGATCTTTTAGGAAAAATCAGTTCATCAGCTTACCTTCTTTCTCAAATCACCATCTTTTCCCTGCACTTTAGAAGAGCTGATAGGCCAACAGGTGATAAATCCGCCTGCATGGGCATCATCTTTTCTGCTCATCAAATCGATGCTACTCACACTCACAGAGGTGCACACACGCAGCAGGCGTTTTTGCCATGTTTGCAAATTTGCATCGGTCCGATTCTTTCCTCGAAACTGGGCAATCAGAAAAAAGCACAGACGCTCTCCAGCGTAGCATGAATTTCTCGAGCCTAGCTCTATGTCTGAAACAGGATCATTAGTGAAAACCTGGGGTAAAAAGATCAAAAAGTTGCTGTCTAGTTGTTGGCCCGCCATGTAGACCGGGTCGCCATCTTCCCTCTTTTGGGGAATATACTTCATATATGGTGATTGTTATGTCCCAGTTATACACGTCGTTTCTTGGGATATGGACAGGTGGAAACAATGCAGAACCTGGAACACATCACGAATCGTGTCCAAACTCATGTATTGATTTAATTTAAAATTAAGCCCTATTTTCAGCTGAAATATCCCAGTGTTAACACCGGAACTCTCCCGGGGGATATATTAAGCCTTTTTGATTTTCCAGCCCGCGCCCGCCCTTCATATTAAACCAGCAGTTTCAGCCACCATTTTGATTTTCAGACTCCAGCGCGCTTACCCGTGCGAACCAAACTCAAGTGTATGTTGCCCCCACCCAACATATGGAGGAGTAGACTTCGGTGTTCGAGGAGTATCAATAAATTTTTGTATATTGTGATTCTTGCCTTGTTTCCTTATTACTGCAAATATTGATTTTAATTTGTTTAGGTTTCTGCTTTGACTTAAAAAAATCGCTTCGGATTATGTTGTGCTATTTTTCATTTCTCAAATAAAATTTCGATTTTTCTGATTTGGTTGTCTGCGCCCGCAGTGTGTGGAACGAAAAAAGTCGCGAATAAAGTCGCCAAAAAAGTCGCGAATAAATGAAATTAAAAGTGTAATTTTGGATGGCACTTAGAGGGCTCCATAAAACCTGCTTGATTTATTTTGTTTTATTTTTGACGTCCCGAGTGAGTTTTTGATTTCCAAAATTTTTCTCTTTGATTTCTGAAATCAGGTTTTATCCGTGTGATTTCTCATTCCGGTCACGTGACCTATAGATCGTTGTGTTCTTGGGAAAGACACTTCATTCTCGAGTACCTCTCTTCGCCCAGGTGTATAAATGGATATTTGTGGGTGATCTGTAGAACGTGGAACGCCAAATGCACTGTTTACTTGGGCTATTTTCACTCACAAGGACAGCATTGTAATAATTGTGTCTGGTCCGAGCTGGTCCTTGAACCCCATTGACACCCTCATGTTTGTTAGCAGCTTCAGGGACGAACATCGCGGGCTCAGTCCTGTCTCGGTGCATGACGGGATTACGTCATCAACTGGTACTTGTTCTCCCAACTGCAGTCTCCATCCAGGGGTAGCCCCTGGAGTAAAATGGGTGCCGGCAAATTGAACTCTACGGGTTTATTCTGCAGTGTACTAGCTTCCCACCAGAGGGATAAGCTCCGATAAGACAGAGCAATTGCATTTGGCTCGACAAAGACTTAAAAGATGAAACTTTTTGCATAAAAAGTGGTTGAAGTGCAGGCCATTCCGTCTTATCATCGTATGGTTGTTACAGGCAATTGTACTTTTTGTTGACAACAATTTGAAACATAATCATGGAACAAATCAGACTTAGGTTATATGGGAGAATTATGTTTACTTCGTTGATAAATGTTTCTAAAAATTTGTTGATAAAATATTTGAGTTCTGACAGGAGCCCATGAGAAGGAGCCTCCATTCGCACTTTGCCCTTGAGTCAACCCTGTCCCGTATCTTTTTATCTTCAGAACAGTGAGCTCTCACATGATTGGCTATTACAAAAACACCCGCGAAAACCACAGTGGGAAATGCTTCTAAAAATAGAAAGATACGGGACAGGGTTGACTCAGATGGTCAGTATGGGAGATGGAGGCTCCTTCTCATGGGCTCCTGGTTCTGAACAGAATATATTCCCAATCAATTTCCAAGCTTATGTAAGTCTTGGACGCAAAAGCGCAAAATCGACGAAATTGACATGCGTACCTTTTGAAACTAAATCTTATACAAAGGTGTCTCTCGCTTTTTCCGCGCATAACGGAGTATTAAATGTTGACATCTTAGACATGTTAGTAAAATAGTACACTTGAGCACGAGTCATCGTCATCAAAAACAAAATTGCGTTCCTCGAGTTTGTTGGACTCTGTGTGATTATGACTTAACAAATAAGCGTTCGTATCAACTGGATGAATTTCAGATAAATCCTCCTCAACATCGTCGTCACCCAGTACGACATCTTTCTTGTTTTCCTCCAATTGAGAGATATCTCCGTAGTAATTCACCCCTTCGTAGAAGCTTGCACGTACTGCAAACCGTTTCAACTCGGATTCAAAAGGTGGACGCAAACGACCTCTTCTGCGCACGCGCAATTTCCCAGCCTTTCGGCAACAGCCGGAAAACCTAGCCAAAAAGACTACTAATAAAAATATAAACAAGGCTCCGAACACTGAACCAATAAACACGAATATTATAAAAACGATCTTTTTCGTCTCGTGCTTGGAAGTTTCTGATGGCGTCGAGGGATACATAGGGGAACCTGTAAAAGTCACGGGTGGTTTCAAGATCTCTTTCAGTTCAAACGCTCTAAATTCTGATCCATTGTACGTCAATACAAATGATTCGTTCTTTATCGCTGCCCAAAGTTCGCTTGTTAAGTTTCTTCCATGCGTACTTTTAATCATGAAAAGAACAGCCACCGAACCACAGGTTACGTCATGGACTATGACGTCAGTCCTTGGGATCCGTAGCAGATATGTCAGTGTGGCTATAAAATTAAATTTGAAATCATTCATGTCTGTTATAATGCTACAGTTAGCTTTGAACTTGACCAGAAACGTTTCACTAACTACTGGTGATTCTGTGCTTGACCGTGAAGTCGACGATTCCAATGTGTGAAGGATGCTGGATGAAGAAGCTATTGTTCGAACGTAAGACAAATTGTTGAGTGTTTCTCGTACAATGGAAGATGATGTTGTCCCCGACGATGTTAGCCATAAAGAATAGTGTTTCGTGCTTTCAGGAATAAGTGGAGTTTTCGTGCTCAAAGTTAGATTCGGAAGCGCGGATAAGCGTGAAGACACGCGCATTAGTGTTGGCGCGAGTGAAAGTTTGGATTCTGTGATGGTCGGTAGTGAAGGTGATGACGATGTTGGCTTTGTTTTCATTAATGTTGGTAATGACCCTATGGTTGGTGAAAGTGAAGAATCTGTTGACGGCCATTGTAGTGACAAGGGCGAGGATGATGGCAAAGAAGAGGAGGGTTTTGGTGTTGCTGGTGGACCAATAACTGCCACTGTTGTTGTTAAGAATGATAACGACGACGACGATGACAGTGTTGGTAGTAGAGGTGATGATGATGATGATGATGATGATGACGACGATGATGATGATGATGATGACAGAGTCAATATGGATAATGACGAAAATAGCGACGACAATGAGGATGGTTGAAAATGTAGCGAAAATGGGGATCCTTTTGATGACGACGACGACGAGGGGATGGAAGAGAAGGAGTAGTTGATGGCGAAGAAAGATGAGGAGGTAGTGATGACGATGGAGTTGGTGTTTGAGGAGAAGGAGTAGGACGAAGAAGGTGTCAATGAAAACGGTATTCTCTGCATTGGAGACGAAAAAGATATCTTAAATTCCTTTCTTGATTTGGATAACAGTAGTGAAGATGTCGTCAATACATCAGAATTATTGCCTTTGCTGAAGGGTGGGTGGTGTAGGATGTTTGTTGTGTTCCCCGCCGTATTAGGGTGTGAAGAACGTGATATGAGTGTCGCCGCAGAAGCAACGGTAATGCCCAGTATAGATTCACTTCTTCGCTGTTCACTAAGCCTTTCTCCTAAAGTCGAATTCATTGCTGATGAGCTCTTTGACAGCCGTGGGAAATTTGATGCCGTTATGACAGACAGTGATAGCGTTTCGTCTTCTAAAGGGCGAGAGGTCTGTTGTGAAGTTGACACGTAAGATTTGCTCATTTGAAGAGCAGAGTTGGTTGCCTTCGAAGAAGCGTTATTCTGAGCTACATGGGTTGCCATGGATATTGTCTTGCCCGACGTGAAATTTGCCAATCTGACACCGCGCGCTGAAGTTCTTAACTCAAAACTTGATTTAACTGGCGGTGATTGTGCCATGTCGGTGGCTTGATATCTTAGTGTAGTTATAGCGCTCGATATTTTCATCGATGCGCGATAACTCAGTGCTTTTGTTCTAAGTACTGGCGAATTTGTTATTAATTGCGTGTTTGGTGTAGAAAGGTTCGTCGCCAAATATCCCTTAACGGTACTTCGTGCAACTGCGAAAGTTTTTGTGGAGAAATGCTGAGACAAGTTAGCAGTGTCTGATACTGTAGAAAGGGTTAATAGGTACACCTTGCCCTGAGAAAAAGTGGCTTGAAAGGGCGCTGTGTTTGTCTGACCAGGAGAAGCGATAAAAGTTTCAGTCGCTTTCCCTTTGAAATAGTTCTGAGTGGAATTCCAAGATGATTTAGTGGACTTAGAGAAAGCGTCTAAGGAACGGGCGCGCGTTTTGGAAAATATCGTGTCTCCTAAAGATACAGCCTTCATCGAACCTAAAGTAGGCGTCGTGTAAGTAGATATGAAAGATGACGCAGACAGTGCTGTGCTCCATGAAATGGCCGGGAAAGGAGTGAGAGCGGGCGTCAATGCGGTTCCAATGCTAAAACTCGAGGTTAGCACACGAACAGAACTTTCTGATCCAGCATTACTTGCCGTTAATGGCACCATCACTGACTTGTTTTCACTAAGGTTTACGCTGCTTACAAGCGTTGTCGATCTTGAAGCTGCAAAGCGTTGCGCTGATGTGCTCATCAAGTCTTGTACTCTAAGATGTGATGCTTCTTTTACTTTCTTCAGTGGTGTCGGAGAGACTGATCGAATATCTGCAACATAAATTATGTTGTTAGTTATTCGGGACCATGGAATTATTTATTGAAACCTTTTAGAGGCATGCTTGTCAATATTCATGCACGCATGTAGACTGCAAAACAATTTATGTTTTTCTCTCGCCCTGATACAACTGATGACGTCTATGCCCGACGCGAGGCGCAATCGCGAAGCACAGATTTGCTTGCATGTGACCCTCGCGAGAATTCACGCGCGTTCAAAGGCACAAGGTCTTTTAGGACGAACGCTTACCATTAATCGGGACTGGCCGGCCAGATCGTTATATTTTAATATAAATAGGGCTTTCTTTTGAGAGTTTTCCTGGTTGATTTTTATCAAAATTTCATCACAGGGGTGAATACAGTTTCTTAATTGACTGATTTGACCGAACAGTTCTGATTAATAACGGAATTCTCTTCATGAATGGAACAGTCTGGCCTGTCATTTCTGATTAGTGGTAAGCGCTGTATTCTCCAACAAAATCACACTGGAATACCGCCACTTTTGTGGTGCAGAATTTATTTCAAGCTCCTCGTATCTTCCTTTGAATCATCGTCAAGACGACAACGAACTCTCTGACCAAATTTGGCCTAAGGCAAGGCAGACTGGACCGAGTATCAGGAAAGGCGGGGACTAAATCATGCACGAAAGCAAGCGAAAAGTTTGACGGGTAGTTAAGTTTAGGCCCTGCCTCGTACACAGGCGCGTCCTTGAGAACCACTTATGATGCCGGCGCCCAAAGATTCGTTGAGCCTTCCCATGGCCTTTTGCGTGACTTTGAGGCGCCTGGGTACGAGGCAGGTGGCAGGTTTAGGCCTACAAGACAGGTTTTTGTGATATCGGATTGTCATTTTAATATATGCCTCCAAAGTTATAAATATAACAGGCTTTTACACATTCAGCGGGAATTAGCTATTTCTTAATTAGCTTTAATTGTTGCGCTATTTCGCACATGGCGAACAAGACCACACCAAAACAGTACTGTAATATCAATTGTGAGTAATTTACATTTTAGATGACCATAACATATCTGCCACAGGTTAAAAAATAACATGTGATGCAACATCCTCCGTTATTAGAAAATAAACCTGAATAAACGTCGTCGGCCTATATGCTTCCGCGGTTGCCTTTTGACGCAAGCAATCGAATATATCGACAGACATGTAATTAATTTGTCCTTATTGCAAGGCAGGCTTTTGTGTTTTGTTTCATTTTGTTGCTGCTTAGCTTTATGGAGGTTATTAAAAAATTTAATGCTTCAGTAACACGGGCAAATCAAGCTTTTCCTTTTGCACGCGATTCCCGTAGTTTTAAAACGCTTTCGGTGAAGTCACAATTAGCTATGCTTTTGGAAATGCACAAATATCTTTCACTTTACATCACGAATGAAAATGAAAAAGCAAATATATATGCATTTATTAACATTAATTGCCCTCCAGATAAACATTTAATTAACTCGCCTTCCCTATAAAGGTTAAACTCTTTTGGAAGAGGAGCGATAAACTGAAAGGTTTAAAGAAGAATTTTCCGCACCTATAATTTCACGTTCAGGACATATATATGAAACCGACATCCCCGAAAAAAGCTCGAAAAAAGTACGTACAAGCATATTAACGTAAACTACAGTGAACTAAATCATCGGATATTCCGGCTTAGCTTCGCTTCTTTTAAAGATATTTCATCAATTTTAGTCATGGTAAAAATAAATACCGCATGAATGTAAAAAAATACTTCGATAGTTTTCCCGTCAAAAAGGCATTTCCGAGCAATCCTTATGCGGGCACCGCCAGCTACCTGTTGAAAACACTATGCAAACATTGAATGAAACGATAAGCTATTTGAATAATTGGCTCTTACCGTGGTCGCATGAAGACAGGCCACACATTGTGCTATTTATTTCATCAATATCTCTTTCCTCCCTTGTTTTTCCTTCGCATCCTTTCGAGATGCGTTGCACGAGAGCCTCACATTTCGCTCTGAACGATTCACACCATTCCGTTTGTCGAAGTCCATCAATCAAACATGTTGTCCATTTCTGCATGTTAATTTCTTTCAAAGTGATTTTTGCTAACGTTGCGACTTGCTTTCCACCTAACCGATAAAAGATTTCCTCCAAAGCTTGCTGTAAAAAACAACATACTGTAGAAATAAATGGAAAACTCAACCTCGCTTCTTGACGGGCTTGCTCCATGCTGATAGCAAACAACTTGTTCAATTGTCCGTCGTTCAAACATGGTACTTCAGTACAATCACAGCTATGGTTCCAAAGCGTCAAAGGACTGTGAAAGAACTCGTTAAAATTCGCTTGCACGACTTCAAAAGCCCGTTTCGCCGCCGTGTCATCTCGTAATCGGAATTCAAATCCAATGTATTTAGTTTCAGGTTTGTGGCTGAAGAAAAACGCACAAGGCTTTCGAACCCAACTGGACGCGGAGCTTTCAATGGAAAAATCGCACAGTCGGCAAGTTACAGATGTGAACGCCTGGAACAGCAAAAAGGATGCCAAAACTTTCCCGATCGACTCCATAATCATCCTAACGTAGCCATATTTCACAAATGAAACTGAAAGCAACCCGATCGCTTTCGGAAAGCGACAAGATTCAATTTGCACATGGCTGTCTCGCGCTAAAATTCAAATGGCTCTCCAAATGTCATGTCATTTCAAGCGTGACTTTGGCACCACTCGCGCGTGGTTATTGGGAATTCAATAGTCATCTATTCTAAAATCAGTTAAGATCAATCCTTCTTGAAAAAAGAAATGAAGTGTTATTCCCTTCTCACCTCGTTAACAGATTATTATTAAACACATCTGCATTAAATCGCGCCACTTGAGCAAACTCTCACGAAGATACTTTTCAATCACGCATGAGAAAGCACAACTTGTTTCTTCCGATAGATCTGTAAATAAGTTTTTTCTTACGCCGCGCCCAGCATAAACATACAAACTGTGACGGAATTGTCTGAACTGTTGTTATACTTTCATCAAAATTTGATGAAAGGTGAGTCAGTGTGAGACATTCATTGTCAAAGAAATGCGTTAATTTTTCTCCGAAAAACGAAAGTTATCATATTTGATGAACAACCCAATTTTCATTTTTTTGCAAAACTCTCCAGGAGAATATGGGTTAAACTATGTTTTTTGTCGTTAACTCCAATTATCAAGCTTTCAATTCTTCTGATGTATAGTTTATTAAGATGTTATTGAAACTAGCGCGCGTACGATTTTTTAACCACGAAACGTAACATTTGAATGATATCGAAAAGTTATTTCGCTATCATGCCAAGTAATCGGCCGCTGATTCAAGTTTTTCTTCTCTGTCACCAAACTCCCAAAAAATAGCACTTGCACGCATTGCGTGTCTATGTTTTTTTTTTATCACGGGAAGGGATCTACTGAATGAATTGATTGAGAACGGAAGCTGAGTAAAAAGAGCTTTTTGTCTCTCTGTGTATTTTTATTCTTTATGAAATTACAAGAAAACTTCACACTAGGCCGAATTACCATTATGACATTGCAACAAACAATGCGAAAGAGGCGCGAGTGTCACATGTTTTGGCACGTGATGCGTGATAACGAGGCGGCATAAGGAAATAGGCTTCACCATAAAACTCTATGAACTTTACAGGGTCAGTCAAACTTCCGGAAGGTTTCAAACGCGAAAACATGGAGTTGACAAAGATGATTTTACTATCGCTATCTTTGTTTACCTTATTGCAAGGTTTCCGAGCTGAACAATGCGATCCAAAACCAATGATCATAAGGCATGAAGGCAAAAAGCCCTGCGTTTATCTCGACACGAAGGGTATCAAGACCATTGGTGTTGGTTACAACATGCAGAACAAAGGCGCACCTGACGTGTTCGAGTCGATTGGAGCCGACTACGACAAGTTTGTGAGCGGTCCTGTGACCAAGTGGAACGTTCCTTGTAATTGCTCCTCTGTGCCATGCCTTACCGAGGGGCAGATCGAAGACCTGTTGGATATCAGCTTGAAGACGGCCATCGAAGACGCCCGGAAAGTAATATCAACCTTCGACAGTCTTTGCTGTCAAGTGCAGAACGTGATGGTCGACATGTCGTTTACTTTTGGCGGTTCTCGATTTGCTCAGTTTACAACATTTGCAAAGCTGCTAACATTGCAATACTGGAAGGCAGCCGGTGATGACCTGACGGTTTCCCTGTGGTGTCAGCAAGCCACCTCTCGGTGTATGGAAGACGCTAACATCGTCAGAGCGGGCTGTGGCTGCTCCCAACCATATCCTCAAGCCTGTGACTCGCAGGCGTCAGCCTGCTGTGGTAGTGATGCACAACAGACTTGCTGCAAAGGTGAGATCTCATAAAACTGAGGAAAATTGAAGACGACATTCAGAGCTCTTTCGGTTTTATACTTCCGTCTTTATACTTTCAGTTTTATACTTCCGTCATTGTCATAAGAATGATCAACTTCTGTATATGTGCACTACTGTCGAGCAATTCCAGATAAAGCTAACTATATAGGGATGGAGGATATCATAAAACAATTCAAAAACCTCAAAAGAAATCAGTATCTGGCGGACAGTAAAGCACTAAATGGGTGTCGACGAATTAACGGAAGTTGTTACTCAGGTCTTGGAAAAGAAAACAGCTCAATTGTTTGTTTTGTCATTTAGTGTTTTTCACTCGACAAGTCGTCATTTTACTTCTTTTTGGGCGGGGGATGGGGGGGAGGTGGATGATTTCTAGAAACCTGGTGGGCAGGATATTTTTCCCCTTCCCAATGCTCTGCAGGATAATTTTTCCCCTTCTTTCCCCTTTTTTCTGTCTTAGAGCCGTGCAAGAATGTTTTTCCTCCATTTCTGCTGCATTCAATTTTTGATTTTTCTGACAAGCGCTTGCAGAAAATGTTTTTTTTTTTCAAAATCACCCTCCCCCATCCCCCTCACCCCCCTCCACTTCTCGTGGGCACGGTAACATTTTTCGCTGCGCTTTGCGGTCGAAAAAACTTGTATTGGACGCAGTACACACCGAGCGACTTGTCGCCAAGTACGTACCTAATGTTTCTCAGCTTTACGTAAAGCTCAATGGCACTGTCCAGAAATTAACCGTGTATGAAGAAACGGCTAACTCAGCGAAACTGAAAGTATCGAGAAGGTAAGCAGGTGAAACGCAGCACGTTCTTCTTCTCAGATCTTTTCTCTTTTCATCCGAAAAGCGGTCTACTTCCTTGAATTATTGTCGTCAACCCAACCAACTTAGCTCGTGAATAAAGGACAAGTTTAGTCAGGGTGGTGTGGGGGTAGGAAAACGCCCTGATAGTCCACTGGGCTCGATCGCAGACTTTAATGACCTCATTCAGTGAATCTTTGGCATTCTTTTTCAGGTTCCTTGACGTTTAAAAGCAAAACCTTCGATGAACAACTGTGTTGTCCTTTTCCAAAGGCAACTTGCTGTGAGCACAACAAATGCTGTTCACAGCAATACACGATCTGTTGCCCACCGCCGCCCGCGGTACCTACCTACTGCTGTCCTGCGGATTACCCAGTGTGCAAAGATGGAAAATGTTACAGAGCACGTGATGGGCACGTGATTGAAGGAAAGTCTGCAAAACGAGCGCTTCCCTTATTATGAATTTCTGATATGGCGAAAACTGTTTACGGCCTGTACGCAAAAATTGATCCCAAATTATGACAAAAATCTATAAGAATGTGTCAGAAACATTTTTGAGTTTAGGGGAACAAATAGTTTTGTTTTGTTACTCGATTAGCAGAATTTTGTGCGATAGCGGCAAAAGAACTGTCTCGTCCCCAGGTGTCGGTCGGTCAAGGGCTTAAGGCGGGAAATCAGAGAGCGCGGGTGTTAGTGGTTAGGGAGTCAGTTCGCATCAGTTCCACTTCCACAACGCCAAGCGAACCGTGCTTTATCAATCCCATAACACAAAGCGCATCGCACACGACCAAGGATCGACGCGTCATCGACGGCTGGGGATGAGGCAGGAGAATGAAGATAACTCTCTCGGGAAACATGAAAAAGAAAACGCGAAATTTGTTTCGAAGCAATAACTAACATTGCATGCAATAGGTGTGCAACTCTGTTTTTGATATTTTATAAGCTTTATTACCACAATAAAATGTTTCATTTTGGTCCATTTTAGTTGCTTGCTTGTTTGTTACTTTTTGTGCTTTTTTGTTCTAGACTTCCAAGGTATCGACTGTTGATTCAAGCGGTTGAGATTGAACAGGAACGAATAAATGATTTGTTCTTAAAGATTTGTATTTTTCTTTCTGGAATTGCTTAGTAAATTAATAAAAAGACGGAAAATAAACTTTTCCTAATGTTTCACAATTATTCTGAATGTTTCAGAAATGAGCCTCTAACAATTTAGTTATGTTAAATGCATGCATCAATGCATCTAAATTAATCTGGTTCCGGTGGATGTGGCAGGGTGTGTTGAGTTAACAGGTGTAGGCTCTAAGCCCTCAGAAAAATTCCAGACAGGACATTATTTTATACCTTTTTTGTAGCTAGGAAGATAGGTAGTTAGTTGATTACCATACATACTTCTAAATAAGCTGATGGAAATACCATGCATAAATAAAGTTATCTTATCTTATCTGTTGGCCAGATAAATCTCTGGTATGTAGATTTTAGTTAAGCCAAAAAGCAGAGCTCCACAATTGAGCCTGCAATCCGATAAGTCAGCAGTCAGCTTTAAAAGACGACACCTCAATGAGCTCTACACCCGAACCCATGGTGCTCTGCTGGCGCACTGGAGTTCCGCTATCAAGTGGATGGAAAATTTGGTTTTTTCAACATACCCACTGAATGACAATTAACCAGCCGCAGCCTGGTTGCCACAAGGATGGGTAATGGTATTCACTGGACACTACCCTGTAGATAGCATAGTTCGTTTTACCAGAAATTATCATCAGGACAATGATATAGATCTACCCAGTGATTCACCCTTTGAACAACTGAGCCCTGCCGGATAGCATTATCCACCCTTGCCATTACACTCAAGGAAAAAAAAAAGAAAAACATCAGCAGCCAGTAAGTAAATAGTTTTAATAAGACCCTGCACAAAAAAGCCATCAAGGCCATAATGTAAATATCACAGAGAATAACATTGCAGAAAAAAATACATCGGTAAAACAATCGTCCCGAAAACCAACGGCAACCTTACATCAAGACCAGAACTACTATATGGGGTACTCAAAGCCAAGGAACAAACATTTATGAATTACAAATGTATAGTTCTAGGGGATGGCTTGATTGGGAGTTCAGCAATAACATAAGAAGTATCAACCTAGTATTTAGGATGAGTTTCTTTTTATATCAGGATTAGCATCTATTAAGGGTTTATATACCGTAACGGCCGCTGAGGTGCAACATTTACCGTGGTCATAATCAGTATTACTGAGTTGTTCTTCAAGTTGACTACTATTTTATCAAACTAATAATAATTATCATTAAAATGATTTGCTATATTGTGGACCAGTCCCAAATATTTTACTCTTGAAACAAAGCTTTAACTCCCACAGAAATCAAAAACTTGACACTGTTCTCCTTAGCCATTTTACAAGAAATATAAGTAGGCTTGTTTGAATGATACACCCAAAAACGTCTACAGAAAAACAGCCCAGACAAGAGGTCAATATAATTTCACTGCTCTAAAAATGAAGTTTCGACAAAATAATGTTTACAGTCAATCAAATCTAGTTTTTTCCAACAAGAGCCCTAAAAAGGCACATGTCAGATAACAAAAAGGTGTCAGCTCAACAAGGGTCACAGACACTGAACACAGAGATCTGATTCAAATTTAACCCTGTCTCACTTCAAGTTGACAAAGCATTAACTGACACCCTTTTTCATGCAAATGTGAACTGGTCCTACAAAAGGCCTAATGTGAAAGGAGAAAAATTGCAAAATGCCCTATCACTTGGTTCACTGGTGAAAAACAAAGTTGCTTTCAATTATTACTATAAGCAGAACTTCTAATCAAGGATTATTACAGAACAAACTCCCTTAAATTTGAAAGTTACGAGTGCATGAATAATGTTTACATCAAGTCTCAATAAAAATTAACAAATTCTATCTTGTTGAATTTTTTTACCCAGTTTAAAAAGACAATACTACTATGTTTCCATCCATCCTTGAAGCGAGACAAATTTAGAGCATAGATATACTTTTGAAACATCAAAGGTATGTCTGGCTTTGTGTTAAGCGACTCTTGGGCGAAACTTTGTTCCAAACTTGTTAAATTTTCTCCTCTCTGTTGCAATAATATTTTCCTAGAAGACTTTCATCAAAGTGGGGCAACAAAGTTCGAAAACTGATACCTCGTGAAAGATTGAATCACACCAAAAACACTGTTAGTTTTGCAATGTTACCGCAAACATTTTATTGGTCAAAAATGATACATACTGTAACAAGACAAAACCAGTGATGTTTAAAAGAAAAACAATGCATTAAATTCATCAAGCTTCAAGGACGTAGGCAAAAGTAGTAGTTTAACTTAATTAAACTTCATGATATTAAAAAAAATAATTAAATGCTGCAAATAGGAGCCATGAAAAGAGTCTGACTTACTTGTACAGCAAAAAAATTCTTGCAGAAGAAATCAACAAATTCCTTTTCTCCTTATTACTTACATGTAGTGGTCCACAAATTTTTGAAAAGGTGCCACACAAGAAGTGAAATTACTAATTAATATAAATGGATGCAGATATCTGAATGAGATACAAAATGCAGACACACTCAAAGCCTAGAAATGCACTCTGAGAACATACTGTGTCAGTACCCTGAAAATAATATGCATGTAAATTGATTAAAAAAATCTCCAAAAAAGAAAAGCATCTTAATTTTGTCCTTTAACCCACAGAGAGAGTATTTGTTTTAAACCTCAAAAAATAATTTTAAAACCAAAATAAATTGATAGTTTGTGATAAACATGGCACGAAAACATACCACGTTAAAACAAAATTAAAATAGAATCACTGTAATCAGCAATCAGTTTCTGTAACTCACAATTCACAGCAGTTTTACTGCATAATATCATTCTGGCTGCTTGCTAACAAGAGTAAACTGATGGTTTGTGATAAATCTGGCATGAAAGCATACCAAGTTAAAAAGGAAATTAAAAGAAAATCACTGTATACCAGTAAGCACAAAGTTCAAGACAATCAGTTTCTGTATCTCACAATTCACAGTTGCGTGACATCATTATTGTTGCTTGATTTCAATACGTGCCCTACCAGTTGCACCTCGTTTCATACGGTATGACTCAGACAACTCAATATTCTTGGCTAAGGCATCACAGAGAATAACGGCTGCAGACGAGGTATTGACTTTGAGGGCAGCAATTGGGTTAAGCCAAGATTCTTCCGCAAAATAGGGGTAGAAGTTTACAAGGAAGCCAGGCTTGTCTGATGGGAAGATTTCCAGTTTGTTCTGCAGAATACAAAAGGAACATTTTCTTGAAGGAGAAGGCATTGAATTGGATCCCCCAAATTTGCATTATGACTCCAAATGTACCAAGGGTTAGTTTTAGACTAAAGATAGTGCTGACCATGCATTCTTTCACATGATGTCTGCTGGATTGCTTTTATAATGCAAAGACATTTGAAAAACAGCCAACTCAGTCAACCAAATGACAAACTCACTTCCACAAGCAAACCTACAGTGTATTTTAAGGCAAAGTGCAACTCACCGTGCTGTCACCCGCTTCCAATTTGCATGACAGTTCTACATAATCTTTGCCATCATTAGGTTCTGGAGACCAGCTGTATATCTACAAGAGTGACGAAAAATACAGTATCCACAGGACTATCCACAGCAAATTACACGACAGCACAAAATTTATCTGCAGTTTCTGTAGCATGAAGTGGCTATAAGTGTTGCTACTCCCCCCTGGATAGGATGCTAGTCATTAAGTCCACTGCAGTTTACTTACTCCCTAGCATACTGCCAGGTTGTCACAATAATAGTAAGACCAATTCCGATATATTAAAATTCTAACATGGCACCAAGGCTTGGAGGACTAGACCAAAAGAAATTATTTATTCATCCCTAAGCCCTGATGCAAAATCTTTTGTTTTATTTCCTCAAGCCTCGGCAACATGTTAGAATATTACTAATAGTGGAATTGGTCTGTTTGCTGGTACCCATTTTTAATTTATTCTTCTGGGCAGAGAGAGGCACTGTGAGAGCAAAGTGTCTTGCCCAACACAATGACTCCGGCTGGGATTCAAACCCGAACATTACAAAAAGAAACCATTACTATGCCACAAATGTAAAGAATCCTCCAGTGGACTATAAATTTGGAGGCACAGCCTTCTGGAATGTCCTTACATGATTAATGTGCCATATTTTTCTAATCTCACCATAACTGATCTGGATGTGTCTGAAGGAATTGTGAAGGAATTTTCCAAACCTGTACATATCAAATTGATACAAAAAGAGAAACTAACCCTATTCATCTTAAAAAAGATGCAAGGTTTTTCTTCATCGTAGCCATATTTAAAATCTGAGCTACTATTATAGCAGGCTCCAAGTGAAGTCAGATCCATGATGCAAGGCTTAGAGCCTTTTTCACGTTCATCATCTGTGCAGTTTTGGTACTTGTTATCACGATTTGCTTCAGCTTCTTTGTATGCTAAAAATAGAACAGTTCTCAGGAGTTAATGGAAAGCACTCTTGCTGAATGTTACTGTACAAATCTGAAAACTGTGAACACTTTTGTTATACCTTGAAAGAACAAAAAGAGAAAATAATCAGTGGTGGATCCAGACTTCTTTCTTATGGGGGGGGGAGTATTAAATCAAGGTGGGGGCCCATAAAATTTGCTGGCCCTTCGGCCTTTAAAATTTTCGCCAATAAAAAGGGGGGGGGGGGGTCCAAGGCCCCCTCCTCTAGATCTGCCATATACAGTATACAACATATTTGCAGAGCATAACCAAGTAGCTCCATCACTGTCTGTTTATATTTCCAAAGTCTGAGCCGCCATTTGATGGCTTTATATAAAAATGTATGTATTCAAGTTAAATAAAACTGAAAGTGTTCATGGTTTCCTGATTTGCACTGTAACAAGAAACAAAGAATACAAATGGATTCTTGTAAATGTTATTACTGCATACAGAACTGTTATATCATTGGTTTATCTTGCTTGAAACATCTGGGAGTATTGTTACTCCCCCTGGATGGGATGCTTGTCTCTTCACAGGTTACCATTTAGTATTTGCCAGTTGCCCCAACGGGTTGCCAGTATCCATTTCTACTTCAAGTTAAGTGTCTTGCCAGTACTTTAACCCAAATCACCTGATCAAGCCTCTTATCTATCAATCGTTGCACTGGTCAACAAATTCCCCATATTATCACACTAATATCCCAAGTTAATAATTCCCTTTATTCAGATTAATAATGGATTGGTATTGTTAGGAGAGATAATTAAATGGTCAGCTCTGTTGTTACTCAATACTACATGTATTTTGAGTTAAGGATGAACAAAATTATGAAAGTTTTACATTGCAGTCTTAATTTTTCAGTCTTTACCCAGAGTTGTCAGTGGGTTTTTGAGTAGCAGGTTCCATCCAAAAAGTAGGCGGCTATTTCCATTTTATTTCTCCAATATCATGCTCAGAACTGACCTACTAACATTCAGAGTAGCCAGCGTAGTATTCGGAATAGCCAGTGAAATGCATAGGTTGCCGGCTTATTTTGACAACCCTGATCACCCCATAGGAAAAGGAAAAATTATTGAAGGTTCATAAGTACCAACAAAATCCATAGCATTTAACTTACGTTTCAAGAAGCTGTTGATTGATTTAACCATATCGTCAACATTTTTACTGCTGTAGTCTTTTATTTCAGCTGGAAGAGGAATGAGGCCTGTAAAAATAAAGGAAAGGAATACATTAAATTATTGCTAGTTTTCATCACGAAGTCATAAAATTATAAAATTGTACAAATTAAACATGCATTGTATCCCTGTAAGCTGCTTACAAAGAGAGGTTAAACACCTCACAATTCTTTGTTTGAAAAAATGTCACTATGAAAATTTGCAAGGTCCTTAACGATGTGTTTCTTCGTATCACAAACTGTAACCAACATAACCAACAACTACGCACTCTTTGAATTCTACTACATTGGAACAGTTGAAAGCAATAACCAATAAATTCTCTTCATAAAGCATACTGCTTTTTGCAGCAACATCAATTTAAACTTCTACTGCCTGGCTTCCACATTGGCATTCTTGCTGCCATAACTTCCTTAAAAAAACATTTTCCCCAAAACATTTGGTTGTTGAAAATACCACAGAACTAATATTCAGGCAAGTTGTAGTAAAATAGTAGAGATTTTACAATGTGCATCATCAATATTTGATGCTCAAGTTTGATGTTACGTAATCATCATGAAGTTCAACACCAATACACAGTGAAAACTGTAGGCATATATTAATGCAACATAACCAGATTTTATGCACAAATGCACAAAGAAGGAAAGACTATTAAAGTCACTCATCAAAAAGGGACCTAAAATAGCACTTATCAACCACTGAGATGTAGCTGGTATATATAGGCATTCTAACACATCTAGAACACATATTTCTAGTTTTACGTATTGGAATGTCAATTTAGCTCTCAACAAAAGATACTGTCGTATAACAAATCATGCGCAAAATCAATATGATTGAACATGTAAAGTACTAAGCAAATACTAAACAAACTTGCTGAATCATATTGGTTTAAGGGAACAATATCTACGAAACCCTTCGAATTAATTGTATTAGACGTACTTTTCGAGAAATCACGAAAACAGCTGCGTTTTAAAATCCTGAAAATCTACAAAACTCATTGATGTGCTATAAACAACAGGATTAAATGCTGCAGACCTTTCGGGGAGCCACCCCTTCATACTTCATTGGAGTTTAATTTAAAAGCCCTGTTTTCGAAAGAGGGATAAGTATATTACAAAAGCATTTCTCAAAGCGGTTGATTTACTTTCACCAGATGATCCCATTTTCCTTTTAAATAGAAACTTACACTTGCAAATGCAAATTTAAAACCGCTTGTGTTTTGAAATGGACGAGCTCGAAATTGATCTATGCCAGTTCCTGAGTCGACTGCGCGGTGTAATCATACTTTAAGATTTTTCTCGCTTTTACGTTTTAACCCTAAAAGCTATATAAAGAATTACACTATTTTGATAAAATTTCGAGGCAGAAAATGGAAAATATTCTCGAAACAAATCTTCGCTGCTAACACTCACTAATGAAGTTTTACACATTTGAATTGCAAATGACTGTGAAACCACATGCATGCATGCCTGCAGGCGGTCGGCACACATTCAATTACAGTTCTCTCTGTTTTGACATTGAAAAGCGTAGTCAAGAAACGATCTACTCACTAAAGCTTTACCTGAACTACAATAAAAAACGTTGAAACATAGATAAACAAACCTGGTTTTCCCGCTAAATATCTTGTCATCTTCGGGCCGTCTTCTCGAGCTGGTACCGTGGTCATGAATATGGCCAACATAGAGGCGAAAAACGCCGCCAAACAGCCATAGAAAATCATGAAGAAAACCAGGATCTTCGCTAAAATAGAAAAAGAAGCGAATAAGCCTCATTTTTAAAACTAAAAGCTATAGTTTGTCATTAACAACACTATCCCACAACCAACGTCCAGCAAAATACCTGAAAATACGAGTTCTCCAGCTTCGCCTAAAACTTTTCGCTGGATCTAACGACACTTACCCCAGCTCTTGCCATTTCTACCCATGACAAGCACTTCACCGTCTTCGCCATCTTTGTTGTAAATGAAGTGTCCAAAATCTCGGACAGTATCCTGTAAGCGTTCAAGCCTGGTCTTTCCTTCTTGGCCCTGCTTAGCGTACGCCATCTTGCAAGCCTCACCACGCGAAACAGCGGCAAGAACCACGTGACCTCCTTTTCAGGGCACCGGTCAAGGACCCTTTTTCCTTGGGGACGGGAGGCCGGGGCTCTTTTTTACGGCGCAATAAACGGAAATTTGCACAGTACTGTATATCAGAGTATATCAGTATATTCGCCCTTTCGACAGGGGTCTGCCAAATTAGGAGCCTCAAACCCCGCTGAGTGTAAACTCTTTAAGATTTCTCCTTGCTTTGTATTAGTTTACACTTGGAGAGCGCTTTGTGCAGCATTTTGGTTTTATCCGGCCAGTTTTCAGTTGTACGAAGTTATTAAAAAAATATAGTTAGCTGTTGAACAAGTGCGAATATAATCGGAATTTGTAAAAATGAAGACCTCATTTATATTTGCCACTGTCGCCACTCACACTCCGAGCAGTAACGTCATAATCACAGCCAGAGAAGAGCTGCTATTAAAAACAGCGACGTCACTACTCTTCGCTATTTTATTCACAATTTGTAGTAGCAAATATAATTCAATTCTTTCAGCTAAAAGATGTTCAGTCCTGCAATTGCTTCTGCACGTGACTTTCACATAGACTGAAACATTATTGCGACAATATTTAATAGCTTGAAGTCATTTGCGGTATCGAAAAAGTAAACTTTCAGTATGGCCAGGACTGCTCAACGAAGAATTACTGGAAAATTATTTGTACTAGCTAACCGTAAACTCGTTATATTTTTAAGAAAAATTTAAAGTGGTTATTTCCTTTCATTAAAGCCCCCTTCTCGAAAATAAGCTCTGCTTTGTTGAAATATTGGCTATACTCTTTTAACCTTTTGTCGTTGTGTCAGTCAACTATATTCTCTTAATGTTCAAATTTATTAATACACTACACCCTCCGGGGGGTCATGCCCATATGAAACAGACGGCGATGCTGACGTGGCTCTTTTTTAAATAACCCCTAAAAGATACCGAAGAACACAAAATAAATTCGATGATATTTCTGTTAATATTTATTCGCGCGCAACCGTAAACGAGACCTTGACTGCTAAAAAATATTAACTTTTTGCCCGAAACACCCTGAGGGGGAGTCCCTAATCACCCTCCTGGATCCACCCCTGCCCGGGCATATGGGAGTCCCCCTCCCGCCGAGATGTATACGTACAACTGATCTTGAATAAGAAATTTTTTGGTGATGATGGTCCACGTATTCGGTGACGGAGAAGACTCTCCACCGAAATATTTCAACCTCTCCCCCCTACCACCCCGTCCCACCCAGCTCAACTAGATCCGCCCCGCCACTGAGTAGTTCCACAACTACAATTTATTAGATTACGAAATCTTAGATTCTTATAATTAATGAACGTGTTCTATAGATCCATCATTATCTACCAATTATTTTTAAAATGATTGTAGTATATCGGCCCTACATCAAGAATCAAATAATGTTTTTCGCAATTCGTTTTCAATGTCTACCAGTTCTGACTAACCGAATTTCTCATCAGTTCTAAGCATTTTTGCTTTGTTTTCTAAGTCATTTCGAACATTCATCTTAGCATTTATTTAATTTTAAGACCGTCTGCATGAAATAGAAATAGCGTGCTTGTAGGTTTTTTAGAACTCAAAGAGGGCGCCAGTGAATAAAACAACCTTGTGAATAGTGGTCATTCTTCTTAACCGCTAGCATAGGGAACGCTTTCCATATAGATACACTATAAAATAACCATACTATATATATAAGTGAACACGTGTACACTCATTACCAAAGTGCGTCACATTGTTTTCCGAATTTTTGCGGGTTCCATGGCGCCCATTTTCTGCCAGGCCTGGTACTGACCTCTGAACCAACTGAACAGCTCAAAGCGTGTGTTTCTTAAAAGTCCCGAGAATTGTTCGGGCCCGAAAAGAGCCCCGTTGTGACGTCGTGCCAGAACTTGCCAGCATAGTTTTCGGGACTTTTAATAAACGCACACAAACCCGAGTGCAGTTTATTATTACCTGTGCAGTTTCTTATTACCTGGTACAGGTAAATATTGCCAAAAATGTAACTTTTTACTGCTGAATAAAATGCTGCGAAAACCAGAATCCGGTGGTATGGGCCACTCCAGTGGCATAGGCGTACGGCACCTTCGGACTTGGCGGAGTTAAGAAACCTATTTTTTTCTATAGGGTAACTCCTTCAGTTTTTATACAAGGTAAAAAACTGCTATCCATAAAGGCCCTATACAATAAACTAAATTGTAGAAAATAATAATGATAGTTAAGTACAAATAAAAATAGCATAAAATGGCATGTAAACTAAATTAAAAAAAATCTAATTAAGAATTAGATCAACCTCCTTGCCTGAAAAAACACGATCCTCGAATGTGTTAGCTATAGCATTAAACGGGTATGTAACAGCAAAAAAATTGTTCTGCTGTTGCCCGAATTCTGAGCGTTTTGCTCAAAAAATATCGACAATTTTCTAAACTAGTGGGAAACAAGCATGCCTACATGAAGGGGAATGGGAACATTACCAAAAACAAAACTTGTGGGAGGTCTTCTCGTCTGGCTGTTTTGCAATAGCTCCCTTATTTCTCTAAGAGGACGATTTAGTAACATTTCGTATTTCGTTTAATAGCTTTTAATTATTTTCAGCTCGATGCAAGATCGGATAAA
The DNA here is from genome assembly GCA_947652115.1 of Blastomussa wellsi. Lineage (NCBI taxonomy): Eukaryota > Metazoa > Cnidaria > Anthozoa > Scleractinia > Plerogyridae > Blastomussa > Blastomussa wellsi. The sequence goes on along the minus strand of OX393570.1, from coordinate 2,343,594 downwards.
TCTGAACGAAAAAACAAGGCTTCCTTGATTTGTGATATGGGTCTACACGGCGACGGCGGCGCGGAATTATAGTAGGGAGAAAATGAAAGCCAATCGAACTTTTATTGTTACCGTACAGCACACGTCATGAAATAATTTCACTTGATTGTTGTAGTTTAATGACAAGCACCGAGAGCGTATTTTTCTTGGTAATAAAAAACGAGCAAATAATGTTTAACTTTTTGGTTTACGTTTCATAAATATTACAAAAAGACAATATTCTCACTACGTCAAAGTGAGCAATTGTCACGCGCGCGCTTTTCGGAGCTGCCTCGTTTGATGAGATATACCTTTCCGTCAACAGAGAAACGCAGCAAAGATTGCCTGACTTTGAGCAATAGCTTATTGTGTTATTCACTCTTATAATAATAGAAATTTCATGATGTAACCAAGAATTCTGTGACCATCTATGAGTTGATTTGACCCTGGAGTAAAAGTTTTCAGCTAATGGTAAGAACTTGCTTACTTATTTAAAAAAGTTGGTAGCTTTTGAGCTATAAAGTGAATTTTATGCTTTGCAAATGGTCGCAAACAAGGTCTGCCCGTCAGTTATTTTTCGTTTTGAGTACTTGTTGTATTTAAACTTACAGTATCAAAGAGAAGTAATATTTTTGCTCGAAATATAAATATAAAATATCACCATGGCGATGCAGTCGTTTTCAAAATGTCGGACAAACCCGAAGGTTCCGAATCTCATCTCGATTCACGAGAGGGAGAAGATGGTGATAATTCAAAATCCCGATCGCTAAAGAGTGCAACACACAAACTTAAAGCAGAAGCTTTACGACGATTGCAGCTTGGAGATGCTGAATACGACAACGGCGAGAAAAATAACGAAGGGCCCGAAGATTCATCTTACGAAAAGAATGCTGCAGACACTGGAAAAGATGATGAAGAACGCAGCGATAGTGACCCAGGAAGATCTCGCGTCTTGAAAAAAGAGAAAGAAAACATTGGAGACGTTACCGATCGCGATGATGCTGATGCGAATGTCGACGAAGCCCAAGAAAATAAAGGAATTGCTAAGGATTCATCGAAACTAAACGAAGACATTTTGGGGGATTCTGTTGTTGGCGGACGCGAAAATTCCGACCAAGCGAATGTATCTGCCAGCAGTGAAAGTAACAAAGATTCTAATGTTAATGATAAAAGTGTAAATAAAGAAAGTGAGCCTTTAAAAGAAGGAGAAGACACGAATAAAGGTGTCTCTAATATCACTGCAAATGACGACTCAACTCCTCAAGATTCTCAAGGACAGGCGGGAAATCTTGACTCAAGACCGGGCTCGGCGAGTTTGAGACAAGGATCAGGCCGAACAAGACCACGATCAGGGTCTGCGGGATCTAGAAAAGGGGAGGGAAGTCAACCAAAACCTAGCAGTAGACCTGGGTCAGGAGGCGGCAACAAGTCTAGGCCGGGTTCGGGGTCTAATAAGGTACCTGGAGATGGAGGTCAAGAGGAACAGTTTTCTAGTGGCCGGCCTAGTTCAGGTACGGGTGGCAGGTCTCGACCACAGTCAGGAAGTAAAAGAGGGGCTTTAGATAATGACAATGGAACTCTCGCACCAGATGGGTCTGCTGGAGGAAGCATTGAAGATACCTCCAAGATACAAGACGCGCCTGTGCTTGATGGATTGAAACAAGCTGCAAACAAAGATAAACTAGAAGGGGATGGAAAAGCAGCGTTGTCAGATAACATAAATGAAGGCGCATCACAAACATCAGGTTTGGATTCGTCTGTACAACGCAAAGATCACCATGGTGATGAGTCAAATTTAGCAGATTATGACACTGTAAAAGATAATGCTGAAAAATCATCCACACAAAATTTTAGCATTGATAATAAATCTGAATCAAAGCAGACTGGAAATGATGAGAAAATAAGTGACGACGTATCACCTCCAATGAATGAAAGAACAGAATCTAAAGAACATGGCGCTGATACTAAACAAAGCTCTGATTCTCTTTCTAAATATGCTAAACAGGATTCTGAAGAGACAGAAGCTGGTAAAGATACCAAGGAAGGTGAACTTTCTGAAGAAACCAAAGGTGATAAAGAAACAGCAGGCAGCTCTGATCAACAAGGGCAGGATGGTACCAAGTCTAGTGAACAGAAAGATGCACCAGAGACATTACAGGCAAAAGATGGGTCAAAGGATAGTACAACTGCTGACGGCCAGGAAAACTCTGGGACAGCTGAAACTGGTGACAAAGATGGATCAGTGACAGAATCTGGTGAAGACGGAAAAGACAAAGAAGGCGACACGGCCAAACCAGGATCTGGAGGTGCTGAAGGTGATGTACCAGGAATGCAGTCAGATCATGCACCACGTGATCAAGATGATGCAGAGAAGTCATCTGATAAGCAAACGTCAGAGGAAGGCACGGCTGCTGATGCTACAGCAGAGGACATTGAGGGTAAGAAAGATGAGGATAGTGAGAAAAAGAAAGAGAATAAAAAGGCAAAGAAAGAGGGCGTGGAACAACAAGAGGGCATGGAGGAGAAGGAAGAAGAAGCTGATGAAACTGTCGAGGCACAACCAGTTCAACCCAAGCAAACTAAACCAGGTAGCTAATAGAGTTTTACTATAACAGTTATTTTATTTCTATTTTTTTAGTTGCCCATGGTACCTATTGATAACAGCAGCTGCCGACAGGAAAACCCTGACTGTTATCATCATCATAAGTGTTTTTAAAAATTGTTCACTGGAGTCAAGATTGAGAGGACTATCCCTGCCCAGTCACCCAGTTCAAGGTCATCATGCAGTGTGTTCCTGGGCATGCTACTTTTGTTTACTGTTAATAATATTATGTTAGTTGGATCACCAGGAGTTCACAAAAATCTGTCCGTATTAAGGAAGAGGTTTGTTAATTGTGAAAATAACTGATTGAGTATTTCTTTGGGCCAAGATAAAGGCTCTAAATAACAAGGCGACATAAATGGGCTGGCCACCGGGTGCAAGCTAAGGTGGAACCTTAAATGATGACTAGTAAGGCTTCTGTTGTGAGATTCACCTCACGATTAAGCCACACTGTTATGATTCTTTCGACAATGGAATAAGGTGTTTTTTGTTATCATAAAAGTTGTCTCATTTTCTTTCTTATAGAAGTTGACGAAGAAGCTGAAAGAATACTTCCAGATGATTTCTATTATGATTTTGAGGAACTCGTATCAAAACCTTTTTCTACAGAGGGCATACCACCGGAGTTATTATCATTTCAGTATCCTTTGAACATATGGAGTGTATGTTGCATTAATTAGCACAGATGCCATACAGTATTTATAGAGTATCAGCCCTTTGGTCTTGACAATAAATTATGGATCAAGCACAGCGTCTAATAAAAAGACTGACCGAGGGGGGGGGGGGGGTATTCTCCCAGAATGGCCGCAAGCAAGCTTGGTTTAAAAAGAGGTGTAGAATCTTAACTCAGTCCAGAGAAAAATGTTGGACCAGCTCATTTATTGCTTAAATTTTGTATTCATTATCACCTGATGCTCGGGTGATGTTCCTTGGTTCCTTAGACAAAGCAAGATATTGTTTTTGAATTATTCAACAAAATTAATTAGCAACGAAACACATTTTTCCCATTAACTGTCTTTCCGCTTGATTGTGTGCAGCTCAAATAACCATCTTCCTCTTAATTTAAGTTTCCCATTCTTTGTTATTATACTGTGACAGTCTGTTGATAATCCTTGACTCTCCTCTCTCTTCACAAGCCATTCATTTGGTTATGAGTGTACCAAGAGATCAAACCTACATGTCCTGGATGAGAATTCTGTTTTATTTTCAGCTGGAAACTCTGTGGAAATTCTCAATTTAAAAACACAGGAGCAAACACATATCCGAACAACAGGAAGTGGTGGAATTGGGGCTGTAGCAGTGAGTTTATTTTGAAACTAAAAGCTTCATTGTCATGACTCTTGCATAGTTAACTAATAAAAAGCCTTGCCATTCTTTGTTCTGTTATATTAGTTCACAATGAAGTGGTGAGGGTGTGAAAAAATTTACGGTGAACAGAATCCGCATATACTTGCCAACGTTTTTCCAAGTCAAAGGTGTGAGATTTTATCAGGCTTTTTGAAAGTCATTGAAAGTCTTCTGAGGTGCATGTACCATGCTTTTTGGAAGTCATTGAAAGTCTTCTGAAGTACATGTAAGAGCCAGTTCTTCTCCCAAATTCTCTGATTTTAGAAGGAAAAAGCACTTGTCACATTGCTTTAAAAAACAAGTCCTGGTACTTGGACCGCTGAAATATTCAGAGATGTTTTGGAAAAGGTCATTTTTTGTTTCTTTTATGCTACTGAATGACTTCTCCAGGTTGTCTAAAGAATTAATTTTAATTATTATTTTGCTTACTCGATGGGTATTCCTTAATTTTTAATTTCCCAACAGGTCCATCCCAGCAGAAAATATTTTGCAGTAGCAGAAAAAGGAGTGAAGCCCAACATCAATATCTTTGAATATCCTTCACTTAAGCTGCACCGAATTCTCAGTGACGGCACAGAGGAGGCTTATGCTCATTTGGACTTCTCACCCAAGGGAGACAAGCTAGCTTCTGTCGGCAGTGCACCAGACTACATGCTCACAGTATGGGACTGGAAAAATGAACAGGTCATTCTACGGTCCAAAGCATTCTCACAGGATATTTACAAGGTGGCATTTTCCCCTGAAGATGAAGGGCATTTGTGTACAAGTGGCTCAGGACATATCAGGTATGACTTTGTTTTCTTGAGGTATTGTGGAGTGGAGTCCCAGTGTCTTGAACCTAATGTTGGAAAAGAACCAATTTACCAGTAATCAACAAATGAATAGAGGGGGTAAGTTTCTAAAGAAACTGTGGTGCTGTGTCGGTGGGAAGTATAACAATATAATTTGGTTTTATCAGCTGGGTTGATAATGTCAATTGGCCACCGTAAAGAGATTCAATTGCTGATGTTTCGAGCGTTAGCCCTTCGTCGGAGCGAATCAAGGAATTGTGGGTCATGTGCTTTTTATATACAGAATGATGGAGCTTTGCTATTGGCTGGTGCCTGGTAACGTGAAAACAACGGAATAAATTAGTTGAATTGAAGTGTCTCGCAACTGGTTTCGATGCAACAAAGACGACAAAAATGCATCGAAACCGGTCGCGAGACACTTCAATCTCCCAAATCATTCTAAGCAACATATGGCAGTCTGCGGCCTTTCCCTTCACCAAGGAAACACGGAAAGCCGTAAAACTCTAGAACAAAAATTTATTTTTCAAATCGGCACTCTTAATCCTCACGGTATCAACGAACGCTTTTCATTCAACTAATTTATTCCATTGTTTTCACGTTACCAGGCACCAGCCAATAGCGAAGCTCCATCATTCTGTATATAAAAAGCACACGACCCACAGTTCCTTGATTCACTCCGACGAAGGGCTAACGCTCGAAACGTCAGCAATTGAATCTCTTTACGGTGGCCAGTTGACATTATCAACCCAGTTGATAAAACCAAATTATACCAGTAAACAATATTTCTGGGATGACTGGGAAGCACCTTTTTGATTTGATTTAAATTAACAATCAAGACTCATGTATTCAATTTGTCAAATGTGCATTTCTGTACCACTCCCATAAGACAATGTCTTTAACTTAATAAACACCACATCCATGTATGTATGTGGACACCCCCATTAACTTGGAGGTTTCAAAATGTTTTGAAGTATGCATCAGCAGCCAGAAGATAAGAGTAATCCAGGGTGAAATATAACTGTAACAAGTTAGGGGCTGGAAAGCAAGCTGATTGCATTGCTATGGCCAGGGTAGTCGGTTATAGTCAAATATTAGCCGACAGAATGCTGGTTGTCGCTAGGGGGTTCGTTAAGGGCCAGGCACCAGGTGAATTGACCGGCTGTGAACGACACTTAGCCACGACTTTGCCCGGCTGTTTTCGTCTTCTCTTCTTACTTTCTTTTATAAGAAAAACTAAAAATGCCTGGCTGAAAAACCCTACTGACCTCCTCCCCTCCAATAATGGGCACTTGCAGGCCTTGAGCAGGCATTGACAATTAAGTCGTGTATTATTTTGTAACTTTTATATCTTATATTTCAGATTTTGGACAATGGCAAACACATTCACTGGGTTAAAGCTGCAAGGACAAATTGGAAAGTTTGGTGCCAAAGAGCTGTCAGACATAGAAGGTCGGTGTAGTTGATATCTTAATGGTCAATGGTTTTTGTCTTCTCTACTGGCTTTCTTTTGTAAGAAAAACTAAAAATGCCGGGCTGAAAAACGCTAGTGACCTCCTGCACAAAACTTAATGAAACCCCTGCGATAGTAGTTGTTCTATACATAAGTGTTATGTAATACATCTACCGTGTAAGGCCTGTATGCTAATCACCCTTGTTCAAGATAACAACAGCAACTGAACCAAAACTTTATTTAGAAAATAGATTGGTTAGCATTTGTATAAACATGTGTGTATGCCTGCCAATCCAGGTCAAAGGTCGGAGAATTATTTCTGGTAGGCGTGGGAAGAATTAACTTATTAACTTGAAGTAAAAAAGAATGATATGTAGTAACCACTTCAGATGCATGTAGCAGATTTGTTAATCTGAGATTTTGAGCTTGATGGCCTAATTGCTGAAGCAAACATGTGTACATATGGTATAAGGACTAGAAAGGTTAGATGATTCAATTTGCTATCATAATGGCGGTCAATCAACTAAACAGCACAACCAACTTACAGTGTATGGTTTCTGTTCAACAACACAGGCTTTGTTGAGCTTCCTGATGGCAAAGTATTGTCTGGTTCAGAGTGGGGGAACATGCTTCTCTGGGATGGTGGCTTAATTAAAGTGGAGATTTCCAAGAAAGGCAGAAAACTATGCCATGTCGGCATGATAGAGCAGTTCTTTATGGATGAAGGAGAGCTTATGACTATTGGTGTTGATGGTTTTGTGAAAGTTTGGGACTTTGAGAGCATTGACAATGCTGACACCACAGAGGAGGGACAACTGTTCGAAATGGATCCAATGTATGAACTGAAGGTAGGACAACTTAGTACTAGACACCTTTTTCACTCATGAAGAAAAATGTTTCCAGGGTCAGATAATCGAAGTGCAATGTAGGTGATCTGTACATGCATGTGTTTAGATTTCTTGCTTGGTGCATGCGTTTAATGCATGATGTGGGATAACATGAAACATGTGTACAGTTAGTACACAGTTAGTACACTCACCCTAAGACTCGCGCACGTGTTAGATTCCTTGGTCTGTGTTTCAAGACGGGTCGGATGGACCTATATGACCGCCAATGTCCCAAGCTCATAGTATGATATCACCACCCCAATGACCGGCTGTGGTCACGGAGCACAGTTAGTACTTGCATGTACACAATTAGACTAAGTGCAATCAGAAGGCCTGTACTAAATTAATAAATAAATGCATGTATTGTAGCTAATTGAGTTTAGTTGTTATTATCATTTTGCCAGCTGATTGGGACCCTCTGTGGGATTCCTGTATGTTCTGCTTGTGGTCCCTGTGTGGGCCCATTGGGATTGCTGTGTGGGCTACATGTAATCTGCTTAAGTTTCTTGGGATCCCAGCTAATGTTCCAGTTTCAGTATTTTAGATTTCAGACCAAAGTGAGATTTATGATGTTGGAGAATTTATACAGTAACTCAATATTTACACAGGTTGGCACTGATGTCAAACTTATGTCAATGGTTAAAGCAGTTAACACTGAAGCTCCAATCTGGTATGCTCAGGTAAATATCAAGTCAATAATTATATTAGATAATATTTGAATAATTTTATTAAACATTGAATTTTTCTGCACCACTAATTTCAGGATGCCACAGGTGGTATATGGAAGTTGGACCTATCATTCACCCACACTGTAAGTATTTAACTTGTTTTTCTTTTATGACCATTCCATGTTACTTAAATCCGTACATACACAGTCAAACCTCTATGCAGATAAATAAGGCTGCCTGATCCTTGTGTATTTCTTTGCAACAGAGCCATGCACCGGAAAGGATGTATTCGTATCATGCTGGGCCAATCACTGGCCTTGATACTTCTCCTATTGCTCATTTTGTGGCTACAACAGGAGTTGATCGTAAGTGCTTTTAGATATGGGAAAAACAAGTCTGTCAGTCTGTCTGTCTATGGGGATATATAATATATTCAGGGAGGGAGCGGGGGGGTGGGGGGTTACTTCCATAGGAGGGAACCTCTATCACATGGGTCACCTAAGGAGACACTTTCCTGAGGCTATAATAATTATTATTATTTTCCATTCAGGAACATCTCCCACATGAAAACTCTTCCTCATAAGGAGGAACGTTTTTCTTGCCAGCTGAGCTTGCGAAAGAGACAAGAAATGAAGTTCTCAAACACTTAATAGGGGCTGGGTATGAGTCCGGATATCAGATGTCACATTCGAGCATGTGATTCAGTTTTTGTTTTCTTGCCACACGAAGCAACAGCTTTCCCGCCCTCCCAGCCCCATGCCAGTCAGTGAGTTATTTGTTTTTTCAGTGTGAGTGACATGTACGTCTCTTTTTGCTCTGTCTATAATCTTTTTGGAGTTGTCAAGTTGCATTTTTGTGTGGAAGACAAATGGCATTCAGTGTGTGAAAAATGGGCTCAATCTCCTAGATTCACACCAACACCACATTCCATAACCTCCAGCATAAGGGGGCACTGATCAGGGTCCCAGTGAGGGCATTCTTCCCATAAAAGGATTCATGCATGTGGATTCAGTCCCTAATAGGCCTTATTTGTTGACTATAAATGGATAAATGATATTTATATGTTTTCAGATACTGTTCGAGTTTATGACTACCTTTCCAAGTCACCCATGTGCCAGGCTAAGTACAACTCAGGCGGGTCAAGTTTGCTGTGGGTTCCCAAAGTGGTGAGTTTTAATAACACTTACATGCAGCTCTGACTCCATAATGTGACATCCATCGCGCATACTAGTTACTAGGAACAGTTATGTCAATAGTGTACTCTAGATATACTTTAGCATTCCATTGTGCTTTGTTTAGAGTTTCATTGCAGTGTACCATCCAGTCACATGCTTCTGTTTGTAAATTGCTATTGTAAAAACTTAATTGGCTGCTCTTATTTGACAAATAAGGCTATCTAAGAACCAATCAGACTGAAAATTTTTGTTATTCATGTGATCAATGTAGATGTTTGTATTCATAAAGGAGAGTTTTATATTCCAATCAGTAACTTTTTTGCCAGTTGTTTTTTTTTACTATATTCTCTTCTTGTCATAGAAGAAAGTGTGGTAAGATTAGCCAAGACACCAAGACCCTTTTCTGAAAAGTATGAGTTTAGACAGAGAAAGAAACACACAAAACAAGACTTTGACTTATCACTTAAGACTTCCAAGCTTTCAAGACCGAATCAAAAGTTTGAGAGACCCAGAATTTTCTATGTGCCATTTGAATTCACTAAAAGACTGCTCACAAATTATACATGTTCTCATTAATAGCTTTCCTTTTGCTTACATGTAAATAATCACTTATTTTGACAGGTGGATTCTAAGGGAACCAAACTGCTTGCTGGTTTTGCTGATGGTGTTGTTCGTTTACTGGCACTTAACAAGGTGGACCCATCGCAACTGAGGACCAAGAAGTCCAAACTGAAATATGAGTTGAATCTGGAGCAAGTGTTTAAACCTCACACAAAGTCAGTCAATGTAATAACTATTGATGATCAAGGAGAAATTCTAGCTACTGGGGTAAGTTATTTCTGCTGTCGTGACCCATCCTAGACAGGGTATCGCTTTAAGACTTTCATTGCGTTTTGAAGGAGCTCTATCAATATTTTGAGCCATTTTTGCAATGAACCAAATTCCTCTTAAAGAGAGGTCAAAATAATAGTTAAAAACCATAAAAGTGATACTAATTCAAAAAGGAACAAGGATGGCTAAGGATGGTAAATTCTGAAATAGATTACAAATAACAAATTTTGAATGTTTGTGCTAACTTTTTCAAAATGCACAAAATCACAAACATTCATCCGTATTTATTTAGCTGGTCATCACTTAACATTAAATTACTTTCAGGACTAGATATTAGCGCTATAATGTAAAACAATGCCTGTTGTCCTTTGTCCTAGACAGGGTAGGTCATATTTAGTGTTATGTCTGTTGAAATAAGGGTTTCAAACCCCTAGTGGCACCCCTGTACCCAAGCATGGGTCATACAATCATTCTTCTCCCCCGTCATGAAAGCAAGTTACTACTGACACAGCCTGAAGTAACTGAAGTCGGAGCAACTTAAACTGAAACTTGCCAATTCTACGTCGTACGTGTTACTTCAAATTTCAAATTAGTAGAAGTTTGGAAACCTTGTGGAAGATATTTTTAACGTTTCTCACTAACAAGGTATAATGTTGTTTTCTTCATCAGAGCGATGACTGTACAGTGTTTTTCTTCTCTGTTGGAGACACATATAAACCAATCGGCTTTATTGAAACTGCTTCTCCAGTTGTATCTATTGAATGGTCAAAGGATAGAAGGGTAAAGAACATGTGTTTATTTTATGAATTAAAGGTGATTGGTTGTGTTAATAGACCAGTTTCTATAAATTATTTTAAAATTCAGCCTAAAACAATAGACCTCAGCATGAGGCTCTGGGGAATAAACTATAGAGTTTGTGGGATTTATTCCCAGAGCCTCGCAGTGATGTCTATTGTTTTAGGCTGGATTGTAAAATATCGAAATTGGTCTATTTTGATGTCACCCCAAAGGTCATTACACTGACAACAGTGTAGCTGTTTCCATATATAAGGCTGTCATACACTTTTTTGTGTCAAGTAATCGCACTGCAATACAGATTTCCACAAGCATTGTCGTGTACACCTTACCATAAAATGTTTGGTCAAATTTTCCTTATACCTTTGCTGCTGAATGTTTCATACTGGACGTGTTTCCTGGCCATGCTGTCGGTGAAAGTTCTTGAAAGAAGAAAAGGAAACTGCATTTTCCAGCACAAAGAATTTCAGACCAAGATGCCCACTTGTTTCTTCTATTTATTTGTTTGGTCTGTTAATCTAGTTCTGGTCCTTGCTCTGTCACGTAATGTTACGATCTGTACGCGAGGGTGCAGGAACAGACAGAGTGAGGACCATAACTGGACCAATGGTTACACTGCATATCACCCTTACTGCAATGTTTCATTTGTCATCAGGCTCCAAAGAGCATACTCATCAGCTGTAAAGACGGCACCGTACTTCATGTCGAGGCTCCTGCTCCTGAAAAATACGACACAAGCAAGACTTTCCACCTCCCCCTGACTAATCTGAAGACCAAGGAGTATCACTTCTCTAGTGTCAAAGATAAACTGAGGGTGAGAATCTTTAAGATTTCATCATTGTTGTTGTTGTTGTGTTCAAATGATTTCTCCGAAGTCTTTTCTCAAAAAGTTCTATGGTAAAGAATGTTTTCATTGATGTTGCACTTTCCGAGCTCTAAATGTACATCGCTAGTGCACTTTCCAACCCAGAGATATGAATCGCGCAAGCTCATGACCGTTCATTGAACAGCTAATTCCGATGAACTAACATAACCGATCATTATTCTTCTTATCAAATCTGCCCACTCTTGTCCGCAAGTTGCATGCATTTTTTTGTTTTTCCCTCAAGAAGTTTCTAGTTCCGATTTGTTTAAAGATGTAATCAAACCTCTAAAGTATTACGGTAGCGACAACATTTCCACTTTTATGTCGAATCCTCTGTGGAAGAGGATAGATCAGGGGCGGATCCAGATTTTTCTTAGGAGGGGGTGCACCACTAAGAGATGACGTAATTGATGGGTGACGTAAGCAGAATACTAGTTATATTAGAAAGCCACAGTTCATCTCAGGGGGAGCGGTGCACACCCCCACACCCTTCCCCTAGATCCGTCACTGGAGATAGCCTTCACTGCAACTTGTATTGCTGCTGACCTCGATAATCTGCACATTTTGTGTAGGAAGCTGAAGAAGAAGCGCGGAAGGCCAAAGAGGAAGAAGAGAAACGCAAAAAGAAAGAAGAAGAGCGTGCACGGCGGCGAGCGAGGGGATTAGAAGACGAAGAGGAGGAAGAACAGGAAGAAGGACAAAAGGAAGACGAAGAAAGTGAAGAAGGGAATGAAGGGGAGGAAACTGAAGAGGAACAGCATCGAGAGCCGGGGGAAGTTATCAAAGGGTTTTATTACGGAAAAACTGACAAATTCTGGGTTTCTATGGTAAGCTCTTTACAATTACAGTCCTACGAATATAGTTGTTCAGGTATTTTTTATTTCTAAATTCCTAAAGTGATTTGGTGCAGTCAACGGGAAGTACCGTTTCGTTTGAGAATAATCAGGCGTCCAACAATTTTCTGACAATTAGATTTTTTCAGCTGCAATTATAACCTTACTATTGCAATACCTTAACAGTACGTACCTTAATTGTTCTCAATTCTACTTACTGGTTGAAACAAGTAGAAGCTTAATCATTCAACACAGGTCTCTCCCCCACCTAAATGTTGTTTTGGTGTAAAAGCATGCAAGACGAATTGGAAGCTCTCTAGAGTTGCATAAGGGAGTTTAAGAAACCACGACGGAGACGCCTAGAACAACGTCGATTAAAAAATGAATTTATATTTATACCTGCGAATCTCTCGATACTCTACAGTCATTTAGTCTGTTTCTTACTGTCAAAACTATCTCAAAACTGAATCTGGAACACAGCGATAAATTCGAAATAGAAAACAATTAGCATTCGTGGTTCACGTTGTGATTTATATAGTGGTCATGCACTTGGCTTCTTATGCACTAGGCTTAGCCAGTTTCCAGGCAGGCTGTGGAAACAAATGAAACGCTGTAAAAACGATACGGTTTCATTAGTAAACGGCAAACGGCATCGATTTGAAGGCGATTACGAATTTCGACGCTAAATTGGCTGGCTCTCGAAGGGAGTGCAGCGGTTGCTTTTACAAAACACTTTCGAAAACGCTTGGAAACGGTTAGATAGGTTTGTTGCTATGTTGCACGCCAATATTCTCATAACTGTTCCGTTTCAGGATGGTTGGGATGCAGGCTACTTGTACCAGTGTGAATTTGATGACGGAAAGAAACCTGTTCCTGCTGAAGGTCAGGAAGATTTAAGAGATGAACCAGTGAGATCTATTCCTGTCGACGACAGCGACGATAAACCGATCAGATCCGTCTGCTTCAGGTAACGAGAACAGAACTGAGTTTTTATCTCATAATCCATTAACAACACAATTTGATTCCACAACAACTTTAGACTCCGCAGGGAATCGATGATTCTTGTACAATTTGACCTATCCTGTCTGCCAGAAGAGTTTTTTTATTTTTTGTGGGAAACCCTCTGGCACCCAGAGTAAATTCGACCGTTATGCACTGTGGGTTACAGAGACTAGCAGCAACTTAGAAAACTGGTGTCAATTTTTAGGCGTTTGACTTAGGCCCACTTTTCTGGGATAATTAATAAGGGGCATAAAGCAAAGGTTTTCAAACTTCTGGTTTAACATTGGCCATTTTAAACGGAAAAATTGCAATCCACGAGTTCTGTAGTCGTTGACGTTGTTTTCTCTTTCCTCGGTTATGTTTCAGTCACTCAGGTAAATTCCTCCTGCTTGGAATGGATAATGGCGTACTTCGTATCCATCCAATGGATGGATCAAACGATTTTCAACACTTCAGTTCATTCTGGGCGTTTAATGTACACGATAATCAACATGGCGGCATCCGACACATCAAGACAAGCTTCGATGACAAGTATGTCTTCACGGCTGGGATGGACGGCAATTTCTTTGTGTTTCGCTTCATGGATAAAGCGGTTAAAGGCCTCAAAGTGCCACAAAAAGTATCCATACCTTCTGCAAAGGTGAGATATGCTGGCATAGACGCGTTTTCAATTGAGTGTCGTAAAACCAAAACGAAAGTAATCGCTCTGTCCAATCACAAAAGACTTAGACAATTGCGTAAACCAATCAAAACTCGAAGCAAATTATGTAGCCGGCACAAAGCGCGGGAGTCACGATTTTACAAAGCGCGGGAAAACTTGCGTGACCGAGTGACGATTTTACCTCTCACTTGTTGAGAAGGTGAAAGAAAAAACAAATGTATGACTAGCATGTAAGAGTCAATATTTAACTAGAATCTCTTTAATGCATTTTCTTTCATGTCATCATTTCTTTCCTAAGAATTCGTTATTAGAATATTTTTTCGAAGAGTGATTAACATCTTCTTTCTCTTTGACATAATATTTGATTATTTTATTGCTTTAGAAATTAATTGGTGAAGAGGGTGAAGAGATTGTCAAGAAGATTGACGATATTGACGATCCAAACCATTACAGCATAGAACTGGAGAAACAGAAAGCAGAACATGATCGAATGGTCAAACTGGCTGAAGAGAAAAAGCAGGTAATTATAATAATAATGTCTGTTCGGTTTTCGTGAATTCGCGCGTGTTGAAACGCGTGGAAACCCTCGTAGCTCACGCGCGGGCGGAATTCAGTTGTCCAATTCTCTTCTCTCTGAGAAGTGTTGGAATTGCGTGTTTCTAAGCAGGAAATAGAATTTCTCGTTACTTTATTCAAGGTCGTTTCTGCCAGTTGCTAAACGATCTCCAAACCAAGCAATTTGGTTGAAAAAATTACGAAGGCGGTTAACACCAAAGGGGTGTTAGGGAGCAGCAAAGAGTCTGTGATGGTCAGGTTTGGGAAAGATTGAGACGGATTGCAGCGCTCGAACTGGGCAGACCAAGTCATGTTTGTTACTAAACTACGAACAAATCACTAGCGGGGGCTTGGGGCAGCATAGATCCCTTTGTTGCAAAAGTAAGTTCAAATTCTCCATATCCTGATTTCTTTCTAACGTGAACTTTTCTTTTCTCTTTTTCAGAACATTCGCCGAAAGATAGGAAATTTGAGACGAGCTTTCAAGGAGTTAATGACGAAGAATCAGAAACTTCCGTCACATGTTCAGCTTACACAAGATGTATGTCATTTTACATGTAATGAAGTAGACCTATGCGGGTTTTGGTGGTTGCTTAGTCGAGGTTCACGGCGAAGGACTTGAAATCGTCCAGTGATCCCGGCTAAAATACTGCCCTTTACCTACAGACTGGATTTGTAACATCGTATTCCCTGTATTAAATTCTGGTCTAATTTCATCGAAAAAATATCAAAGCTTTTAAGTTTTAAAGTACTGAAAGCCAGTGTAGCAAATGTTTATGAATTGCTAACAAAATGCGTAAGATATTCGTTCCCAGTGCTCTCTCGTTACTCTCGCGCATGTACATTGGACCAAAAAGAGGTCCTTGAAAGGTCCAATTAGGATCCTGGAAAGTCCTTGAAAAGTCTTGAAAAGTCCGTACGCACCCTGTCGATACTTTCTCACTTGGTCCGACTTGACTAAGTCAATAAGCTCATAATAGAGACCTTTAGATTCTACGATGAGAACGACTGTTAGTACGCGCGAAATAGCTTCAAATCAAATCTGGTACTCGTGGTCGTCCTCGTCGTAGAATCTAAAGGTCTCTATTAAGACTGGTTAAATGTAGCATCTTTTTGATTCCAGGAATTTGAAATCGATCCCAGTCTCATTAAAGAGCAGAAAGCGGAGGTTGATGACAAGGTACTTTTACAATTTTATGATGTTTTTTTTGTCCCTTCAGTAATGACCGAGACTAACTGTCCCTGTTTTGTCTTCTAGATTGAGCTTGTTCGTAAAGAGATGGCGTGGGAAGCTGAAAAGCAATCAATTGGATTGAAAAAACTTCAGAAAAGGTGACAAAAATATAGTAATCATCATCATATCCTTATTTACCCTTGGGTAAATACTATGCAATACTATGCTAATATGCCGATCATTTTCCCACCCCAACCTTCACATCGCAACAGACCAGACCACAACACCGGGAACTCCATTCCCTACTCTTTGCGATAAGTTTGTGGACTCTTAATATAATACGGTAATAATTTTGCGTTATAATAAGCATTGTTTTCTAACGGACGGCTACACCGCCAAAGCAAACGTTTTCCGCCGCCGAAGAAAGCAAATGGTCGTTAGCACTGGTGTTAGGTAGGCCTTATACACCTTACTCCAAAATGGCTACCATCTTAATATTATTTTGTTGGTATTCAAATTAGCCCTTCTTGCCTCGTTTTTAAGCTCAAAAATCAAAAGAATATTTTATCTTGAACGAGGCAACAAGGGCCAATTTGTGTGTGCATAAATCAGCGGCCATTTTGGAACGGGACCTGTGTTGTGTTCTTGGGCAAGACACTTTACTCTCATAGTGTCTCTGGGGGTATCCTTGCAATGGACTGGCATCCTATCTAGGGGGGATGTAGGAATACTCTTATAATCACTTCATACTACAGAAACCGGAATGAGGTCCGGCAGTATGGGACAAGACGTGACCTTCCCCTGTTACTGAGTTTTGTAAGATCACATAGAAGAATGGAAAAAACTGTTATAGTTTTTCATTCATTAAAGTTTTATCCCGTTGTTTATATTGCGATGATAACTGCCGCGTAATTCCTGTGCAGGTATGACGTACCTGAGTGTAGTGTGATCGGTTCGCAATTCTCCTAACCGATCACCATACATTTCTTGTATTGTTGGTTTTGAGAATTTGTTGGTACATTCCCTAGTTGATCATTTGTTTTATTCTCGTGACATATCTGCTTGACAATGTATGGATACTGTCAGGAGAAATCAGATTTTCATCGCTCATGATAATCTTTGCAGATTTAAGGACGAGGTTGAATGTGATCGCATCGTCCTCCGCGCGTTCCTGACTCCACATCTTGTCACAAGCTTCAGAGCAGCTAAACCTGATTACCACCACCAGCTACTACAGGAGGCCTGTGGGGCATGGGGAGAGGGACCTGACGGGGCAGGGCACGGTAGAAAAAGCTTTTCTAGTGGAACCAAAAATGCAGCTCAGGTAAAAAATTGTCTTTACTGTTTTACTATTTATTCAGTTATCGAGGTTTGCTATCTTTTGCTTTAAAAGTCTAATAGTTAAAAGCATTATTGTGACTGTGGCGTTTTTACTTTCTGTTCAGCTAAAGAGACGTGGAACTCAAGAAAAAATGACTTTAAGCCAGCAACAACAACAACAGCAACAGCAACAGCAGCAACAAACTCCGGCATCACAGGGGCAGCTCGGAAGTAAAGTGGCTAATGCTCTGGCGAAAGCCGAGGCCCGAAGGCAGAAGAGACTTGCAAGACAAGCTGAGGTATTTTAAACTATCTTTGTAGTAGCAGAAATGTTGAATTTATTTTCGTCAAAACGTCTTTTGTGAAAGAAAACGGATTTGAAATACGTTCGTACAGCTACAACCATAGTGTTGACAGAACGAATCCTATAGCGACGAATAGAGAATAAACCAATCGAATCAGGGAAACATGCAATAGGTAACAAGCGCGGGCAAGCGTCTAACGGTTGGTAAGCGCGGGAAAATTATCGAAGCAGGCAAGCGCGGGAAAACGTGTGACGATTGATAACCGTCGGAAAATTATCGAAACAGGCAATCGCGTGAAAACGTGTGACGATTGGGAAACGCGTAGAATATCTCCCTCGGCCATTCTTGCTTGGAGCTGGACGATATGGCAACTTTTCCATCTGTAAAATACGCTTAATCTTTCGGAATATCGTCTGATCATAGCCGACAAAGGCGTATGCCGAGTGGGCTAAAAGTTTTAGCCAACTTGGCCTACGGCCTCGTCGGCTATGTATCAGGCGATTTCGCAGGATGATTGTTAAATATTAGCTAGGAATGAGAAATAAATCATCACTATTAGACTGCGACAAAATGCAAACATTGGAAAAGAAAATTGCCTGTGTGATTGTTTTATAAACAAGTCCGGGCTCTAAAGCAGTCATTTAATCGTTTGTAGTGGGACGAGTTGTATCGTAACAAGCCGGACGAAGGCTATCAAGATCCTAAAGACGTCGCAGCGATAAGGGAAGCACGAGAAAACATGGGCGACTACAAACTGAAAACAGCGAAAGATTATGTTGTTCCTGAAAGCTTAAGAGTAAACGCGGACAAGAAGAGAATTCAGCTATTGAACCTACTTGACCAGGTAAATTGTAACTCTTATTAACTTTATCAGCGATTGCCCGGTTTTGCCAGAAGTCACAATAAATGAGGTCACCTTTGATATTGTATAAAAAATTAAAATTTCCTTCAAATCAAAGAAATCTTGAAATAATAGTTTATATACCAGGGTAGAAAAACACTGAGGAGGCAACAACAAACTGACAAGAAGCAAGGATGGCTTCGATTGAGGAAGATTGAGAAGGATTCGAATGGGCGAATCCAGCTGAAAAGTTTAGGCAAAAATGTTCAAAAATTTGTCATTCGTGACAGAACTCATTTAATTGAAAGGAAACAAAAAGCGGGTAGACTCGTGTACGTGAGTAGAAAAAGGCAGTAATTTCGAAAAGAAAATCTGTAGACGTCCTGATGCCAATAGCTAGGCAAATTGCTGCTTGAAGGTCCTCCAGTCAGTTATCATTACGGAAGTAATTCGGAATTGTAATAAAAAGTACGCGGGGAAATATTTAGAAGCTTGAACTTACGACTCTCGTTATCAAGTTTGATCCATTTCCATCCTCCATCCTGTCATTTGTCGAGCATTCTACAAAATCAAACCATTATTGCTGGATTGTGTACCACCTTTGAATAGTTCTGAAATGTCTTTCATATAATCTTCTTTCCTCGCATTGTTTGCAGATTCATGATTACAAGTTCCGTTTCAACCAATCGTTTTTAGCGCTACGAGACAAGAAAATCAAGATAATCAGAGAGGTAGGTCCCGATACTCACCTTATTTCCTTGACATTTGATAACTGCTTTCTGTTTAAATAACGACTTGCCGTTGAGGAACATTTGTGTTTTCAATTTCAGTTGAAAGAAACAGTCGCTCAGCTTGAGGAAGTCCAGCGCAAGATCGACCCGTACTCCAAACGGGCTATCCCGAAAATACCCGAAATGATGCCTGACGAATGCCCCGAAAAGTAAGTTTTGCAGTTTGTTAACTCTTAGTCAGTTTCCATTGTCCAGCGCTTGATGTCGAACAAAAGAGCGCGCATTTAACCATAACCTTCACATTCATGAACAAATACTGAGAGCAAACACATTGAACAAACAAAGACTAAGTAAACTAAATGTTATATAAATGAATTCAGCTTTTCTGTTTATTGAAGAAAATTTCTCATGTAAAGTAGTTTTGTTGTAATTTAACAATGAAATTATATACAGTGTTCAGTTATTTCAGCCTCCCCCCTCTAAAGCAAACAGAACAACCCCCAGTCCCCCCTCCTGATATAAAGTACACAGTTAGTCGGCTTTAGTGATATTGGTGCAGTGCTCCTCATGCTTGCACCAGTCCCTCTCCTGGCAAAGTTCATCGCAGTACGTGATGCTGTGACATCCACTGCATATGAACATGGTAGAGCCCAGTTTTCCGCAGTTTGCGCACTTCCATCCTGTACTCTCTTCACCAGCTCTGCTGACCTTTTTCCTTTGCTCTGAGTCTTCAAACACAGGCGCGGTTATTTTCCTTTTTCTGGCTGCCATAAATTGCTGAATGGTTTTCTTGCGTGTTTCTCTTTTCACCTTCTCGATCTCCTCCCTGTGTTGTCGTTTCAGTCGATCCATGGCGTCTTGTAACTCTTTGTTCTTATCTTTTATCAAAGTTTCGATGGATTCTTTGGCCCTGAGGTACACGTTGTCAACAGCTATACGAGTGGATTCTTTTTCCTTGTCGATCTGATTCCGCAGAAGTTCTTTTCTCTTCTCGATCTGGTCTTTCTCTTCTTTTATTTTCGCGGACGCCACCACGGCAGCCGTTTGTAACACACTCAGCTGATACTCCTTGATTAGGTTCGCTGTACTTTTCTGACAAGAGTCCATTGCGTCTTGTAGGTCCTTTACCCTCGCTAATAGATTTTTCGACATCTTCTCGTGTTCTGTAACCCTTTAATCCGTAAAAATCTTGAGTAACGATGTTTTACTCGACCCGCGCGACGGAGAGATTTTTCTGTTGTTTTCGGTTGCCATGGATCGCATCTTCAACATTGTTGACGTGTTTCTTTGACATTGCTCGCGCGTCTAGGGCTCGTGCGCTTGCGCGCGTGCGGTGGAAATGAAACGTTGAAACGTTCAGGCTTATCATCACGACATAGATTTAACAAATGGTAAACGCCATAGCATGTACTATTGAGTTTTATATAATAACCAAATCAATGCGCGCGCTCTGATTGGTCAACCAGCTATGGTTTATTGTGCCAGTAAACTCATGGAAAAATCGCGCGTCTTCTGAATTATTATATAAAAGCAATAGACCACAAGTTTCTATGGTTTATAAGCTGATAAACCACTTGGGATGTTGGAAGAACACTCTAAGAATTCGTAAATCACTCGCCTGCGGCTCGTGATTTACAAATTCTTCTCGTGTTCTGCCAACATCCCGCGTGGTTTATCAGCTTATAAACCATAGAAACTTGTGGTCTATTGCTTAAATGGGTGCACGCGGGAGGTTGCTAAGCACGAAAGAAGCGTAAGAGTCGCACGAGGCGATAGCCGAGTGCGACTCTAGCTTCTTGAGTGCTTAGCAAACCTCCCGCGTGCATCCGTAACTCAATAGTACATGCTATGGCGTTTACCATTTGTTTTATAACATAACACTGAGACATTGGGACAACAGAGCTGCTTTTATTGAGGTACATCGCCAAAAATGTTGGTGTAGTCTTACATGACAAGAGAAAATAAGCGCGCGAAAATTCATTCATGACAAGCGACTGCACACCAGCAACTCGATAAAGTTTAATCACGTTTCCTGAAATATCGATCAAAATCCTCTTTCTAAGGTCTGTATCCAACAACCGGTGAAATAGTTCAATAGAATTATGAACAAACTCAGGGAAAAAAGTAGACAACCGTCCAAAGTTATTAAAACACGAAGGACTGAATTTCACATCGATTCAGAGAATGAACCGTTGAAAACAATTTTCACATTTTGAAAATAGGTCGAAGGATGGATATTCTGTTTCTTCTTCAGACAACTGAGAGGACAGTTTAGCATTTTTGGCAGAAGGGATGTCAGCCATTATTTTGGAAACAATCTCTGTCAAAATATTTGCTTTATAAACATTTGCACACACGTCAGCAGCATACACCCATGGGCAAATAGTAGATGCTGAATTGACCAATCAGAGCGCGCGCTTTGCTTTAGTTATGTTATAAAAGAAAATAATAAATAGCCTCTTTACTATCTGTGTTGAATACGCAACGGAAAAAATTAAAACGTATTAGGAAAAGCACTAGTTTTTAAACTCTGCTCATTCCAAATTAGCTGTTGCAAGTCTATCACAATCCTTTCTGTAATTCTGTGAACGGTCGATAGAAACCGTTTTGGTGTGGCATCTTTTAAAACGAACGGACGGTGAAATGCGGCAGAGAAATTCAAATCAATTGACAAACAATTTCGGCGTGTGGTGTGTGGTGATTTTTTTTTATTTTTTGGTTTGTTAGGCACTCAGTGGAATCCATGAAATATAATTCTTAAATTCCCTGGAAGCTAGGTTCGTTAATCGAACCTGTGGCTTCAGAAATAAAACTAACTAAAAACCTGCACACATACTAAAATTGCAGCCAAGCGCCGATATAACAAATTCTTGAAAAAGTCTGACACTGACTTTGTGAGCATAAAACGTTAACGTTCATAATAAACTTGCAAAAAAACAGCACACTTTCATCACCTAAAAGGTTTTAACTCCATGCTTCAATGAAAAAACTCAGTCCTATTCGCTGAATAATATAGAACGCAAAAGTTTCGTTGTGAATTAGCCTGTTACAAGTGCAGGCGTATTTTGGGCGAGCGTTGTGATGTTCCTGTGTCCAGTGTTTCGGCTGCCAACGTGGATTAGGAACTGAAACAGTGGAAAGTGCTGGCGATGGAAAAAACTGCTGCGGGAAACGATGAATACTTTCAAAACCGCGTGTACTGCAGTATAGGTTGCGCATGTTCGCGGGAAGTCACCCACCTCACTTGCATTTCCGCTTAGGGGAAGACAAGTGTGATTGATATCGATTATTGAGTACAATTCTTTTGCCTCTTTTTTTTTCTTAGACGCCTTGAATACACACGCGAGCAGCTTCTTGATTTTAAGAAACAGATGGACGAGAAGGTCGGTCAAGGTCACGGAGAAGAACAAGGAGGCGGGTTTGGAGGTTTTGGTGGATTTGGCGGAGGGGGGCCTGAGGTGAGTTGCGATCACACTAACTTTTTAAAATTTACTTTTCTTGTTTCCTTTTGGGAAGCCAAAAAGGCCACCCGTGCCGATCAATTGCTGTGGCGCGGCCAATAGCTCTGTGATTGGCTAGAAAGTTTGGGAAACCAACAAGTCCAGTGTTGATCAAACTAAGGAAAATACAAGTGGAAATGCTTTTCATTGTGACGCTTCGTTCCTTCCAAAAATATCTAAATCAGTGTTATTATTGGTACTCAAATTGTAACGAGTAAAATTAGGAAATAATTTCACTCGCGTTTTGTCAAAATTGTTACAATTTCCCGAGTCTTTAGGTGAGGGAAATTATAGAATTGCGACGAAACGCAAGTTTCACGAGAATACAATTTGAATACCTTTTAATATCATTTGACAAATTACGCTCACAATCGAGAGTTTTTGTCTTGTTTACTGTATCGAGAAATTTTCGCGCCAAACTTAAGGAGTAATTTATCACCTATGATATGAATGAGTTAATTGTTCTTCAGAGCGTTCTTTTATCTCTCACACACGCCATTTCGATTTGTCGTTTCAGACGGCGAAACCGGCGTCGCTTAGCAAGCCGGGAACTCAGCAGCGGGACCGTTCTATCTCTTCTGTGTCTGTACATTCCTCTGGAAGGCCCAAGTCCAGTTTGAGTACCCTAACGGATAAGGGAAGCCCCGAGCCCGCGATAGAAGAGATCATCGAAGAGCCTTCTGTCTTGGAACAGGAGATACAGTACGAGGAACAAATCAGGTTAGAAATTGGGAAATAATGCCTTCTGTATAGAGTCTGAGTATAACGCTGAAGAAAACCGGTTTGACCAGAGAAAAGCGCTGGAAATCTTGTTGACTGTGGAAAGCACTGAGGAACGTGTAACCCCTAGCAAGCGCGGGAAAACATGTAATCGTGCAAAGCGCGGGGAACATGCAGCAAAGGAACGCGGGAAATCATGAAACCGATGACATGCGCGAGTAAACAGGTGGCCAGTGGGAAGCGCTAGAAAACATGTACCAAACAGAAGCGCGGGAAAATAGATGTAACTGGATTCAGCGCGGGAAAATCTCTTCGCAAAATGACGAGTACGACGATTCTTTTGCCTCTATTTGGCTGAGAAGTCAACATTTTAAAACCTCGAAATGAGCGCTTAATGTTTGTTCAATCGCAGAAGCGCGTATCCTATCTTCGCTACCACAAACACTTTAGTTAGAATCCCGATATAATTGACATTACCGAGACAACAATGAAAGTACCAAGCTCTGGAATTAAACCTGTTCTGGTTTTCTTATCAGACTGCAGTATGAGCAAGATGTGTTAATCGACGAGATCACCAGCACATTGGAAAAATTTGACGCAGATCTGAGATACTTAAGACACGAGAAAATGCACCTTGAAGTCGCTGTGAAGTGCGCTGACCTAAGGTGAGAACATAGTCAGCGTATGAAACATCTCCGCCTCCGGGTCGGGGATGGAGAGCCGGTGAGTAGCGGGGAGGGGGTGGGGGGAGATTGGTGGTTAGATGGGTGGGATGGGTATATTTGGCGTTAGTAGATTAAAATGTCTTTTTATTATTATTCACGTGAAAGGTTGTTTTTTTTTGTCTAACAGGCAAGTTACCTTGTTTGAAGAGTTCATGCTGTTGAAAGAGTTCGAGAAAAGGGAGAACAGTTTTGCCAACAAAGTGAACACGAAACTCTCTGAGAAAGAAGAGATGCAGGAGAAGGTACGGCAAACATTCAATCACAATATTATTCGAATGCTTGTCTCTGATTGGCCACAAAAAATTTTTGAAAGCTTGTGCTCCTGAGTCTCCTTGGATGTAAATTTGTTTGCTTCAGCGAAAATGGTCTTTCCTTGAACTTAAAGTTTCAGTTTTCTCTTCTGTCGCTCGCCACGTCCTTCTTCTTAGTTTGCGACTGATCCAAACACACGAGAAAACAGCTTCACTGCAGGTTTATCATTGTCGCTCTCGCTTTTTAGGTAGAAGATTGTCAATTGAAACTAGACTCCAAGAAACAAGACATCGACAAACTTCAAGAGCAAGAGAAAGCGTTGTACACTGCATTCTCCGCCGCCCTCGGCGAGAATAACAAGTTCGAGTCGTTCTTGACGCGCGTGTTCAAGAAGAAAATCAAACGCGCAAAGAAGAAAGCTCAAGCTCAAGAAGGCTCGGACGAGGAAAGCGAAGACGAGGACAGCGACGAGGATCTGTCATCAAGCGACGAGGAGGATTCTGATGCGGAAGAGTTGGACGACAGCGTGTGTCCACCGGGGTGTGACCAAGCATTGTTTGACCAGGTATGGTAGTGCTACCGGATTGTATAAAATAACTAAGATATTACGCGTGCTCTCATTGGTTGATAGGTGTGCTTAGATGATAGTATATGGCTGTGGCGTTTTAGTTTCGTGCGTATTCTTAAGAAATATTTTATAAAAGCAACAGAGGACATTTTCCGTGTTTACATAGCCTCATCTAAACACTCGAGGAGGGGGGGGTGTGGTTGGGAGAATTCTCGAAAGTTATGCAAACCCAAGACGCAGACGAAGGTTTGCGTAACTGTCTCGAATTCTCCCAAGCCCCCTCGTGTTTAGATGAGGCTATGAAAACACGAAACATTGAACGTCCTCTATAGACCTTATTCATGATAGCCGCCATGTTTGTAATGCAAATTAGGCACGTGATTTGTCAGGGGGCAAACAAGTCTAAATCGACAAATTTCAGCTGGCTTCTTATCATGTCTGATAATTGCTTTCATAGCCATGCTTTGGTTTTTGTTTTGTGCTTTAAATATTCCTAGTTTAACGCAATTTTGGCACTTTTATAAAAACGAAAGTGGCTTGCGTAGTTAACAAGTCAAGGTATAGAGTAACTATTTCAAACTAACCTTATAATGAAATCATTGTTCCATAACTTGACTCTCAGAAACGGCAACATTTCAATGTTTGCCCCCTGGAAGACACCGTGGCTAATTTGCATTAAAACCACCATAGCGGCTATCGTGAATATGGTCTATTGCTTAAGTATAGACACGTAGGGTCGCGCGCGCGAGTTATATAGCACGCGCAATTATTGAACGTTTTTCTGTGTTCCCTTTTTCAAGGTGTGTCAGCTTCGCGAGCGGCGTTTAGACCTGGAAGAAGAATTAGCAGAGGAAAAGAAAACAAGTGAGACCCTAAAGAAGGAATACGACGCGCTTGTCAAGAAAGCTAAGATCATCGATAGTGCCCTGAAAACAGCTGAAGCTGACTTGGAGGCTTTCCAGGTAACCACAAATAAAATGATTAAATAGAGACCTTCAAATCCAAGTTCGACTACGAGTACGATTGAGTGTGAGAGTTCTGCTCGAAAACATTTAACAATATACTGAGAAAAATATTTATAACAGAACTGTTTCTGTTACTTTTTGTTAATTTTGAGCTTACTTTTTTTTCAAGAACTAAATTGTTTACACCACAACTACATTTTTGCATGAAGACTCGTACTTAAAATGCAGACGGCAAGCACATTTTCCCGCCAAAATGTAACTGGTTCATACGCGGGCGCCCTTTTACTACTGAGTCATACCGTATGGTTCATATACTGGAAGTGATGCTTTCTAAAATCGCTGTTAATCCGCCTTTTTGCACTCGTTTTCGAAATGGAAACACGTTTTACATCGGGTAAAGGCAAAGACTAGGTGTATTTTTCTTTTTTTTTTTTCAGCGCGAGAAACAGCAGAAGTTGAACGAGTTGGATGTGGTGGTTGTGCTTCGATTTCATCAGATTCAATACATGTTGAACGGCGCTCTACCTCAGGACCTGTCACAGTGCCTGGTGTTTAACAGTCCAGAGCTCGTGCGACTGCAGCACAGAATCAAGGAGCTGGAAAAAGAGAAGGCTGAGCAGAAACGGCTCTACAGGTAAACTACAAGTTTTGCGATGATTGATTGAGTCAACTATAGCAACCGTTTTGTGTCGTTCATATCAGACGCCAAAGCGACTTCCAAAAGTAAGGAACAGCCAATGCCGAGTTTTTTTTTTGTTAATTGTTCCGCACCCGAACAAAATTGCTTTGATAATGGCGCCGACAAGTTTGCATTTTCAGGTTTCCGAACCCTTAGAACTCGTGTTTTAGCAAAGTCCCAAAAAGCTTTAATAAAGCATCAAACTTTGAACATTGAATATGATAACCTTATCTGACTGGTGGGATGGTTAAAGGGTTGCGAGAAAAGACCGCCCGGTAGTAAGCCAGAGAGCAGGTTAGTCATCTTCCCTCCTCTGTTCAAATCCCGTCGAACTAAGAAGGCGTTTTAGACGACTAGCGTTATTGTGTAAGATTGAGCGACAGAAAAAGAGACAAAATGTCGCTGCTCGAGAAATTTTCTATATAAGTAAAAATAAAATTGAGAGCAGGGTATCCAAGAAACGAACAATTTAGTACCAAAGTGAATGCAGTATCGGATTGGATTTGACCACGTATTTTGTGTTACATGTGAAGTTTTTGTACGCGAGCTCCAAAACTGGTATGCATTGGAGAATTAGGTATCGATGCCCGCTGAAGTTTTAATCGTTGCGTTTTAGGGAACATCGCCAGACTCACGTACAGCTCATCCGGGACAAGAAAGTCCAAGAAACCAGGGTAAGGATACAAGTGTGATTCTTTTCTTACGAATTTAACCACAGGAAGCCGACTACTGGGACCAGCGATACCTAATCCTGTTGTTTAAACCTTTGGAAGCACTGTGGTGTTTGTCTCAGTTGTTAGGCCTATTTTAGGCTCGGGGGCTCTCTTCTCCGCAGAGGCTTCTTTGTTTTCCTTACGGCTGGGGAGTGGGGAGAGATAAAAGAAAGCGTATGCGGCCTGGGGAGAGGGAGAAACGAAAGCTCGCGGGGGACATCTCCTTCCCATCGTACCCAGCGCTAAGCAATTTACTTTTCGCTCTCCCAGCCTGTTTTGTTTCCTTTTCTGCACTGATGGGGCCTCTGCGGAGCAGAGAGGGCTCGGTGGCCAAATGGTTAGTGCGCTAGACTCGGTGATGGCTAAAAGGGATAGGCGAGAGGGACCTTTCTAACCATGAACAGGTTGAGTTGTCTTACACGAAGTGTGGAATCGTTGGAGCCTTAGCTCTTTCAGTGGCTACCGACCCTCGAGGCTCCAACGATTCCACGCTTCGTGTAACGCAACTCTATTTTTTCATCAGAACAAGGACAGGTTTATAAGTAATTATGGACGAATTATTTCCTGTGGGTAACCCTGCAATGGACATGAAACTTATCCAGGGGGAATAAAAAGACTCTACCCCTTTTATGCTACAGAAACCTCCAGTTCAATAAGTGCTGGTCGTATTGGCTTCTCTTCTCGAACGTGGTCTTCATATTGTTTGGCCGTAAAACAAACAAAAAGAAGTAGCTTTTTGCGCTGATTTGTACAAGAACACATTACATACACTGTAGGTCCGGCAATATCTAAAATGGTTTGTTTTTGTCTGTAGATTGGCGAATTGGAAGAAAAGGTGCGTAACATGTTAATGCTGAAGTTCGGTCGGTTGGTGGATTTGGAAAAGCTTGAGACTGTCACAGTAAACAGAACAGTCGAGGAACTGAAGGAAAAACTTCGACAGCAAGAGTCCAAGAGCGCCGCGGAGATATTTAAGTGGGATGTGAGTACCTCTGATTGACAGTTTGACTTCCATAATGGCGTCTTTGAGCCAGAATTGCCCATCTTAAAAAAATAAGCTCACATTAAGCCTTTAAGTTCGCCTGTAGTGCTGGTTTTTCACTTGTTTCAGCCGTCATCTTGTAAGAGAACAAGGTGGTAAACCGCCCAAAGCAAGTGAGGAGGGGTTGGGGCCAAGAAAACTGAACACATTTTTTGTCTCGCTCCTGCACCCTTAGACCCCCGCCCGTTTGGGAATCCAGTCCTCGCCTTTGATAATGCCTGCTCTTTTGACTAGATATTTATTGATTTATCATTTCCCTTTTTGGTGATTTTTTGTTTTGTTTTAGTAAACTTTTATTTGAATTTTTCGTTGGATTTGAAGGGAATCGTGTTCATCGAAAAGACTGACCCAATACATCGGGACATAGCTTTTTCCATCCTCGTTCCTAGGGTCCTCTAATTTCAATTCCCTGGAGCGCGAGAGGACCCTGGGAACGATGCTTCTAGCCCATGCAACGTTCTTCAGCCATTTGAATCTTGCGTTGTCTTGTGTTTTTCAGGGCAAGATTGACTCGTACAAGAGCAAAGTGACGCAACTGACTCGCGAGAACACGCAGAGACTGGACACATTCACCGTTTTACTTCAAGAGAAAAAAGAACTGGAACAGATGCTGAACTCACGGCAGAAATCCCTGGGTACCGAGTTCACCGGAAGTCGCAAAGCCGACATCCGGGAACGGCAGCGATTGGTCCAGCTTGTGCAACTGCAGGCTCAAGAAATTGACGCTCTCAAGGATGAAATAACGCTGCTGTCGCGGAAAGGCGGACACATCCTCCCCCCGGCGCAACCACCCCTCCCCCCTGGACAGACGCCAATACCTAATCAGTAATTATTCGTCAATGATTTTGCTCAATTAATTTTGGGTGGAAAATCTTGTAGTTTTTGAGCTGCACATTGTTATTCGCGTAATATTTTATACATACATTGTAAATATTCTAATGTTGACTAAGTGTTAGTCAGGATTTTAAAGATTACGTTGTAACGTTTGCGAGTTGTGTGCTCCAATTATAAATACAGATACATTGACTTGTTTGAATTGTTGTGATGCGAGTCTCTTGTTTACAAATCAAAAGGATTCCGAGTCCTTCCCCACCGCTGGTAAATGGAAACGCGGGCTCTTGGCAGCGGCAGACATTAAAATGACCAAACCTAGAAAAGAACTTTTCCTACCGACGGGGCACAAAATTAACCAAACTTAATCTGCCCGTGATGGCTTCACCAAAACGCAACATTTGTTCGCTGGTTTATGTCATAGGAAGGAATGACAACATGCGCGCAGAAAATATATTACAGCAATGTTGTAAAATTATTTTTATTTTTAAATATTAAAAGCGCTACGTTCAATTAGAGTGTTCAGCTGAGGGCCACATCTCCAGCGCTTTAATTTTTCTATTTTTCACAGAAAAACACAAGAAACACTTGCAGTTGCTTCACACAGTAAAACGAAGTTAGAACAAACATGTCTGTACAACGCATGCATACAAATATCTTGCTAAAGGCCTTGCTGACGAAGTCATTTCCATACTGTTGCAAAACATTTTCCTTGGAGCGGTTTTTACTTCAGTGTCGAAATTAGTGAATTGCTCAGGTTTTACTTTACTACGCTCAGTGATTGGTTTAAATTTCTCGCGCCACCTTTTCAACCAATCAGAAGTAAAACCAAAAACAATCGTAACTCGCGCGTACACGTTTTCCCGCGCTTTGTGTCGGCTACGTGTAATTACTTCGAGTTTTGATTACGACACTCAAATGAAACTCGCTCTTTAGTCCTAAAACGCGACTGCCATCAAACCCATCGAATTTGATTATTTTCACTGAGCGCTAGCCGAGGTGGCCTGGAAGTTAACGAACGGCCGCGTGAAATCCCAGGTTGAAAGTCGCTTGGTGGACCTTGGCTGGCGGGGAATCTAGTAGCAAGTTAAGGATGAACTATTGGCAGCCATAGCCGCACCCTTTTTTATGAAAAAAATATTACAACGATATCGGGGAAAGAACATCACGGGAACGAAGGGTTTCCGTGTATTAACTAATTCTACCTAGCTAGCCATTCGTAATATATAAGCAGGCAAACGAAAACAGCAAACAACTCAAACACAAAAACACAATGGCGTTCAGCACCTAAAAAGGATACGACATCGCTCTCGCCTCCGGTCCTCTCGCATTGCCGGCTTGCAGCCCCGCGTCGCGCCGAAAATTCCTGAGCCATTCCGCGTGAGACTGCAATCGCTCAGCGGTGCTTAATTCCCTCTCTGAGGTCCAGTCCCTGACACTTGCTGTTTCCCTGTTGAAAAAACAAAATTCAGACAAACAAACAATGTTTTTCATTACCGGAATTAGGAAGGAATAAATACTCCTGAAATTTCTTTACCTTGGCGCCGGCAGGCTCATGGTTGGTCCGAGTGAAAGCGAGGCTGGCGAGTCACGTGACTGATCTGAAAGCGAAAAGCAAGTGATGTCAGTCTAAGCATAAGGTGATCAAGAAGTACACAAGTGTTATTTTTCACTACGCTCTTCGTGTGTAGCTCCAATTGAGTTACAAAAGAAACTATTGCCTTGTGTACACACAACCTGCTTCAGACATGCACTCGCTCTGTACCTCCAAAATACGATTTCCACTTTCTTTCCAGTTGCGATTCTGTGCTTTCTTGGTGTCTGTAGGCGGGCTGGAAATGCGGCGGAGCACTTCCCAGAGGATTGCTGCAATAAACGAATATACCAAGTCACTGACTAGACACACCTTGGACTTCATATGGTACTCCTTCCGTAAAATAAACAATGCCTTTACTAAACCCACTTCTGGTGTCATTTTTGCGCATTTGGTCGAAATTACGTACCGACGTTGTTGACTTCAGAGGACTCTTCACATAGATATTCAAGACAAAAGGGTGTATATCTTGGTAACATTGAAAATGCTATGCTTCAAACCAGTTCCGTATCCTACTTTAACATCAGTTAGAATAAGTACAGTTACATTATTGTATAAAACTTACAAACTTGGAGTTTGCGCTTGGCGGCCGGGTAACACAGCTGTGCCAGCAGGTACCACAGGAACCCCAGTGGATACCAGAGAACTTCCAGTAACTTTTAAGTGATAAGGATCTGCCACAGGACCAGCCTGATAAGGAACCTGCCCCTGACTGCCATGACTTGCTTCAGGATAAACAGGCGTGACACGAGACCCTCTGACAGCATCAGGGAACGGTTGCGTGACCTGCTCAGCCCTCAAGGGAGATTGCGTGACGGTTGAGTACGAGAAAGCGGGCGTCCTATTCTGGAGCAACGTTAAAATTCGCGCCAAATCCGTGTTGATCTGTTGCAGTGAATACTGAACCGCTTCCGAGCTGTCTTCGCCTGCGGAGGTTTTTCTGAAACTTTTGGACATGGTCGCCTTCGGCTGCCGACTCCCCATTTTGACGTCACTTCTTCTGACGTTCCCGCTGATAACGTCACCGTAATCGCTGCTGCTGATTCCACTACTGTCGTCGTCATCAACCGTCTTACGCGGCGTTTTTCGAGGGCGGTGCCTGTCTTTTGCCAAAGGACGAGCGTGCCTGGCTTGTGCAAAGAAGGTGTCCTCTGAGTCGGAAGCAGTTGACTAATGGACAAAAAAGCAAATTCAATAGTTGGAACTTTAGTTTTTCTTACTGAAAGCCAACCTTCCTTATCGTGTTAGTTGTATGGATTTGGTGGGACATCAAAACATTTTCCCTAGTTGATTTCTTTATTTTCTGTACTACAGTTTCCATGCATATGCAGCGAACAAAGCTTTCAGTGACTGACTGAATTTTGGCTAGAAAGTGGGGCATTCGAAAAATTTGAGTCGTTTATAAGCGGCGGTTTGTTGTGGCGTGAACTTGTTCCCGCCAAAACTACGGCGCGAGCACGTTCCCATGGTGTTCCAAGATGGCGGCGACCACAAGTTGTCCCTGCCTGTGAGCAGAGTGGTAAATAGGGTGTTTACAACTCACCAGTCCTCCAAGCAAAGCGTTCTCCAAAATCTTGAGCCTATCCTCTTTCTGTCTTAGTAGTTCCTGGCCAGCACTCATGTTGTCCATTACAACTCCAAGTTCCACTTCTTCCTGTATCAAGAAAAGCAACAGAACAAGATAAAAAAGGTTGCGTTCCACGTTTTACAGAGTGGATGGCCCAACACGATCCACGCAATGATAGTGCTATTTACACTGAATTGATATGGGTTAGTGGTGTAATGGTTACCAGAGAGAATTCAGAGATTTGAGTTGTGTTGTGTTCTTGCATGTTAATCTGATGGGGTTTCTAGTTGACATGAGTACGCGATGGAGTGTTTTTGTTTTTGCGGCAAGGCCATCGTTTTGAGAAGCGAAGCCGTGAGGGCATTGGCTAGGACGCGAATGCTGAGTCGCTCGGGCCCGCTAATCCCGCGGGCTACACAGGCTGGTCTTCAACTTGCATTGGGCAACCATTTCACCAATACGCATGCGTCGCATTACTTTTTGCTACAGCATTAAACGAAACAACACGAAATTGGAAGCTTGCAGCTTGTGGCGCGGTGTTCACACGTATTCTTTTGGACGTCCCAACGCGCTAACTACATGACGTGTCTTGCCCAAGAACAAAACAATACAGTACCGCGGGTCCACAGAAACAAGTTTTAACCATTCTCAATTCACTGTATAAACTGACCTCGTCTAAACGCGTTCTTACATCTTCCAAGAAATGAGCGCTACGACTGGACAGCGGCTGCAACGAAAAAACTTAATTAATTGTTATCTAAATTCTTGCCCCCGCCTCAATTAGCTTTGTAACTATTTGCGGGGCAAGAAATGTTTGCCAAAAAAGTTGAGTTGAAAAGCAAGAACCCTGGATTAGTCCGCAAAGTATATTTCATTGCCACAGATCAGACAAAGTCTAATAAGTTATTTCCTGTAAAGGGGCGGTCATACCTTGCCTCTGGCGACGTTTTCTGACATATCATTGGTCCATTCCTTGCGAGCATCTTCTAAGGCTGCCTGATGAGAAAAGTTAAACCAAGAGATTACCTTTTTAATTTAGATACTAAATACCCTGACCATTCCCATGACTTTCAAAAGAAATAAAGAATTGCCCTGATTCTTCCCAACCTTGCAAAGCACTTTTTGTTCCCCCGTTTTTTGCCAAACTGTAACAGCCTACTTGGGTCCAAAATGGCTTCGAGATGTTTGATAAACGCACGCCAGGGCCGTGCTTGGATACAAAATGTATCTCAAAACTAAATTGGTTCTTACTTGTCTTCGCTGTACAGAACGTCTTTGTCGTCGTAGGAATTCTTTTGCCCTTGTAATAGCATCTCCTTCGGCTACGATCCTCTTTTTCAAGTCACTGAGAAAAATAACCAAGCTTTTAAATCAGTCAAGATTCAATCAAAAGCGAAAAACTGGTACTGTAATTTACAGAAAGCATGCAACAAAATTGCCAGAAACGTTTATTTGCCAAAGATTTGTGTTACATACAAAGCTCGGAAAACTCATCTACTTATCACACGACTAAGAGAGTTGAGAGGGAAATAACTAAAATCAGCCAATCGGGGTTCTTTGCTGAGGTAATATATTATTAAGCATTGGACCAGGTAAAGTTTCTGCAGCTTTAAAGCTACTCAGTCTTCTCTTTACGGACGTGTCTGCGTTCGAGACCAAGGACCGACAGTCTCACAGCACGGCCCGCGCGTTAGGTTAATAAGATGGATATTCTGACCTGTTCCGCAGCTCAGCTTGCTTTTTTAAATACAAGAACGTTCTTTGGACATCCTCGGAAGAACTTTCGTCTGATGAAACGTCCACTAGAAAGAAAGAAGGTGTGATTAGGGCCAGCACACGATTGTAGAAAACAGGAAGCCAATCGCAACTTTTGCTCTGAGTCCCCAGAGGCGATTTTTGATGACTATTTACAGCATTCATTAGAATGTACCGTCGTACAAGAGCTTCCAAACCAACGTTTTCAACCTTCACCGCCAAGCAGTGAATACATATAACTACTTTGGAAAACGCGGCATACAAATTTCCATGCATCTCACCTAAGTCAAAAGCTCTCGCGAGTCCAGTAGGTTGTTTTGGTAACCGGGCTCCCACAGAGCTCTTTTTGCCCGTGGGATGCACGGGAGCTCGGAGAGAGAACTCTCCCGGCGAAAGATCTTCCTCGCTGTCAGGATGAACTAAAAACAAAGAAAACAACAAGAAATTTATTTGTCATACCAGTGACTCACGATACTCAGAAAAAAAATCATCTTCAAGTCTTGGACGCTCTTCTGACAAGCTACAAGAGACTCGTGGAAACTTGCCTCCTACGTTCGACGCCCTTTTGCCTCGTCACGCAACCTTCGTTGGGAGGTAGATTGCGTGACGAACCAGAATAACGTCTGGGTTGGAGGCTAGCCCGCACTACCATAGTAGGTTCAAATTCGATCAACTTCCCATAGCCTTGACACTAACGTTCTAAAGAACACCATTTTCAGATGCGTCGACAAGGAACGAAGAATATCTGGTAAATTAACCGCTCCTGAAAAGAAATACATTACGAACGATGTTACCTTTGATATCTGGCGGTGGCACGGGTTGATCAGGCTGAAAATAAATTGAACGTTTTGTTATTAACTTGAACTAGTTGATGTTTTAAAGGACTTATGAAACACAGCTAATAAAGAGTAAGTAAACTCTGCCAAGTTCAACGTACGAGTGGTCTTGCTAGTAAATGTTATGTAACAGTGATTTTATATTGAAGGGGAAATACTTGGGCTTGCTGCCCGAGATTCAACAACAATTCAACGATTGAGTACCTGTGGTCAGGGAACGATTCAGCAATTAGCAGTTAGGATAAATGGGACGAAGCTCTGGTAAATGTGAAACGAAAAGAGCACACACCTTATTAGCAGTTACACCGGGTGGCTCCAGGTCCTCTACTTGCAGGGCCTCATCTTCAGAACCCAGATCAGCCTCCTCTTTTTTGGTCCTTTTCCTCGCGTCCCTGGCCTTATTTGGTGTAGAAACCGCGGACTTTTCCCGGCCACCGTCATTTACCAGGGTGTCTTCATGTTCGCCATTTGTGGTAATTTCTTCTTGAAGTTTTTCTCGCTGAATTAAAAGATCTTGAAGTTCTTCGTTCTGTTTACGACAACTCTCTTTCAGGTCTTTCAGACTTTTGGTTAGGTTGCTGTTGGGGAGCGAAAATTCGCAACATATTTAGAGCAGCGTTTTACTCAAGTTGGGAAAGTCACACATCTTAGTCACACAATATTTATGTCACGTACCTTATGTCACGCTGTAGCTCGTGCTTAGAAGAGTTAAGCTTCTCCACTTCGGTATCAAGGTTCTTCCTTTGTCTGTAAACATAAAATAATATCATGGCCCTATACCCTTTTATAACCACTCGTTATTTTTTCAATATCTCAAAGTAGACTGACAAACCTGTTTAGTTTGCTTAATTCTTGTTCGTTGTTTGAGACGGCCGCCTTGATTTCATCTAACTGTAGCCTCGCTAGGCTCTCATCCACTGCTTCCTGGTCGCCAGCTCGAGCAAGGGCCTGGAAAAGAGAGATGATTAAATCACGTGACCCTTCTAACGCAGCGGTGAACACGTAATCTATGTAGCAGCCCCTCTGGTCAAAATAACAAGTATCGCAGGCTCCCTGTATTAAATATCAGCCGCATTCAAATAATTTGTTTCGAAATAATTTTCCAAGAGGCGACTATCAGCTTTGAGAAGACCACACTATCGAGATGTACAAAGAAGTTTAAAAAATGCGTGAAAACTTAGACGCTGCCACTGTTTACTGCAACGACTATTTGAGCACCTCTCTCTGATGCATCAGTCTCTTTCTCTCTTCTTCCAGCTCCAGTCGATTTTCCTCCAGCTCTCGCCTCTAAACCAGGAAAATAAAACATACGTTCTTGGTGACAATTAACGATTTGTTGTACTGCATTAAGACGTTTCTCTTCTTCCTAAGAAACCAAATTTGTGACAAATTTGCCACAGCGTATCCGAAAAATCCTCAATTCTTATTTTCCCATGCCTTTATCAATTCCATATATAAGATTAAGGTTCGCAAGTACAAGTAGTTTTTCAAACACAGAATAGAGACTACGAGGAAATGACTTTCATGAGATGGATCCAGAATAAAAAAAGACGACTTTCTAGCATATCAATAACAGATCAAACGCGCGACCATATTACTTGAACGAACAGATGATTTTAATACCTGTGCTGACAGCTCGTCTTCTTCTTTCTGGAGTGCCTCATGCTGCTTCTGGTGATTGTCTCGTTCCTTTGCCATTCTTGATTCCTGGCGGTTCGACACAAGAAAAAACTGACGGTTAAAACAGAAATTATTTACAACACTAAATAGTACGGCGTAAATAGTACAACTACACAGACTTAAGCAGCCAAAGAAAATGAAATAGCTTTCTTAAGAAAAGCGAAATTCTCTTTCAGCTCTCAATCTGAGGAAATTAATTGTTATTACGGTAGCTAAAGGCTCAGATCGGAAGTCAACCACAGTAGTGATCGAAATT
This sequence comes from Blastomussa wellsi, assembly GCA_947652115.1. Lineage (NCBI taxonomy): Eukaryota > Metazoa > Cnidaria > Anthozoa > Scleractinia > Plerogyridae > Blastomussa > Blastomussa wellsi. The sequence goes on along the minus strand of OX393570.1, from coordinate 2,307,060 downwards.
GATTTTTTCCTTAACAAGTCAATATTATCCAAGCAGGCGGAAAATGAAAAATTAGAAACTCCATCATCCAAGTTAAAAAATATTCCGTTATTTTATGAAACTATCTCTTCTGGGAGGTTCCTTTGTTAGTTTGAGGATAAAGTAAATTTTTTGGAGGCAATGATCTCAGGCATTAAACTGTGCACAGCCTCTTTGTCTCTTTATATTTCAACGCAAAAGAACGCGACAGAAAACAGCGAGCGAAGCAAGCGCGGAATCTCTCGCGAATCTTTTCTTGTGTTCAAAGATCAACGAGAAACGACAGAAAAGTGGGCTGTGAACCTTCTGCTTATGAGACAGGTAAGCTTTAAATTATTGAAAACCTGGTAATTCACAAAAACAAATTGAAAACCAGCTAGTTCGCATGAAAAAAAAACAGCATTGCAAGCAGAGCAAGTTAGCCAACAAGATGGCCGAGAGCATTGTGCAGGACTGGAGTCCAGGACCTCAGGATTTCAAGCCTAGTGCGGACCCAAGCATTCGGCCATGGCGTCCAGTTATTGAAGACAAAAATAAAGCAAACCATTTGGTCGAGTTCTTTCTGTAGCTTGTTCTTCTCAGTCTCGATCTCCTGTTTAAGTTTATTAATGATCTTTTTGTGTTCTTCTGTCAGATTTCTCTTTTCCTTTTCCCATTTTTCGCTCAAGTCAAATCGTTCCTTCGTTTCCTGTTGAAACAAGAAGCCAGCAACCAAACTGTCACCTCAAACTTGCTATAAACTAAATAAACACAGGAGAAGTGATTCACCTGAATTAGCCATTTGTGATCTAACAGATAACCAGCTACATATAAACGCAAAGTGCATGTAAGAAAACACGCAGCTATAAAGTACGGCATTTGGTCACGCAACGTTTGAAGATTGAACGCGACGATCAGCCTTACTTTATTTGGTTTTTATTTGACGTGACAGCTATTAACACAAGCAATTTAATAGTTTACCTTTTCCTTCCAATCTTGTTTTAATTTATACATTTTCTTCTCATATTCATTTTGCAACGACTCCTGCAAGAGAAAATAATTAATAAGAGGGTTTTCGGGGGTGACTTACTGCAATACTAAGTTTCTGAAATGAAAAGACAAAAGCCTTTTCCATAGTCAGCATACCCAAGTTAACGAGGATTAGATTTAACATTCATTTGACTTACTAATTGCCCCTCATTCTTTTCTTCTAGCTCCTTTTTCTTTCTTGAAAAGTCCTGCTGTGCCTTGACATTTTAATAAAGAAAAAATAACTGCACTAGTAAGCAAGGATGAATACATTTCCCTAAAAGCTTTAACACCAAAGGAGGTATGCCATTAAGGGAACAAAGTAACATATTGCAGATGCGAATTCTCCTAAATAGTACTACAAGACCACTTAGGAGAATTTATATGTTGATACACATCATCAAATTTTTCTAATCCTAACACTAAGGAGAATTTACAGTATATTACCTCGACATCCAATGAGTCCATGCTCATGGTAAAGTTAGCTCTAGACTCTACTGCGGACCTCCTGGCTGCAGCTAACTCGTTATTCTGTGCTCCTTCCAGCTCACTCTTTAGTTCTTGCAAAGTCTTTTCGTGTTTCTCGATTAATTCTGTTTTCAATTGCTGGAGTTCGTACTCGTTGTCTTGTTGTAGTTCCTCCAAGGCCTAACAGAAGTGAATGTGAGAAGAGGTTGTCGATTAATTATGTGGTTGTTAATAAACGAGAAACTGCCGCAAACATGTAGCAGAGACGTGTACTTGTACTTACAGTTTTTGAAGCGTCTCGCGAGACGAGTGTCTCGTTTCTCGAGTGGAGACTCTCATCTCTCGAGACAAGAATCCCGTCTCGCGAGATTGAGAGGGTGGTAACTTTAAGCGGTCATGTAGCTTCTTATGAAGACAACGAATGTGACTTATAATTCTCACTTACCATCTCTTTCTCCTTATCTAGTTTCTCCCTCAACTCCTCTATAGCCTCACTCTGTTCCTCTTTCATTTTATTTTTCTTTTCTTCCATCTCAGCAGCAAACGTTTCACGCAGTTTTCTCGAGGCTTTTTCACGTTCATCCGCCATCTTGTCATTCTCCTCTTCTTCCAGCTCCTCAAGTTCCTCCTTAAGCAGTTTCAAGGCCTCGTCCTTCTTCTTTCTTAACTCAGTTTCTTCTTGTTCCTGTTCCCTTTGTAACTGTTGTTTTAATTTCCTCATGGCGTCCTGCTTTCCCTCCTGAAGCATGGCTTCCTCTTCTAATGCATCCTCTCGGGCTTTCTCTCCGAGAGTTTTCATGACAGCTTCGTGTTCCTCGGTTAGCCGTTGTTCCTCGCTGTCTTGTTCCTTTTGATATTGCTCCTTAAGCTTCTTCAATGCGTCTTCCTTTTCTTGCTGTAGCTTCTGCTTTGCCTCGTTCAGTTCTTTTTCTGTGGCTTTCCGCATGTCTTCGATGGCTTTGGCGGCTTCTCTTGCAAATCTAAAGGCAAGCAAGATGTGATGTAAATATAAAATGATTCTTACGAACTGCAGCTGTAAGTGAGAAATTATCCTCGCAGCGAATTTTCCAATTTACTGAAGCAATTGGAAAAGAAGCCTGAGTGCCGAGTAACATGCCAAAAATTGGAAAATTCACTGCGATGATCATTTCTCAGTACTTACATCTAAATCCGCAGTTTACATCAGAATTTAAAAAAACATTTCGTCAGTATATTTTACATCAAATGATGTAATGATTCCACTCTCCTAAAGGGAAAGTATGAACTCAAAAATTGACTTCGCTCCCAATGTGTGGCTTCATAGCTCAGTTGGTAGAACATTCACGGAGGTCACTGGGTGGAGTCCCGTTGAAGCCCTGAATTTTATTCAGGCTTGTTAAATTTCCAGTTACTTTAATTGGAAAAATCGTGTTATAACTCCAAATTCTCATAACTAAAATTCATCAACCAGTAAGGGGAATTAACAATTTCATATTACAGCTAAATAATAAAATATGCGTAGTTAGTATAAAAGTACCGCTCTTGTTCTTCACTCTGTGTAGTTTCCTGTTCCTTCTGTTGAGTCGCTCTCCTGTTATGAAAACAGAAAGAAAACTGTTAGTATCATAACGAGGTGGAAGGGTATAAAACATGATTGAAATTCATTTCACATAATATTGCTATATGAGTAATTGTTAAAGAAATATTTGTGCATGGTTTGTTAGGGACAGACCATTAAGAAAATTGTTGGGTGTGGTATTTTTGGTTGACATGAATTTTTTGGCATACTTAATGTATTTTCTCCACCATTTTTCCCTTGCACGATTTTTTTACGTTTTTTGCTCACCCCTCCCCCCATCACTTTTCCAATGGTCCACCCCTTAGCATACCACGCTAACAAGACCCGAGAAACCCAAAACAGCTGAACTTCGTACTCCTCAGGTTTTGCTTTTGTGGAAAGAAATGATGTTGTATGTTTAAAAGCTTCAGAAAGTGACTCAACTTTCCACGTTTTCCCATAAGAGCATCTGTGAGCTTTCTCATATCAGATACAGGACACCTGTGGGAGCTAGGCCATAATTTATTTTCATTAACAGTGTAGGCAAACTGTTGTAGTTTTATCAATGAGTGAGAATCATTTACAGTGCTACACGACTAACTGTGGCCACCCAACAAAGTTTTTTGACAAGTTATAATTAGCCAATCAGAGAGCACGAATTTGTTTGAGCTGTCCCACCTCGAAACCTGTCACGCTTTTAACAAGGAGGCGGGACAACTCAAACAAATTCGAGCTCTCTGATTGGCTAACTTGTCAAAAAAGTTTGTTGGGTGGTCACAGTTAGGCACGTCGCGCTGTAACATCTGTGGTGCAAGTTCAACTCCCCAATGCCAGTGTGAACCATTAGTTCTCTTCTGAGTTGGCACGTCTACCTTGACATATTTTATTTTATTATTTATTTTTTACTCTCACCTTTCTGCTGCCTCTGCCTGAAGCTTGATCCTCTGTAACCTCTCTTCCTCAGACTTGTCTGTTTCTTCATCAGCTTCTTTGTTACTGAAAGAAAAAAAACTTACATGTGTGGAGACTGAATGGATAAACATGTGGAGTCACTGAATTAACAGCATGCATGAGAATTCTACGCAATTCGTAAGAACAAGTACTTTTATAACCCAGCTAGCAGAGGTGTGCAATCAAATTCAGTGCCAAACAAGCGTGCCCAAAATTCAATATTGCACAACGATAGTGTAAGCAAATATGGGCTTCACTGGAAATTTTTAGGTTTCCTCCCATGATTATGGTGCAGGTTTTAATATATAATTTTTTCCACTGGTAATAAAGCTAGAGTTGCTCTCAGCTATCGTCACAAACATCTCTTATGCTTCTCTCATGCTCTCCAAACTTCCTGCGTACACTACAGCTTGACAGTGTATGTTAAAACATTAACCACTTCTCAAGTAGCATCGAAAGTAGCAGTTGATGACCAGATTATTATGAAGTCTGCAGTGTGTGCACTGCAAAAAAATCTAACCAATTGCAGTGCCTACAGGCCTTATTTGCTATTTGATCCTTGTCTCAAAATGTTTACCTCGACATTACTGGGTCTTGCACCAAGATGTCACTCTTAACTCCAGCCATTGTTCTTAAACTGCTGCTGACAGCAACCACACCACCTGTGTGGGCCTGAAAAAAAAGAGACAAAAATGTCAAAATAGTCTCTGGACTAGAATTTTTAAAATTGTAGCATCTTTATGAGGTTAGAAGGATGTCTGGTGTCATGATCAAGATCCCTGTGCACTGCTAAACTTTTCTCATTTCCAGCTTGCCAACATTCTTTGATCAATTTAAAGGCAAATCTAGTGCACTTAAGATTGAGCATTCCTCAGGTGCGGATCCATACCTGTTTACACTGTTTTAAGGAAATCGGTCAGAATGTTCATCATAAATAAAATTATAAGTGAACTGCCAACTGAAGTTGAATTTCGAAAATAGTTTGGTCATGACTCAGAAACCCAGTAAAGGGGACTTTAGGAAGTTAAAAGCGAAACATTTTTCCAAGCAAGCTTGCCCTTGGACCCCCTAGGAATGTAAACCTTTGGTGCTCGTTTTGTAGTAAATTGATCACGATTTATCCCAGATATGCACATGGTCCTTGTTCAAGCCCTGGTTGTGGTCAAAACCCTTCCTTTCACAAAACAGTGTACCTCTCTGCACCCAGGGGTAAAAATAAAAGGGGGGTTGCAAATTTGATGCTGGGGATAACCCGGGGATGGACTACTATCCCATCCCTAGGGTAATGGTAATCCCTAGGGTAATGGTAATCCCTAGAGATGGTAAGTATACATTCTGGCAGTATGGGCAACTTCGCCTGAGGCAGAGTTTACCTTGCTGTGCCTATGAGGCCAGGACCATTCACAATAATTGACTTTGTTATTGTCCACTTGCAGGGGATGTCTGCCTACAGAGGTGTCCATTTAGCAGAAGTTTGACTGTACACTGTATTCTATCTTTCATGAACATGTGCCACATGATGTTGACATTATTTGAATTTATCACTTGGCAGTTTGTACAGTTCTTTACAAAGAAATTCAAGTTCTACAGACAGAAGAACACAAAGGACTTCCTGTTTGGTGATACAATGTACTTGACAGTTTCATGTAATACATGTATCATACCTCAGCCTTTGTCGCACTGGCTGCTGGAGTTAGAAGCTCGGCACTCATTCCTTCCAACCTGTCAGACAAAGCCCTGTTGATACCAAAGTCCTGGGCAGAAGATAAAACCATTTATAAGTTAAACCACTCACTTGGACTGTTGCCTTAAAGTGGCTGAGTGGCTTATGCGCTTAATAATATATGCCTGCGTCTCCCAAGCCAGAAGGCTCTAGGGTCCAGACTGAAGAAAAGCCCACAGCCTCCAGTTAAAGGCACTATTACAATTATAAGCCACACAGATAAGTGCGGTGCCAAAGGGTATAGACTGAATTATGTTTGGTCTGTTATAGGACAAGGGTTTCAAGAAGCACACCACACACCTGCACAAAAATTTTCTAGGGGAACCCCACCATCACCAACCACCCCTCCCCCCTCCAGTATCCACTGTCCCTACAAATTTAAACAGGTCTCCAAAGGTAACAATTAACATGCAATGTTCTCATGCTTACCACTTCTTCACCATTGTCAACATCACTCAAGGAAGAGGAAGCTGGAGCATTGACATTTGAACTTTCTTCTATTTCTGAATCCTGAAAAGGAATACAATGTACATGTATTTATAAATTTACAATTTATATAATGTATTTATAAATAAGTGATTGAGCAATCATAAGTGGTTGTATAATTATAGAGTTGATCATGTTGTTTGATCGTCCAATCAAGGGTAGCCCTGAGAAGGACTGTTGTCGGCGACAGTGGCTGACATTTCATGACTGATGTCGATGACAGTAACTAACTTACAGTAACTGTACAGTCATGTAAACCAGAAAAATAATTTAAAATAGGTTTTTTAACCAAGAGGAATTTTCAAACTTGAAAGGCCCAATACACACTCTCAGCTTTTCTAATATCATTGATATCTTGACCCCAGGGGATACTCACAGTATACACTGGCGGGGGGGGGGGGGGGGGGGGTCTGACATTTTTTTGGGGTTGAAAATTTACACGTTCTGTATTTTTTGGGTCAAGAGATCTGTCACATATTTTTAAATTGGGGCCAGCTCTCAGAGCGAAATTTTTGTTGCGATTGGTGGATCAGAAAAATATTCATTCGAATTTTCAGCAATGTGCAAAATCATGCATTAGAAGAGTCTGTAACTATTTTTAAGCCTTGTACTTTTTTGGGCAGGAAATTTTGATGCCAGGTACATGTATTTTTCCGTGTCTAAAATTTCAGGCTCATGTATTTTATTGGTTTTGCAATATGAAACTCCATTGGACACCCCCCCCCCCCTCCCTCCAATCATGCATAATGCGAGTACCCCTGGATCTTGACATGTTGAGTACAAATCCTCCACTTGAGCTAAATTTTCAACACAACAAGCTCAAGTTCAACTCATGAAGGCAACGGTAGTCCTGAGTGACTTGAAATATTTTGAAATGCAAGACTATCAAAGATTGGTACATCGAGTCTCAAAGATCAAGAACAAAGAGTTCTTGAATATGCAAGCTTGAAAATACTCAAGGTCAGATCTGAACATTATTTTTTCTTGAAGAAAGAAGTAATTCATCTTGAAAAGGTGGTCATAGGTAAGACTTTGAGAAACAAATGATAATATTTTGTATTAATTTTTTAATAACATTCAATCTTTCGTATTATCCTGGAGGAGCACTTTACTAAGTAAATTTTTATTTAGAAGCTAAAAGTAACTTTTGTATTAACCTCATAGCCAAGTGCCGCAATATCATGTACACCAAGGTCAATAGTTGGTCTTCCAAAATCGTTCTGGAAAAAATTTGAGAATTTCTTAGTCCTGTGGATAAACCCTTTGAGTGTGACCATTTATTAAAAGCTATTGAGTGCTCAGTGCTTTTGAATGTGCTAACTTCTGGAGGTAAACTGTAGGTACATTGTAGGTATACTGTTTATTATGCTGTACAAGGTGGTTTTAACTTTTAAGTCTGTGGGTAACCACTCAAATGAAAGCTATTGAGTAGTACTTTCATGTGGTGCTGTTTATTACATTGTACAAGGTGGTTCTAATGTAAGTTGTGAAACAATTCAACTGAAAGCTATTGAGCAGTACTTCTGTGTGGTACTTTTCATCATGACAAGCAGATGGTGTTTCTGACATTGTTGTCTGCAGACCAGCCGCTAGTGTGTGACTATTACATCAGATGACAATAAAAGCTGACATGACGTTTTCAATATTTTGTGGTTTTCTCAGTTTATCTGGTTGGCAGAGAAAGAGTGCAAGTTTTACAGATTTTATGGCGAGGAAAACTGATCACAATCAAAATCAAAATACCTGTCCTTCCTCGTCATCTGAAAGGTCAGCCATGAAGTTCAGATTTATGTTGTCTCCCAAACCAGTGCTTAGCGTTATCGTTCCACTTGCATCATTGACTCCTCCGACTACTTTCTCTCGATTTGATGAAAACTTCTTTGTAGAACAAACAGAAAAATGCACTGTGATTTAATGAGTGAAAAACATGTTCAAGCATTTCCATGTTTCAGGTACATTGTACTTCAAATCCTTAGCATCTATTGAGTGGACATTTAAATATACACAATGTGTGTACATGCAACTTGTAGTTTAAATGCTTCCTTGGTCTAAAATTTTTGAAATCAGTTTGATTTTTATTTCGCTATGTTTCAGGTTATGACAATCAATATAAGGGAATGAGAAATGACAATCACTCAGGCTTACAGTGAAGACACTAGAACAATGAACACTTTAAACATTTTTCTCTGATTATCCAATGGGACCTCTTCATGCAGACAAAAGGATTCTAAAGTGTCTTAGCACCTAAAAAAAACTATAAATCCTTTTTATTTAGTACATGATGAGTGCTCATTGGACAGCTATACAAAATGTATACAAAAGTTCAGGTGTTCAAGTTCATGAAAGCATCACATAGATTATAGTCCACCAATTGGACTTTCCTAGCATTTGTCACCATTTTTCATAGTCATAGATTGGTTTGTGATTGAATTTGGAATAAAGTGCAATCAGGATATGGTCAAAAGATCTTTGTATTTCCCTTGGAAATCTTCAGAAATGTTCAAAATACATAATATGACAGGAAACAATTGAATGACCTTTGCTTCAACAAATTATTATTTTTGGAAATCCCTGAAAAGTATGTGTAGAACATCCACCTGCACTGTACAATGCACTGTCTGTATGGCCAATCTTTGTACAGTTACACTGAAACAGACATTTTTTCATGCAGTGCTTTTTGATATTAATATATTATTAATGGTAATGTATTACTGAATTGTGGAGAGGTGCCCATTGTATGAAAGGTTCGTAAACTTTTTAAGAGTACTGATTGACCTACCCCAGGAGGCTCCTTGATTACACCAAGAGGAGCCTGTTGAAAGGGATCCATGTGTCTCTCAGCACTTGACAATCTTCCCCCAGATCCAAGCCCTCCTACAGACCCTGCACCTAAGGAACTCTTTCCCAAAGAACCTCCAAGAGAGCCTCCTCCTAAAGATGCTCCTCCTAAAGAGGCTCCTCCTAAAGAGCCCCTTCCTAAAGAGCCCCCTCCAAGAGGTCCTGTTCCAAAAGGTGTTCCACCAAGGGTCCCTCCTGCTGCAGAGTTGTCTCCGAGGGAGCTACCAAGTGTCCGTCTAGGAGATGAATCTCTTAAAGGAGCCAAAGAACCTTCACCTTTAAGTGGTGCCAAACCAGGGCTGACAGACTGCAAAAACACAAGAAACAAAGCATGAAAAAAGGAATTACAGTGCAAATTAGCTTGCAAAACAACACCCAATGCCTGGCTTGAGTAAAACAGAAATCTTTCATATTTATGGGTTCAGTGGGTAAATTCTGACTTCCAAGATGTCTATTTATAACAGTTACTATTACCTCTGTTTCAAAATATGACCTGGTACAACAACACACAGAAAGAAAAAAATTTGAGGTTTACTTAAATCTCTAAAAGCTACAGTACTTACCCTAGATGACCAGATGGCTTTTTCAAGCCCTGTTCAATCCTGAGTCTAGTTCACAGAATTTTACCATAGACCATTGCATCTCCCTCCCTCCCTTCTTGGGCAAGACACTTTACTCTCACAGTGCCTCTCTCCACCCAGGTGTATAAATGGGTAACGGCGAATTTACTGCTGAGGGGTAACTCTGCAATGGACTAGCATCCCATCCCATCCAGGGGGAGTAGAAATACTCGTAGTTGCTTCATGCTACGGAAACCGGAGATATTAAAGCACTGGTCTGATGAGCCATTGCATCTCCACAAGTTGACTCCATTACATGTAATACTGTCCGTAACCAACCTTGTCCCCAGGGCCACCCGCGTGGTACTCACGACGAATGGCCCTGGTGCAGGCTGTTTTATCGAGCGATATGATTGGTTTATTTATATGTCGAATATAATCTTGCATTTGATTGGCGCACATTTTGAACTTATGGCGCAGCCATGACGACAATCTGACGATGTCGACTGCGGTCAAGGTCGCATCACGCGTCAGCTCATGCAAAGTGAAATATAAAATCACAAAACTCTTGGACCATCTAAACTTCCCTTGATTTTTTGGCGCTCAAAATTGTTGGTAGTGAAAAGACAATTTCAGGGTGGACTTATATGGTCTTTGCACTCAGACTATTGAAGAAAAAAGCAATCAAAAACAATTCGTTAAATCCATGCGCACGCGCAAATGACGAGAGTATTATTAGAAAGCTTTGTGCACAAGCTAGAGCTAACACAATCAGCCTTTGCAACTGCGCTTTGAAAGCTTTAGCTGAAATATTGATAATGAGGGAACCAGTTGACAGAACTCACGGGAAAACTTGTACAGCTGTCACCACTTCCAAATCTTTGTAAACTATCGCATTGCTGCGACAAGAAACGCATGTTTGCAACAAGAATTGGGTCCCATGCCCCACCTCGAACACAACTTGAAAACGAGGCAATCTTCAGGATTCCTGTAGATTTTTGCAGCCTGTACCAGGGCCATTCGTCATGAGTACCACATGGGTGGCCCTGGGGACGAGGTTGGTCAGTAACTGACATTAAATTTAAACATCATTCAGAACTCACCTTCTGCTTACTCGGTCCCTCTAGCGTCTTTATTTTTTTTCCACCATCCTTTTTATCTTTCTTCTTGTTTTCTTTCTTTGTTGAGGTACCCGTGGCACTTCTTCTTCGTCTCTCCTCAAGAACCATGCTTCTATAATATTCATCGCACGGATGGTCCCACACACTGTCACCAGTTTGAAAATTAAAGTAGTAAATGTCTCCAGTAGCATCTTGACTGAAAAGTAATGCATAAAAGATAAAATTAAGTTTGATTTTTTTTTCTGTTTTTGTTTAAGCAAGCTTGTAGAGGCAGCAATCTTGCTGATGTGGACCTGCTGACAACACTCACATTTTTATTACATCATATATTTTGACCAGACCACAACACTGAGACTCCATGCCCTACTCTTTGCGATAAGCGTGTGGGTTCTTTAGTGTCCCCAGGAGTGGAGCCTGCGGCTTAGTTTGACTCAACACGGGGACACTCACCAGTCCAGACATAGTAAGGTTTTGGACGGGGCATACGGTTTATTGTCCTTATCCGAGAAGACTATTTGCAGATGCCCCCGAGTGTAACCAGTATGGGGCTCGCACTGTAGTCTGGTGCTGTACCAACTTAGCTATCCTCTCTACAGCTTCATACACAATAAGTCAGATAAAATGCAACCTTTTTTCTGGATTGATATTTTTTGATAACCAAAAATGGAACTTTAATACATGTAAAAACAGGCTTTTAAAAGAGTTCAGGAACTTAAAACAGGCCGACACTTTTCAGAGCCTTTTAACTGTATCAAAATTTAGAAAAGCATTAAGGTATCAGCCTAACCCAAAAATATCATCTTGACCAAAAAAGGTTTTGGTATTTTCAGATCAAGATGCTGTCTATCAGAAACATTTTATATCTTACAAACCTTAATTCAAATTTTCAAATCTCCAGTTGAAAGTAAGGGAATAAAGCTTTGATATTTGCATAACTTTGAACAGGAAATTATACATACTGCAAGCAAACTATCACCAGCCGATCACCAGTCAGGAGTGTCTAATTAACAAAGAGGTTAATGTAAATTTATATGTAGGAGCAGAGAAATGAGAGAATGTCCGTGTTAGAGCGGGTCTGCATTATAGAGGAAAATAAATTGCATAAATTAAAGAGGCGTCTGTCAGGAGAAGTTCAACTGTACATGTATTTATTGCATTTTTAATGTGTTATAAAATACAATACATGTTAAATGTAATGTTGCAGTTGTATAAATACAAGTACAGTTGAACTTCTAAAACACCTTTCTAAATAGGCAATATCAATAATATTTTATCTCATATAGTTTTCTCAGCACATCTACATGTATATGTACAGTATTTGTGACTCAACATCAAAGTCCAGCCATATCACAATGATAGGGTTCCAAAATACACATGTTTTATATTACTCACCAAGGTTTCCAATCAGGTGGTAAGGGAGCAACAATACCTTCACGTGCAATAAACAGAAGATCCTTTTCTCTGACAGGGTCTATACCAATGGAATGTGCATATTCAAATATCTCTGCAGAGAAAAATTTCCAGAACAAACATTATGGACCCTGGAATAACGACAAAAGTTGCATGCAAGGGCAGCTCTTTCAAGCCTTAACATCCTGCTACATTAAATCCCAACAGGCTTTTAGCCAAATGACCATCCAGGCATCCAGTGGACAGACACTTTTTAAAGAAAATTGTTTTATTTTCCATATGCTGCTTTATAAATTGTTCATTTTAGCAGGCCCCATAGCACATTTTGGACGGCCACTTTTCGAATCCTGACTAAAAGCCAGAATCCCTACATTGCCAATCGAACTGTTCGGTATCTTAATCGAGCCTTATTGAACACAAAATTGAAAAATTGGGTTTGGTGGATATACATATAAAATGGAATGGCCCTATTTTACTAAAAGATTAAAAAATTTTGGGTGCTAACGTCGTTACAGTAAATGAATACATGTATATGAATACACATATAACTATATTATCAAGAATCAAGAGAATCCTGATTGGGCACTTGGGTCCAATTGGTATGGGTGTCCAATTACAACTGCAATATATTTATTTGGTTTAATCAATAAATTGGTATAAAATATCAGAGTTTTACTACATGCACTAAAAAGAAGACTCAAGGAAGACTATCTAAGCTATCTTTATTAAGGATCCAAAACAATCTTCAGTATTTTATGTCGTACAATTTTTTAGCTTAGGGGTCGGCTGAAAACAGCTATTATTGACTCATTGCATTTTGAAGATCGGCTCTTCAGTTCGTGATCCATGGATTGAATGCGCTCTTCACAGTCATATTAAATAATATCAATAAGTTAAAACGTATTCAAAGAAGACACAAATATTACAAGCCATTTATTTCATTGACTAAAACCCTTCGTGAACAAAAACTTTTGAAAGCTTACCTTGTTCTGTGGGTTGGTAGTTTTCGTCATACTCTTCTTCCAGAATCAACTGCCCGTTGATCATAGTAGACATGGTGGGTGTACTTTTGATCGAACAAACCGATCAGATCCTTTTTTCAACAAACAAGATGTATAAACTGTGCTATTTTATGGGCTGCAAGAAGAAACGACGTGAAGAAACGTTGAGACGCCATTGGTTGTCAACGAACGACAAACTTGGTAACCAAGCCCCAGTAAATCACAACATCGACTGGAACCCAGTGGTCTCCTTTGGGTCGTCACGCAATGCTCCTCAGGGGGACAAGCGTTAAAAATGCCACGCATTTTCTCGTTTTAATGTTCAGAGGGTTTTATGCATCTACATTTTAGCTTTGCGAGACTTCAATGTGACACTTTGTCTCCTTGCTCCCTGAAACACTTGATGTGGCAGCGCGTGATTCGGGAGGGGGGGGGATGGGTTCAAAGTTCGGAACGTGATAAAGTACGGGTTTTTTTGCATTTTATTTTTTTATTTGAGCTGGCTTTCCCGCTGGTTTCATTTAATAGAATTGCTATAGTCTAATGAGAACGAAGTAGCTGTCCAGTTTGCAACCCTGCTTTATCGGTTTCTGTCGTATTGATGTCTAGCAAAGTCAACTTTATCACGTAGTATCAGCCTTGGTTATATAAGCTGATTAGGTCTCCTGTAGATCTTACGTCTGTATACGTGAACTAGTAGCATTTATCGTTCGCGCTCCTAATTCATTTCTTCTTTCAATGAGCCATTTTCTAAACGAGCAGGGAACTGGGTACAAATATCTAAAAAGAAAAATTGAACCCGCCAGCACATGAACGATCATCCAAATAATTTTTAAATGATTTCAACGTTATTGCTGCAATTAATTGAGAGGTTCTTCATAACACTCAGTTTTAGAGTGTACGGGTGACGGTTTGTGATCTAAATAGAAACCTAAATTATTCTTCGACCAGGTCACTACCAACAGATTTTAATACAACGGTCAATCCATTACTTCGGATTGGACTTGTTAGGTTTGCAAAACTCGCCTGAAAATCAATTCAATTCAGTTAATTTTTATTCATATTTATTTTGATTTAGTTACATAAATTTCAAGTAGTTAACAAAAAATACAAAATCAGAAATAATGAAAATAAAGCAAAAATACGTTAAAAAGGAAAAAGTGTGTAGTGGCCAAAGGAGCAAAAGCTTACTATGGCCACTAGAAAGGATTATTGAGGATTATAGAGTATAACCAATAATGTTCGCCGTGAAGGTCTCGTTTAGGTTGGCACGAAAATAAATGTAGAAACATGAATTCTATTTTTGGTATTTTGGTCGATAAAAGCCTTAGTCACGCCCAGATTGGTCTCCTCAAGGGGTTGAATTTCCAACTAGCATCCCCCGGCCCGTTTCATATGGGAACCATGAATGGCATTAATCTAGTTCTATATCTGTGTCAATTCAGTCTAAGGGTGGTGTCCATTTTGACAGTCCGACCAACTGGGCCAACCGAGCTCAGCGCGGCCGGGGGCCGTACTGACCTCGCGCCAGTGCTCCCCTGGTACGACCACAGCGATTGGTCAATGTGTTTCTGAAAACATACTCTGTTACTCCAAGCGATGCAAATGTGAAATCCAAAAGCAATCAACACGGAATTATTCCTTTTACAAAAAGACCTGTTAAAGACGAAGTAAAGTATATATGGATCAAAAACATGTCGAATTCCAATACAGTCTTCAATTGTCTAAGTCTATGGTATCTACATCTCCACAACATATACTCAACTAGGAACCTCGGAACACTAAATGAATATACTAGTGACCACTACTATTAAAATACTGACCGCTCACTTGTTTAGACGTTACTTAATCAGGTTCACTTTAATGACTTGAAATTTCTTGCAAGTAACTAAAACGATTCTCTCTTGGTTTGTTTCTTATCCTTGTAATTTGAATTGTCACTAGATTATATTTCGCAAATATACTTTCTCGTTTTAGTGCATTCAGCATCATGCCACTCGCCATCAAAACCATCTCCCTTTGCAATTGCACCACAGTCTTGATTGTTGAAATTATTCGGCTCGCCCGTTTTCCAGTTTGTGTACCCAGTCAACTGACGTCCGTCCGACCACATCCAGTGGTTTTCAGCATGAGCGTCCGTTAGTCCAATCCAGTAGCTCACCTCGCCTGCCAGAATATGGTTATTGATGAAATCGTTTTCACCAGCGGATTCGATTTTGATCAATTGTGCACCGTTTGCTCTGCATGAGGTGTTCGCGTTGTTCCATTTTTTTTCTTCTGTGAAAAGTTTGTAGCACGAGCCTTCAAAAGCGAACCACCATGTTGGACATTGCAGCTGATCTTCACGATTTTCGCAAATGTACTTTCTCGTGTTAGTACATTCACCGTCGTGCCATTCTCCGTCAAAGTACTTATCATCGAAATCTCCCTTTGCTATTGCGCCGCAGTCCTGGTTGTTGTAATTGTTTGGCTCATTTGAAAACCAGTTTTCGTACCCAGTCCACTGACTTCCGTCCGACCACATCCATTCATTTTCCGTTTGAGCATCCGTTAGTCCAATCCAGTAACTCGCCTCGTCTGTCAGAATCTGGTTATTGATGAAATCATTTTCATCAGCGGATTCGATCTTGGCCAAATGGGCACTGTTTCCTCTGCATAAGGTGTCCGCGTCGTTCCATTTTTCCTCTTCTGCGAAAAGTTTGTAGCATGAGCCTTCAAAAGCGATCCACAAGGGTTGACACTGCAAGAGAACTTTAAAAGAAACAGACTGTTTTTGAATGTCAAAAACATCATTTATGTGCGGATCAAGGGGGAGGATGCAGGGGTGTGTATCCCCCCTCCCCCCTGAGATGACCTGCGACTTTCTAATATAACTAGTACCCAGCTGGCATCACCCATCAATTACGTCATTCCTTAGTGTTACACCCCTCGATCCTAAGAAAAATCCTGGGTCCTCCCTTTCTCAACTGAAACCATTAGTCACCTCTGCAGCTGTTTTTGCCGTCTCCGTGAAATCCTGGATTGCAGGTACAGTTGTAGGAGCCTTCAGTATTAATACACGTGGCATTGCTATGGCAACCATGAAGACCTTCTTTGCATTCGTTAACATCTAAAAAGCACCGTACAAAAATCGTTGATGAAAATATCACCAGATATAGAGAACGCTACAGGACTTTTTCCTTGTTTACATAGCCTCAATTAAACACGAGGTGGTTTGGGAGAATTCGAGACAGTTATGCAAACCCGAGACACAGTCGAGGGTTTGCATGACTTCCAAGAATTCTACCAAACCCCCTCGTGTTTAGATGAGGCTATGTATACACGGGAAATGTCCTCTATTTCTTTTATAAAATATTTCTCAAATATACGTGCGAAACTAAAACGTCACAACTGTGTTTACATAATCTCATCTAAACACACCTATCAACCAATGAGAGCGCGCGTAGTATCTCGATTATTTTATAAACTTCAATATTAAATGAAGTGCGACAGAAATTCATTGAAGTCAACAAGATACCTTTTTCGCAGTAGTTTCCAGTCCATCCCGATGAATTACACTCACACGTGTAGTTCACGTGACTGTTCACACACGTTGCATTGTTTGTACACTGATGCCTGATGCAGTAGTCAATAACTACAAACAAGAATAATTGATGACAAATTAAGCAAAACTTACTTTAATTGATTTCTTTCCTTCCCTGTTAACAAAGATAAAAATATTTCTTGTGCTTACCGTTTGTTTTCATGTCACAGTGTACAAGGCTGGAGTTTCCAGATCTCGATGAATCCAACCAGTAATTACCGCTGACCGCTTGTGCTCCTTCACTCGCTTTGATCTCTCCACAAGAATCAGCAGGCATCTCGGCAATGGAACCGAGGGGCACTGGGGTTGGATGAAATAATCTCATTAGCATTTGGTCGTTGCCAAAGTAACAAAACATTTCATCCACCAGATTCAGATGACTTGCATTAAAGGTTGGTTTCCAAAATTGCCATTTTCAACAAGTTTTACCTTAAATTAATATATGTGGCAGTGCCGCTACACTATCATAAAGTAGCCACAAGAGTAGTTATAAGAATAATTCTGTCCTAAGTACATTGGAACGCCATTTTACGTTGGGCCTAGTGTTAACGCCATGATACTGAATCGTTTGATAAACTTGTCATTGCTATCCGTTTTTTACAACAACAGTAGCAATCAGTTAAGTTAATTACGTAGAAAAATTAATTTATTATTACAATGTGCTAGTAGTATTACCTCTTTTGGGGGTTTTCGTGATGTAATATCTCTCGCGATCCTTGACAAAGTCCTCTGGCCTAGCCTCCTTAGTCCTGTTATTCAACTCGCATATGTCTTTGGAAAAGACGTAGTTATAACTTTGACATCTGACGTCAGAGTTGCACGCCTCTCTGCAGTCCATCGAAAGTGGCCGAGCCTTGAGCGTGTTAAAGGTGTGGCCCTTAAGCATCATTTGATAGATGGAGTAAGTGTCGACTCCGCATTGCTGGCCCGAGATGCTGAGGGACATCAAAGCCACCTTTAACAGCACGACGACAACGAAAATCAGTTGGCGAACCATTTATAACTTCTCCTAAAGAATAACAATTATTTCTGTGAAGACGGAAAGCAAACGTTAAGTCATAGCGATATTGTTGGTCTCAAGTTTCTACAGTTACGTGTTTACATGAAACAAACATTCAGTTTACATTTTAAAAGGTATAAATAGGAATTTCTACTTACAAACATCTCAACTGTGTCGACTATTTTTACAGCATAGCCGAAAATAGAATTTAACGGCGAAAATTGAGAAAAATATTCATTTAGTGGCAAAACGGCGAGCGACTCGGACCAACAGCATGACAAAACAATTCGGCTTCGCTTCCGCGTTGTATATAATGGGGTTAGTGTGCCTCATTTATAAAGTTTCTCTCATCTGATGATTGTTAACATCCTCGGAGACCCAATCAGAGGCAAGCATTCCAATGGGTCGTGGAACTAGTCACTTAAGTGTAGCATCCCAGGGGCACTCTTGCGACTTCTTGTAAACTTTCGCCTCTGGGTCTCCGCGGATGGATTGTTGCTCTATGAAAAAGCGAAATCTAGTTTTAAAACTACATAGAAAATTTTTACTAACCTGGATGAAATAAATTTCAGTATCTTAAGCTTAGAGCCAAAGAATACCTCTTGGACTTATAAAAGTTGTGACACCGTTTGTTATCTGAACAGCCTGTTATTTTGTAGTTACAGCCGTATAAGTTGCATGCAATAAGCCAATATTTTACCGCTGCAGCAGGTATTCCTTGTATCGCGGGGAGATGATATTGATCTAATTATAAGTTTAATTCCTCTTGGCTTTCATGGGCTTCTGATGTACGAATTATTCATTTCTTTTATCTTTTCTGTATGATTAAGGTAATTAGAAGAGATAATTATGTTGTTTGTGGTGCACTATAGTTAACCGATGGTATTAATTTATGTTAAAAGAAGACCATGGACTAATAATAAGCTCTTCGTAGGCGCCATTATTTCATCATTTCCTACTTATAGAATTTGACGCAGCAATGGTCTTATGAAAATATGTTTTCGGAACATTAGAAACTTTTCAGTTTTGGTTTCAGACATTGCTAGCATGACACTTTGTCACGTCGAGTTGTTTTTTAAGTAAAATTGTAACTTTTGTTTTAGTATAATCTATAATCAACAGTGGAAACTTTGTAAACAATGTTTTGCGGCTCTGTAAAACTTAAAAGCCGTTTTTCTATTTTAACATCATCGTTGAAACATTATTAACTGTGGTGAGCTGGCTTGTTCAATTGATGACCTGAACTCAGCTGAGTCGACTTTTAAATATGCAGGGCATACTGGGGTCCACCTGCTTCTCATAAATCGCCCTTAGAAGCAAGTCTCTCTCAAATCGTACGAGCGTTTAATTTGTTTTTCGGGTTGACTCGCAGCCTGGTTCAGCAGTAAATGAATGTTTTGCGCCGAGGCTATTGTGTTGGCGCCTTTTAATATTTTGGCAGTTTTGAGTATTTTTTATTAATGCTTGATAAATACATATTAGTCGTCTATTTGTTTAATTTTCGTATGTAGTTTAATGATGCTTCTTACCATGTCAGAAAAAGGTGCGAAGTGTTCAGTTTTCAGCTTGGAAGAATATTAATGCCACGATTCACAAGTGTTAACGGTGACAGTTCAGTGATTCAATGTTTAATTAATTTGTTTTTCAATACTTGCTTTGCACAGTTCTGCAGACTTGTTTTATAAAAAAACTCTGTTTGTATCAAGTTGTTGCGTCATAAACCTTAAAACCAGCAACACACTTTTAAGTGGCTAAAAGTCTGCTAAAAATTAAACCACTACCGGCAGGAACGGGCGGGTCATTCTTTGTCTGGTGATGACAAAGATAAAGTTAATTTTAAATTTCTTACTTAATTTAGTAACCATTTCCTCTGAGGACTCTGAGTACACCGTTTTCCTGCTGTGTTTTGGATATGATCTGTACATTATAAATAGGCAAAGTTTGGATCTGTGAATAGAGGAGACAAATTAAACGCAGTTTCGCAGAAATGTAATCTGACATGCAAATCTTTACATTTTTTTCGTTCGATGAGCTATAGGCCTTATCACGCTTTTCGACGCCATCTTGACAGGTAGGCAAAGCGGTCCAGAAATTACAGTGTTTGTTCGGGAATCTGATGGGAAATAACTTTGAAGTTTGCACAATTTATGAATCGCAACGTCAAAATACTAGGTTGAAGTTTGAAGAATGTAGCTGGGATAAGACGCTCAGTTAATTTTTTTAATTTTCCATACATTTGTCTGTAAATTTTCCACGCGAACCGCGTCGCATAATTTTAAAGACAAATGTATGGAAAATTAAAACTAAACTGAGCGTTTTTATCCCAGCTGTATCATTCAAACTTGGTGAGTACAATCTTCAGCCTTGTATTTTAACGTTGCGATACATAATTGTGCAAACTTCATCTTTTTTTTAAAAAAAAAGTTATTTCCCATCAGATTCCTATTCAAACACTGTAATTTCTCACCGCCTTGCCTACCCGTCAATATTGCATAGAAAATGGGGATAACTGATAAGGCCTGCACTCTTGCTTTTTATAAGAATATAATTTCGAAAAGAAATTATATAATTTTGTGTTGAAAATGTGCAAATACAATACAATTTTCTTTTCTTCTCTAAACGGCAAAACTAGCCAATAAAACGATAAAAACTACACTACAGCCATTGCTCTATAAATACATATGTAAGGTTGCAGTACAAAAGATATAAACTAAACTGTAAAAAGTATCATGATAAATTCTTAATCTAAGAATATTGATAAGAATATTTTCAGCCTAAAATCGGCAGAAAAATAAGAATATTCAGCCTGGGCCGGAAAAGCCGAAACGTCGCGGTCCACATCACAAGTGACTACATCGTGAGACACGATAACGCCTTAATTACTATACTTTATACCACGACGAACAACAACAACCTTTTTCACAACAATATATTTCTCACGACAAGCGCCATGAATGAGCTGAGAGCACTGTTGTCCTTTACTCAACTGAGATTCCACTGCAGTAAACAGCATGGGCGCACGTTCCACGTGACCACAGTCGCTAACAGCACTGGTGAAGCTGTAGTCCAGTATTTCAGCGGTCAGACGGACGCCGTGCCCGAGGCCTGCGGCTCATTTCTGAGAATAGATGATGACAATTCGCTGTTAGCCGGAATTTGCCATAGGTGGGGACATGAAGTTGGCAAATGGGGGCTTGCCGAACGTCTCTATGAAAGCAGATTATGTGACCACACTGCTATGGTGGGGCATTTATCTCGTCGGTACTTGGATCCGAGTTTCTCAAGATTGGAGTGCGATGACTTCCTAGTTGGAGTGTCTTCCGGTGATTTTTGGAAAGTCTTCGTTCGTTAAAATTACTGATTGCTGATTACTTTAATTATTTTTAAATAGTTTTATTAAGCCTGGTTTACAAGCACAAACGCAAGCATGATGAAATTAAACATCGGCAGAAGAAAATGCCGGCTAGGGTGCACTAAATAGGCTCTATATATCATGAGGATTTTCTTACTTTTCTTACAAAACGATGCATAATAGGCCACTATTCATATGAAAATGAGTTTGATTTCCATGAAATTGAACATGGAAGTGAAACACATTTTCACATGAATGGTTTCGCACTTAGACTCACGGAGGTAACGGGAACTCGGAAATGGCCCATTCCACCTCCTCCCAGTGACATCCGCATGGCGCCGCCGACAAACGGCCCAGCCCCTAGCGCAGGGTGTTTTATCGAGCGTGGCGATTGGTTTATTTATATCTCGAATATCATATCTTGAATTTGATTGGTTCACGTTTCGAAATTATGGCGAAGATATAACGACAATCTGACGATGTCGGCTGCAGTTAAGATCACCTCACACGTCAGCACATGCAAAGTGAAAAATAAAATCTCAAAACTCCTGGTCCCTGTAAAAGTGCCTGGAATTTTTCGCCCTCAAAATTTTTAGTAGTGAAAAGACGCAAACGGTCTTTGCACTCAGACCATTGAAGAAAAAACTATTCGCAATTTGCAAAATGCACGCGCGCGCGCAAATGACGAAGGTATTGTTTTTAGTACGTATCAAGTATTGTTATTCAAATTTGGGCACCATTTATGAAAAGGGTCTATTATATTGCGGCTATACTGCAGTTGATGATGATATTGTGACTGTCTGATTATTATAATTTGTGAGGATCAGTGTCTGGTGTTGGATTTAATGGGAAATAACTATGTTTCGCTACCACAATAATCTGCTGCCACCACTCTTTCTCAATCTGTTTACGACAAACAGTCAAGTCCATAATTATGACACCAGAACATCTGGCAATTATCGTGTGCATTCCTGTCGCACGAACATCAAGAAATTTACAATTCTTTACCAAGGACCTAGGATCTGGAACTGTCTTCCTGCCTCTATTATCAATTTGTCAAGCTTTCCTACGTTTAAGAAAAAAGTGTTAGAGTTTTTATTAAAATAATCTCTGAGTTAGTATCTGCCGCACTCCTCCGCAGCCCTTATCTTGTCGTATATTGTGATGTCGAGGTGGCCTCTCCTAAAAGCCTAGTGGTTTCCTGAGGTCTCCTCGCCTAACAACCTGCTGTATATCTTTAAAAAAAACTTGTAACATAAAGGCAAATAAATTAAATGAAAAAAATGAAAATGAGTAATTTATATGAAAACTATTGTTATTGGCAGTGAGTTGATTTTTGTTATTGATATTAATAAATAGTGCAATTTAACTTCAACCATTGATGGCTATCACTTAAGTTCATTATGTTGTAGGCTTAATTTAGGCCCATTTAAACTAGATTTTGGGTTTTATGGTGTGTCTAGGCTAGAATAAAACTTTAAATTTCGGTCATGCTCTAAGTAAAATTTTATTCTCAGTCAACCAAAAATCCAATATAGCTGTTAAATGGGCTGGTTTAAAATCATATTACCTGTAGTCCAAGTGAGATTAGCCTGCAATGTGGCTGGTGAAATTTCTCCCCAATGCAGTAATTTTAGTTGCCAAAGATTGCCTCATGTGGCCTTAAGTTGCCTGAAATCGCCTTAAATCGCCTTAAGTCGCCAAAAGTCGCCATGTTTTTTCCGGCCAATTTTGCTTAAGTTGCCTTAAATCGCCTAAAGTCGCTCAAAGTTAGTAGGCCTTTGTTTATTTTCCTTTAAGTAATTTAAACTCTATCTTATTTTGGTATTCTTAATATTTCTCCACCTCAGCAAAATCATAAGAGTTATTTAGAGGGGGGTAAGTTTCTAAAGAAACTGTGGTGCTGCGTCGGTGGGAAGTATAACAATATAATTTGGTTTTATCAACTGGGTTGATAATGTCAATTGACCACCGTAAAGAGATTCAAGAGCTGACGTTTCGAGCGTTAGCCCTTCGCCCTTCGCTCCGACGAAGGGCTAACGCTCGAAACGTCAGCTCTTGAATCCCTTTACGGTGGTCAATTGACATTATCAACCCGTAAGAGTTATATAGTTCACTGAGAGTGTACACACACAAAAAAAATACTTTTTTTTATCACAAAATGCATTGGTCCAAAGATTTTCAGTATGTTTTACAACAATGGAAATTAATATTTAACTTCTTAAAACAATAGCAATTATTTTTTTAACTTCTCTTGTTAACCGTAATGGAACAAAATTAACCGTTAACCGCAAAAAGCCAAAAAGTTGACCGTTAACCGTAAAAGCCACTACCCCATTGACACCCTCATACAAAGCTACAATTCAGATTTACTCAATGAGGGAGTAAACAAGATGAAAGTCCATGTCTTACAGATATACAACGTATGATCCCTGTCTAACAGCATTAAACAGGGATGCTTCATTTGCATCGTCACGCAACAGCTTTGAGAAAACAACAAAAATATTGATAAATATTATATAAACAGCAGTGAAATACCACGTGAGCTTTCGCGCGGAAACATGATATCTTCACACGTGAATATATAACAATTATTCCATGAGCCCGCGTTGGATATGAAGTGATAAAACCAACGAGCGCGTAGCGCGAGTTGGTTATAATCACTTCATATCCAACAAGGGCGAATGGAATAATTGTTTTAGTAAATTCTCAAACCGGGTTTTGCCGCCGATTTTTATTTCCACAATTTTACAAAGCGTTCGGAAAGAGCATACAACTTTAAACTTTGCGCACTATTTTCCATATGACGTAAAACTCCGACTATTGGCTCATAGTCGGAGTTTTTTAACCAATCAAAAAGCTAGAAATGCAATAGTCGGAGCTGAGAATATACTAAAACATGTTATCTTTCAAATTCAGATTACAACCTGTGTGAGACATCTAGCTAACAAAAATTTTATTGAAGTAGCAGAAATACCCAACGAGTCTGGTCCTCACTGTTGATTGCTTCGAAGGTGGAGACTTAAGAGGCGGGCAATGAACTCAAACAAACGGTTTAATAAACAACGGCCGCCATGTTACACTGAGCACATGGTGGAACTAAGGCCACAAGGTGTCCTGGTTAAATTACATTCACATAGGCACGCAATGCAGGCGTACTCGTCATCTTACAAACATATTAACACTCACGTTATCTGTTGTCCAGCGCAAATGTTGCTGGCTGGCATGGAAAGGTTTCAGTAAATGTTTTCTCATGAGAGTTGTCATTGAAAAGAGGACTGAAGTAACTGCTTGACGAGAGCTTAAGAAGAGCGAATTTTGAACAACGTTTATCGGTGTCATTTCCGCTTGTTTGTTCTAACTTTTGGCTGGGAAAATGGATCATGTGCTGGAACAGATAAATTTTTCCCAGCAAAACTCAAGAACACCAACATCATATATTTTCATTTATTTGGGTAACAGAATAAATTCTACCACAGGTTGTTCGTTGGTTACCTCCTGAAGTAGGCTAGTTTCTTGAATATTCCATCTTTATAAAAATCGTTTACAAATGTCGCTGGCTTTTAATTTATTCATTTTATACAAATATTTTGCAGGCTGTTCGAGCCGAATTAGCATAAAATTTGCCCACAAGGAATGTAACTTTGTACAGTTCGCCGATTCGACTTTATTGCCGTTTTAGGCCGATTTACTGACTTATTACAGAAGACAAGAAACCAGGCGAATATCGCACCTGCGAATTTATACTTACATCTCCAACTTTGCGTTTGGATGATCCCTCCAGATCTTCCAAATATTCACGAATATTTGCTACGACCGAATGATTTGATTATTTTGAAGAGATCGTCCATCTCCTCGATTCCATCTATCTAAGTCGTCATATTTCCCTCTCCTCTAATAGACAGGCCTCCGATCCGAAAGAGCTAAGGCCGACAATGACAGTTATGTCCGTTACGTTGAAATAGACGAAGGGCGATTACATGGAACGGAGGGGCGTCTCATCTTTCAAAAAACACTGGGGAAAGGGTCTCGGTTTCATGAGAATACAAAACACCTTGCAGGGAAACACTACGTAGACCCACAGTTGTCTTTATATTCCACCCGATGGAATATGAAAATCTGGCGATCATCGAAGTTTAAGAAATACTGATCAGGCAACGCATTACTGACCCCAGTACCATTTGAAGGAATAAAAAACAGACAAAACACGTCGTGCCCCCGTATCGTATTTCTCAGAATAACTTTGTCATGCGCTTTGCACACAAGAACGACGCTAGGATTATGTATATCAAGCGTCAGGAACCTGAGATGAAATAGAAATAGTTTCTCAGTGTTACTTGAAAGAGCTTCTTTCTCTTCACTTTTCGTTCTGCTTTTTATGGTAGGACCTCAAAAACAGTAAGATGGCCTCAGGTAAAACGAAACCTATCGAGGAAATCGACGAACTACCGGAAATGTTTCAAGTAATGGCGGCACTTGGTATTTCGTGCAAAGGATTACAAACATTGGATCAGATGAAAGCGCGCGTAACAGCTGAATTAGAGCAGACATTAAATAAGCCCAATTGGACGGCAGGTCAGGTAAGAATTCTCCAGAATCTAAACAGTCAAATACAAGTCAGTAAATGTAACAGGAAATACTGTTTTTATAATACTGTTTTACTATTTTTCATGTTACATGTTGAGTATTCTGTCTGAATAAGTAACCCAACAAAGGCAAACGAAAACTCAAAGGAAAACCGTGCATTGGCGCGTAAACGCTTCAAGCATGTACAATACAACCGACAATAAGCTCGAAATTAAAAGTACTGAAATAATTTACCTTCTTATAAAATTTAGTACACACAAACACCACCACAGCCATCCCCACAGGCCTACCCTTATTCCATTAGTTCCAAACCCAACATAACAAACTTGAGGAAACAGAGGAAAGACAGAAGGAAAACCAGAAAAAAGGAATTCTGTTGCTGTGGAAAATTAAATCGAAAGAGTAGAGCTTCTGTTATTTTTCTTTCACTGGGAGACACCAGTTGATGAGACAGTGAAGTGAGGAGTGCCACAGATCGATAATTTTTATGTAGAAATACTTGATTTGTTTACGTCTCGCACTGATAAAGTTGCTTAGGTGACCTGTTAAACTCAAATGCTTTGTTAGAGAAGCTGAAAAGTTAATGAAAGAGGCTGCTCAAATACATACAAGCGAGAGATTGAAGACCATTGAAATGATAGTTACCTTCAGTTAAAGTGCCCATGAAATGAAAAAATGCCGTTTTCCTTTTTGTGATATCTCATCTCGTTCCAGAGATATTCAAGATTTTTATATTATGAACCATGATCCAGTAACGTGAGTTACTTTAATCCATATTTGCTTTATGTTTCAGGCCTTTCAAATATTATCAGAGGCAAAAGATGAAGATGCCCGGAAAAAACAAATCTTACATAAGTTTTACAGCGTTACCGAGCATTGCCTGAACAAATTGGACGACAAAATTATGACTTTGCTGCAGAGGAATGTGGGGAATGTTAGAGAGAAGATAAATCATCATAAACAACAACTGAGACGAAACGAATACTTTCTCCTTGTGGCAGGTAAATGAAAAGGGAACCATTTTGAGAAAGATTCGGTCGACGAAATGTCTGTACTATATGGGATCGATGAACCTTTTCGGAATTTTAATTTCTCTGCAAAAGCCATCTTCACGGTTGATCATGAGCCGCGAATTTAGGCGTGGTCGAAAAAGTCAAAATGACTGGAATATGTTACCAATGTATAAAACTGTAAATGAAGACGAATTTGCATGCGGAACGTCCTAACAGGGAGAACAGTGCTGTAAATTATATTTCCATGGGCAAATTTAGCGGAGTACCAAAGAGGAGACAGAGGAGAAGGGGCCCCTTTCTCTGTTTTCTTTTTTGATTTTTTGCTTTTGTTTATGTTCACTGTCGCCAACCACCTTTCCAGGGGCATTGTGCAATCTTGTTTATGTTGTGGGTGTGGGGCAAGGTTGCACTCTCGACGAAATTATTTTTCGCATTGCAAGTTTATCATTGGGGCAGATTAGGATTTTCACGAATTTGGCCCAATGGTAAGCAAAAAGACAAAATAATTAGAAACAAAGCAATCTCATGATGGAGAATTTATTACATTTTAAGGTGAGACAGGCTCTGGAAAAAGCAGCTTAGTTAACCTTATTCTTGGAGAGGAACTTCTTCCATACTCTGTACTTAGCACAACGTCCACCATATGCGAACTGAGGTATGGAGAAAAACGACAAATTGTGGCCCACTTCAAAGACATGGATCCTGAAACAGGACTTCCGACTAAGACCTTCCCTCTAGTGGAGCCTCCAGCGGAATCTTCCGAACAAAGTTACCTTCAGCAGATCTCTCCTTATGTCCACGTAAAGAGTGAGAGAGAAAAAAGTTCAATTTACAAGAAGATTGAACTCTTTTGGCCTCACCAACTTTTGGAGGTAGTTATTAGTTAGTCTTAATATAATTAGTTTCATGCAATGAAAGGAACAACAAACGCCGAATACTTTCAAATAGATTTTCTTGGAATCCCACTCCCTATCTCTCACCAATGACAACGCTGTCTTGTTTTTATATAGCCCTGCAGGTCCAACTACTGTTTTCATTAACGGTGGCAAATTTAAGCCCCATTCACATAATAATTATCAAAATGATCCATCATCATCTCCTTGACCTCCAGGGGTGAAATGAGCCGGTATAGAAATGATTAAAGTATTTCAAATGGTAAGTCCAAAAGGAGTTTGTCCCTGGCTTGTCAGATAGGCCGGCTGTTGTTTGGCTGTCCAACCCTACACAAGATGTGCCACAAGATAAATAACAATTATTCCATGAGCCCGCGTTGGATATGAAGTGATAAAATAACCAATTAGCGCGTAGCGCGAGTTGGTTATAATCACTTCATATCCAACAAGGGCGAATGGAATAATTGTTTTAGTAAATTCTCAAACCGGGTTTTGCCGCCGATTTTTATTTCCACAATTTTACAAAGCGCCCGGAAAGAGCATACAAGTTAAAAACTTCGTGCGGAAAAGTTTTAAACTTGGCGCACTATTTTCCATATGACGTAAAACTCCGACTATTGGCACATAGTCGGAGTTTTTTAGCCAATCAAAAAGCTAGAAATGCAATAGTCGGAGCTGAGAATATACTAATTGATAATAAGTTAGTTTATCGCTGCCATATATCATTGAAAAACACTGCTTAGCCACAGCCTTACGAGATTAGGTTCGTTGAATTAACCTGCTCAATTGTTCTCCGAAATATCATCTGCATGCTTTTAGCCAATTGACTGAACTGAGTCGGCCTATGGCCTCATCGGCTAAGTATCAGGAGATATTCCAAGCGATTTTGCAGCAACGTAATTCGAGGAATGACGGGAGGCCCGGTGGCCTCATGGGTAGTGCGCTCGCCTCCTGATCGAGCGGTCCTGGTTCGAGCCCTGGCCGAGGACATTGTGTTGTGTTCTGGGGCAAGACACTTTACTCTCACAGTGCCTCTCTCCACCCAGGTGTATAAATGGGTACCGGCGAATTTACTGCTGGGGGGTAACCCTGTGATGGACTAGCATCCCATCCAGGGGGGAGTAGAAATACTCCTAGTCGCTTCATGCTTACGGAAACCAGAGATAAGCGCCGGCCTGATGAGCCACTTACGCTAGAATGCAGACTTTACTTCGAGGAATGCCAATTAATTTCACATTTAATATGACAATATACTGCACATTTTAGAAAGGCGTGGTCATTATTGACAGTCCTGGAATTGGAGAATCTGAAATCATGGACGAGATAGTCACACAATATCTGCCACAAGCCTTTGCATTCATTTATGTAATTAACAGTGCAAACGCTGGAGGAGTTCAGAAAGACAGGGTGAGCATTTGTGCGGTGAATTACAGTAGTGAAATTGATGTTATTTGCAGCATAAATACGCCTTCAAGAAATTGATTTAGTTGGCACTTGGGAAAACTCATAACCCTATATCTAGTGCATAAAGACAAGGCAGGCTGGTCCTAGTTTGTTTTGTTTTCTCGGAAATGACAGTACAGTGATTTTGACATCAATTAATACCGTCCAGTTCAGAGGGAGGGCCACAAGAATAGCCCCAGAGGCTCGCATTCGTTAAAAATATCGGGATCTATGGCATAAAAAGCAAAGAAAAATTCTTGCAAAACTGCGTTACATTGTTTTACAAGAATATAATTGGCATTTTTGTCCAGGTATTGAAAAGAGGAAAGCCTTTAGCTTCAGGTTCTAATGTAAAATTTATGGGCCGGGTTGCTCAAATTAAAAGCACGTTTCAAGCTAATCGATTCGAGACGACAAGACTGGTACGTGAGTGAAGTTTTCTGTGATGATATTTTCTATCCGGTGACGAAGACAAATCTCAAACTCCGCAAACATAAGCCAATAAACAATTTAATTACAAGAAAAAATGAATCCGCGATCAAGTTTGAATCGTGGAACTGATTATAACAGCTTCACCTCACACAAGATTGCAGCTGGTTTTCATAGCTATCCCCCGCCTAGGGTCATCCATCCTTGGGACTCATATTTCGACATATTATAATTACACTTTACCTTTACAATATGAAGTTTTAATATATTAGACAAAATTCAATGTAGTGTGGCCATTTTCTTTGAGTATGCACAAGCATGAGGTTATATTGAGATATACATGTATGTATTTAAGTTACGCTACCGTTTTTTTTTTCGAACCTCTAGCAGGGGCACTACGTTGTGTCCTTGGGCAAGACACTTTACTCTCACAGTGCCTCTCTTCACCCAGGTGTATAAATGGGTAGCGGCGAATTTACTGTTGGGGGTAACCCTGTGATGGACGACTAACATCCCATCCAGGGGGGAGTAGAAATACTCTCTGTCGCTTCATGCTAGAGAAACCGGGATAAGCTCCGGCCTGATGGGCCACTAGGCCCGAATGCATACTTTACCTTACCGTTGTTTTACAGCTTGAAAAGTTGCTCGACGAAGTCAGGAAAGTAACGCTACAGGGACAAGAAGAATCCGTTTCATCCAAGTGCGCTTTGTTCGTGTGCAACAAGTGGGACCAAGTTCCGAAGAAAGAAATTAAGGAGGTCCAAAATCATGTGATATGGAAACTGAAAAAGTGCTGGCCTGGTGTTGTCCCAGAGACGCAGATCATCCACATGTCGACAAAGAACGCTGGTGTCGCTCAGAACCTCGGAATTATCACTGAAGACTTTTTCGCCTTGATGAATGGTATAAGGTCAATGGTTTTGAAGAGCATTGAAGCTAGGCTGGAAATGCATTGGAAGTACGTTTTTGACTGTGTCTTGTTTTTATTTCTTATTTTTATTAGTTTACTTTTGTTACTATTGATTGACTTTAGATTCAAGATTATAAGTTAATAGCAATAGAAATAAACTTCACTAACTGTTCACTCAACCGTTACGGCATCTAATTAGGTGGCAAACAATATATCCGCATTGAAACATCACACCAAAATTTTCAATGGGTTAAGGTTGTACATCTACAATAATAAACTTTTCATTTTATTTGTTTTTCAGATGGCTAGACTACTTGCTCTCACGGATAATCTACCAAGCGAAAGCTTTCGTGATGAATGCTTCTAGAGACCAGGACAAAGTCGCTCGTAAAATGGCATTGATTGTTGTCCGCTTGCTTCTGATTGAGAAACAACAAACACATGTTATGGAAGAGCTTCATAACTATTTAAGAGCTCGTGTCGATGATGCTGTTCAGAAGCTGTCCGAGTATCTTAAGTCAGATGACGTCAGAGTCCGCTTCACCTCGTGGACATTAGATGAAGTTCCCAAGGCGGAAAACTCCTGGGAAGTGACGAAAAGCAATATCGGTAAAGAGCTACAACGTCGGCTGCGAGAAGTCATAGAGCATTGGGAAGAAGATAACCAAGTTTTCTCAGATACACGTGGGTCCCTTTTACAACACTTTCAGCAGCGGTACAATTTTGTTGAAGGGCAATTGAGGAATCTCCAAGGTGCTGTCACAAATAACGAAGTCGATGTTCCAGAAAGTAATCCAACGGATGGAGGCTTAAGTACGACAGAAAAGGTTGTCATAGGCGTCACTAGTCCAATCTGGGTTCCACTTACCCTTGTTGTGTTGGTTATCGGCGCCCCTGTGGTCGGCATAGTGGCGATTAAAAACAAGCTGGAAGATAAGAGCAAAATCAAGAAGTATGAAAAAGACAAGTGTGCTTTCATGGCTGAAATGTCCGCAGACTTTCTCGATGACGCTACGAACGAACGTGTGCTCAAGTTGTTCGTAAAGGACCAACTGAAAGAGGCGAAGCTGTGTCTGAAGCAAATTGAAGCCCGTATTCCAGAGCTGATCCAGGCTGACAAGATGTTGTATGAACAACTCGGTGATGAAACACGCTCACAGAAAGAGATACAAGATCTCTACCTGCCAATAATGGAAGCAGCTTCCGGCATCAGAGGACGGCTGGCAGTGTTTGGATTAAAAGAAATCCGTGCCGTTGATATTAGCAGAGACGAGTTAGACTGGAAAGAGGACATGTCCTCCCGTCTTGGCAGTGGAGCTTTTGCCACTGTGTACCAAGGGAAGATGAGAAGACATGGAGTCGAGAAAAATGTGGCACTAAAAGTTTGCAGCGAAATACTTGACGCCAAAAATGCAAGCCTTATCATGGCTGAGGTGGACTTGTTGAGGTAAGGGATTTTAGCAAATCGCCAGGCTCTCTAACCTTTTACATAGAAGAAGTAACGCAAGAAGGTATAGGTTGCATGTGACAACCACAACGTTATGAGCTCTTGCGTTTGAGGTCAAGTGGACGTCCAACTTTATTCGAATCCTTGCATTTTTTTTTTCTTCCCTCGTTTTCCCCAAAATTACCCTTGGCCAATTTTCAGCTAAATTCAGTGTATCAGTTGTTATCTTTAGGAAACTGTTGTGATCTGGGTTACTTTACAATTTGTAACGATGGTAAGCCACGTGTCGTTTTGGGGTACCTAAGAGTACATAACTGCCTCATATTGTAAAGTTTTATGGGTCCGTTGACCTCTTTCTTTGCAAAGTAAAATTTGCTGAATGTAATCATTTTGCCAAATATGATCATTGTCAATCCAAGACTATCTAAGCCAACCAAGTAGTTTTTGCAAATAGGACCATTGTGAATCCTTTCAACCATTTCCTCCTTTAATTTATACATTAATTAATCGTGCGCGCGCATGCGCCCGGGATTCTTGCTCCAGGGTCGGTTTAGTTTTTTCGTTTTTCGTTTTGTCGGTGACCAGGATATCATATATCTTAATCAGCCACTAATTAAAAGTCAATTGATGACTATTTCCAAAAATAACAAGACAGCCGAAATACCTTACATGCCTGCACCAGATAAACAGAACACGTTTCAATATATCGCAAGAGCGGGAAATAACGTTACTGGACCCATGAAGTTGAATTGAATGCGTAGATTATAGTAAAATATACCAGGCAGTTAGAACGGTCAAATACAAAGTATAACTGACAGAGAAGTGATTTGAAAAAGGTTTCAGAAAACTGTTGTTTGTCTTTTTGCTAATTATAACAAGACAGGCGAACATACTTTGCATGCCTACACTTGGCCTTTCGATGAACTGGTAAACGCTGTCGGTGTCAACATGGAAAATATTTATAAATTGGTGTTTTAACAGAAGCTATACTTTTTTACAAGAAAAAGAGCCCGCGATTTCAACGTTGCAAAACGTTTCTTGTTCGATCTTGTTTTCGTACGCCGGTATCAGACCCTGACGTGTGTATTAATTTGGCAGTATTTTCCTCTACGGTTTATGACGTAAAAATGAAATGGTTATGGAATTTTCTGGAACTTCTCATTTCTTTGGCAAAAGCCAAAAGTGTTGATAAAATAAGGCAATAAATCGGAAAAGAAATGAACGAAACGCGATTTTGAATCGCCTGTATTTGTGTATATTTTTCATTTTCTGTTTTAGAAAGTTGGAACATCCTCATATTGTAAAGTTTTATGGCACTTCGCATCTGCAGAAGGCGGGAATCACAAGGGTTATCCTGGTTATGGAAAAGTGCAAAGACAACTTAAAAAGCTACATCTTTGATCACCCAGAATCAGTCCCCGCAAAAGCCAGAAATCCAGCTGTCGAGAGAGAAGTATGCCGATGGGCGAAAGAAATCACTGCCGCTCTGGACTTTATGCACAAACTGGGGGTTGTCCACAGAGACCTGAAGCTAGAGAACATCTTGGTACGAAACTAAATAGCTAGCGTTGAAAATCGTACCGGGAACTACAGAAAACACTTTTTAAAATCTCCCTGGGAGTTTCTTTAATTTGTTTCTTGTTATAACCAATATACACGGTCATTAGGGGAGGGATCGCGACATTCTATTCAGCACGATCTCAGCAAAGTTGACGCACGTAGTATGCAGGACACTTGCCTGAGTGCCTCCGTAGCACAACATAGAGCGCCTGCCTAGTGTGCGGGATGTTACCGTGTAGGACTTGAATATACTGTACTTCGAATTTATTTACTGGACATAGGTTGTTGACATTGGTTCTGATTCACATTAGCGAAAGAAAATTGTTCAATTTTCTTAACACTTTTAAATGTTTTCCTTAAAGCTGTCAGAGGGAAACTCAGCAAAAATAACTGATGTTGGAGTTTCCAAAGAAGCAAAGGATATCACTGGAACTTTGGCGGGAACCCCTATTTACATCGCGCCAGAAGTGTTTCATTCTCAGGTGTATGACAACAAAGCGGATATGTACAGCTTTGGCATAATACTGTGGGAGATGTGGTATGGTCAACAGGCCTTCAATGAGGTTAATGTGCCGCTAACAGCTTTGTTTAGAATGATAGATAACGGCTGTCGTCCGAAAGATGTGAAAGGTAGCAAGGTGCCTCCACCCCTCTGGAGAGAATTGATGGAGAAATGTTGGAGTGGAAACCCAGAGAAACGCCCTTCTGCAGAGGGTTGTTATCAACAAATCAAAATACTGTCTGAGGCGATTGTACGGCCATTGTAACGTTACTTTAATAGCGTCCAGTGAATGCATCCATAGCAATTTTTGGAAGCAGTAACCTTCGTTTACTTAATACTCTTTCATATCAATAATTCGTTTGATTAAGGCTGTCAGAGATCAGGGGATATTACTTCGTCCGGCTGCCGGGAGTTCAGTAAATAATTAAGTGCCACTAAACTAAAGACCCTTCTTCGAAATTTCAGTTTAACCTTTGTTAGGGACAGCAGAGATATATTTCAGTGTGGCTTAAAACTCACCGTTGATTCAACAAAATTTAGTATCTGATTCAGGAAGTGGACATACCACAATTTTTAATAACTATCATAATATGGCAGTGTGGGAACTACGTACGGAATCGAATTCGCGAATCTAATTGCCTAAAATCAATATTGACCACGGTCTAGATTTCCCCTTACTGACCGTATCTCGGCACCGATTAAAAATTTGCGGTAAAAAAATTTGCAAACAAAAGCACGAAGACATCGTCTAAAAATAGTAAATGGAACAGCCATTGGTTGACGAGAATAAAAAGAAAATAGACTAGCACACTTAATGAAGTTCGCAAACAAAACCTCAGCGAGCAAGTACAAAGGGCGACATTTAGCAAATTTACGTTTCATTGTTTGATCAAACTTCTGCGTTTAGTCGGTCTGTATGGGAGATTCTTGACCTTGGTCGTGAGTACAGAAACAGGAAACAGGATGTTTATGGCAACAAAAGCCTTTTTCGTAGAAATTTGTAACCCACATGCACAGTTCACAAGTATGTTCATTTCATACCCTCTAGTCAGCAATCTAATATTTTGGTTTTGTATATGGTTTCGTTGATAAGTCCGTCAAGGTATACTGGTATACTGGGCAAGGATGCGACTACACTTGCTTCTCATCTTTGTTTTGGTGAGAAAACCCTGTGGATATCATTTTAGCAGATAGTTTGAATTTTATACGCTAAATGAAACAATTAAAGTAATTTCATGTAAGTAAAATCGGGGAGATACCACTAGAGACGTATGCGACCAACTCAAATCAGTGATCCATCTAAGGTGGGTCTCTGCAACAGCATGGCTCGTTACGTTGTCAGTTGTTCCCCATATCAAAGTGCGTATCGTATAAACAGAATATCTTAAACATATAGAAATGCACCAGGTGCGTTGGCCTTTGAATAAGAGCACCTATTGATCTGTTCTGGCCACGTAGGAGGTGGAGCTGTTTTCGTGGTCTGCAGTTGCTGGTAAAGAGCATTTACGAACGATAGAAATAGCGATGACTGTAAACAATGATAAAATAAAGACGCCAACCTTTGACTGTCTTAATTATAGTCCTGTTTTAATTTGTCTTTATTTTTCTATTAAACAAGAAACTCCACTGTATATAGGAGGGGCCTGAACTGGCCCGGCATTGACCATTGTCACCCCTAGTTGTCGGTCAACCATCAAAACGTAAATAGCTGACAAAAAAAACCGCGCTTACTGAGAAAAGATGTCATTTTGCTGAAATGTTGTGTTAAACATCAGCAAGCTAAATCTTATTTATTCCAGGGTATATTTTGGTTTCCCATGATGAGATTTTAAAGCGCGCTTTGTTTCCATTTTAAATTAAAAATTAAATTAAATGACTACAACATACGATGAACGCAAGTGTACAAATTTGTATTTCGCGCCCGAATGTTTAGTCTTTGAATACGGCCGTCCGTCTTCGCTCAGCCCGAGGTGCGTTAAGACTAGGAAAAAGTTATGGCACAGGTTTTTTTAAAGCAACAACTTCCGCTGAATTATGAATAGTTGAATTTAAAGGGAATTTTAATGTAGTTACAGTAACTACATTATCAGTAACCAGAATAGGTAACCCTGGACTGAGTTACGATAGCACGGTTGCTTTAACGGGCCTCCACTTTTTGCAGGGGATAAGGATTCTATGTTCTATCTCTTGTTAGTAGAAACTCAGCTCTGTTCTATTTAAAATGCCTGAATCTGATTGGTTCTCCCACTGTTTTCTATTCGCCGATAGAAAACGATCGCGCGCGCATTGCTCTTTGAAGGCAAGATGTTTCTCAATTTTCAATTCAATTTTTTCAATTTTCATCTCAATTCTCAATTTTTCGCTTTAAAATACATATAATGGTAGCTTTTCTATGAGCGATAGTCAACTCGGCTGCGCCTCGTTGACTATTCGCTCATAGAAAACTCGGGCTCGTAGTCTAATTGTATAATAATTAAATTGCAGGGATTTCGGAACGTTTTCCTCGCTAATGCATTCAATCTTCTGCCGATAATTCTCCTGGTTCCAATACTCCAATTCCAGAAAAAACCGGAAGTTGCATGCAAGCGAGGCTAAATAGCCCTCGAGCGAACAACATGGCGGACGAAAAGTCAGACGAATTAGGGGAAGAATCGAATGCGCCTATGTTTCACACTACCACACAAGAGGAAACGATAAAGAAGAGAAAAAAAGTCGGCCACAAGTGCTGTGCGGCTGCCATGTGCACCAGTAGGAGCGATAACCGACCTGATTTGTCATTCCACGAGTTTCCTTCGGACACACAGAGAAGGAAGACTTGGGAAATCTGTATGAAAAGAGGAGATGCCTATTTTTCCACGGTAAGAAATAAATTTTGCTGTTCCGAACACTTCTTACCGACTGATTTTAAAGCGAGTCTGACGGGACACAGGCGCTTATTAATACCAGGAGCTGTGCCGTCAGTTTTCTCATGGACAAAAGAAGCGGACGAAAAATCGCTGCTTAGAGCGGAAAGGTTGAAGTCCAGATGTAAGGCAACTGAGGTCGCTAAAGCAGAAGCGAATACCCATCAGAATGAACAACAGGAAATAGAAATTATGGATGAAACAAACGATTCTGTTGTTTTCGGGCCACCAACGCTTGACGATTGGATAGAGGAAATGAAGAAGGAAAATGAAAGGCTGCTTCATGAATTACAAGAAAGTAAAAGTAAGGAAAGGATTTACAAGTTTGGTCTAGAAAGATTTTCAGGTTGCAGCGAAGACATAAAATTTTACACTGGATTCCCTGACTATGCAACTTTACTTGAATTTTGGAAATATGTTGAGCCTAGTGCCTCAAACTTAACATATTACAGTTATGTACGTGATAACAGTAATTCTATCAGTTTGGAAGATAAATTTCCATATCTTACAGGAAAACAAAAGCAGTTTCCTGGAAGCAATGTTGGTTGCCCAAGAAAGTTGCAACCTATTGATGAATTTTGGTTGTTTTTAACACGTTTAAGACTTGGTTTATTTGAGCGGGATCTTGCTTTTAGGTTTAATATTTCAGAACAAGTAGTTTCAGATATAACTA
Source organism: Blastomussa wellsi (assembly GCA_947652115.1). Taxonomy (NCBI): domain Eukaryota; kingdom Metazoa; phylum Cnidaria; class Anthozoa; order Scleractinia; family Plerogyridae; genus Blastomussa; species Blastomussa wellsi. The sequence continues at coordinate 2,269,644 of OX393570.1, read as the reverse complement.
TTACATGGGCCAATTTCCTGTATTTGATGTTAGGGAGCTTGCCCATATGGTCCTCGAAAGAAAAAATTAAGCAGCATCTACCTGAAGTTTTCAAGGGTGAATTTGAAAATATAAGATGTATAATAGACTGCACTGAAATCAAATGCCAGACACCAGAAGACCTGGAAAAGCAGAGTGAACTTTATTCTGAATACAAGTCACACAACACCTTCAAAGGCCTTGTTGGGATTTCTCCCAATGTCTGGATTACATTTGTCAGTAATCTCTATGGAGGGAGTATTTCTGATAGAGAGATTGTAACAAGCAGTTCTTTTGTTGATTTGTTGGATGAAAATGATTTGATCATGGCTGATCGTGGATTCGATATACAAGATTTACTGGCAAGCAAGAAGGTAACACTTTTCATCCCTCCTAAACGGCAAAGTAAATCAGAACAATTTTCTAAGGAAGACTGTTTTGCAACCATGAGGATTGCAAATTTAAGAATCCACATCGAGAGAGCCATCAGAAGAATTAAGGGATGGCACATATTTGATGGTGTTCTGCCATTAAGTTTGTATGGTGTTGTTAACCAACTGTGGGCAGTAAGCTGTCTGCTTGTAAACTGGCAGAAACCTGCCTTAACTTGCTAAATTTTGTAACCTTCTTGATTTTAAATTGATTTCAAAAGTAACTGTAAACAAAATATATATCCAATCATCACTAATGAGTGAATATTTGGTCATTGAAATATTAACTTTAATTTAATTTTAGATAAAGTAGTAGCAAAGATACTATTAAATGGTAATTAAAATTTCCAGACATAAATGGCTACATGTTCTATTTTCTTGTCCTGGGTGTTGCTCTCATGGACATATATAATTCATCCAGTGGTTTACATATATCATTTTCATCTCAATTGCTACATCCAATCAAAATAACCAGAGTAAAGTGAGTACAGTATATTCTATGCACAATATGAGAGATGGTCTTACAAGTTATGTTTTTAACCAAAGCCAGACTTCTAACTTCGGTTAAAATCATATCTTGTAAGACAATCTCTGATTCTGGGATAAGCCAACTCATACAAAATGTACTTGTAATAAAAATGTTCTATGTTCTTCTGCTTCTCCTTCCACCATTCTGGCTGAAAGGCAATTTCCTCATTGAAAAATTCTCCATTACTACCAAGTATAGCTAGGACTGCCCAAGTTCTGTTCACAACAAACAGTTGTTGCTGTACTTGATAAAAGTACATATGATTGTTATTTACTTTCAAACCAATTTCAGACATTTTGCACACAGATTTGCGTACAAGGGAATCTTTCAGGGTCTCACCATCCTTGACAAGAATGTTCTTGGCTTCAATGATTCCATAGGGATTGCTCCTACTTGGGTCAGTCACCAGACCATCTGGGGAGGCACCCAAAATTCCAGTTTTCCTTTCAATAAAAAATCCACACTTTTCAACTTTCACTTGCGTATGCCCCCGTTGGTGCATTATTTGAGTGTACTTGTCTATAACCAGTTGCTCATTCTTTAAGCCATCTTTCATGGCCTGTGATTGATAGTCATTGTTATAGTTTAGCACTTCTTTGATGATTTTGGAGGGTGACGTTTCTGCTTTGTGATTGCATCCAACCCTGTAACTCTTTGATGCTGTCACTCTGCCAAACCTGTGTTTATACCATTCTTGGCAGGCAGATTGTGGTCTTGTTTGGGCCTCAATTTCAGCAATTTGCTCTTCAGTTTTAAAAAGATTCCTCTTTATTCTCTCACAACGATTGTTTATTTCATGAAGAGAGACTGGGTGTTCTTTCACTGGTGATATTATCTGACTAACAGCTGCTTGCCATTTATTTTAAATGTTTTTATTATTTATAGCTGATGAATTGTCTGTGGGTAAATAAAGATTATCTATCTATCTATCTATCTATCTACATCTTCAGAAGTCACTCCCGACTTTTCTTGCTTCAACCTTGCTAGTTTAGCTTTGGTAAAGCTCTTCTCTGGGTCAGGGTCGTAGATTTTTAAGTTTTTCATTTGGTTCAGATTCTTAACCCTATAAACAATGACAAGGCCGGCCGCTATAAGCTATAAGCGATGGAAGGATGGCAAAGGAAGACAAATGCACGAGCTTACCTTTCCAAAAGTTCCTTTTTATTGCCACTTTGATTGATCCGACGACATTTCAACCAGAATTTTAACTGACTGACTGTTAATTTTCCTATTTGTTCTTCACTAACGAAGGCACCGGGAATATCCTCAGGGCAGAGGTCAACTTGTTCGTCCGCCATGTTGTTTCGAATTTCCCGCGAGGGCTATTTAGCCTCGCTTGCATGCAACTTCCGGTTTTTTCTGGAATCGGAGTATTCCCCCGAGAAATTGACGGTCGTATATCTTTACAATGTCTTCGGAACTTCAACGACCACTGAAAACGCGATATTGTTATTGTCATTTTGGCATTCTGGGAAAGCAAGTTACCTATTTCTAGGAACCATGCCTGGAAAATGATACATATACATGGCCATATTATAAATGCATTGTTTACATTCCTATGCTGTTAGAAAATCAGAATAATTATATAGTCCCTACAAGAGAGTCTTCAGTCATCGAAGTACCCGGCAGACTTTATTATAAAACTGCTTTGTACTGTTTTTTCTCGAATGACAACAAACTCCAAGCATACGTGTATATGGGTGAAGTAGATGAGTTCTTGCCTGACCTGACATCCAGTTGGGCTCGGCTTGTTGAGCGACTGGTTTTAAAATTCAGATTTTACTCGAGCTCCAGTGTCTGCAATCGTTTTATTCAATAAATCCGAAAGGTTGTCGATTTCCTCGATGGTTTTCGTTTTACCAAAAGCCATTTTACTTGGAATGCGCAAACGAGATCAAACTAAGATCACTGATGAAGTGAATTCATGCAGCTAAATTCGCCAACTTACAGGGAAGCTTTTCCAAAGAATGCAAACTATTCCTTCGTCTGTCAAATAATAATAATTTAGCATACAGCAGAATAAAGTAATTTAAAATCAAATTGTACCGTGAGTAAAGCAGAACCACAACATACATACAACGGCTGAACGTGCATGCAGACTAAGTGATTCTCGGAAAACTGATACCGTGATCTGACTTCTCAGTTCTGGGGATACGTATTGATACGTATTTTTAGTTCTGTTTCTCAACTGTACATGTGGTCGCTATACATTACCTCAAAGTAAACACACTTATTTTTCTTATAATTAAAAAATCATTTTTCATACTTTGTCGAAAATCCAAGTGCACCCTTCACAAAGCGATAAATATAAATTATCGAATTATCAACTGAGCAGACAGACAGAGACGTTGCATTGTTTATTATGGTTTGCCTGAGGTCGCGGATTGTGTTTTCTGAGAAGCACAGTAAAAAGCTTTTGTTGTTTGACATGCGTAAACGATATCTCCCACTCGTTCAAATCATTCTAACAACGTCTGGTATCAGTAGTGCAGTGGTCGCCGGAGTAACTTCCGTGCTTTGGCAGTGACATCTGATATCTCAGAGGCCAACAACTACAGCTTCGATAAATCGTGGGCTGTTTCAAGCCGCATCTGCCATCATTGTAACATTCATCTGTTATAGCGTGCAAGATGTCCTCGATGCTGGACAAAATAGACGATATTGGAGTGCTTTGCGAAATAATGAAACCCTTTGGTGTTGTAACGAAAGGAATAACTACACTGGAGGAGATGAAATCCACGTTTATTGATCATTTGAAAGGGTCGTCTACACGAAGAGTTGGAGAAGTAAGTGCAAATTTGTATTTTTTTGTAAGTAGCGACATGGACGGCTAAACCCAAAACAGCAAAGAAAAAAAAAACATCGAAACGATTAAACGAAACTTCTGAATATCGAAACAAATGAAACGGCCGAAACGAGCGAAACGAAACGAAATCACCGAACATGAGTTTCAAGGGCACTATGGCCGCACGAGCAATGCAAACAACACAGTGTGTATCCGGCATTAACCTGCGTTGCAGCCATTGCGCACATGAATATGGTACATACGTTGACACACATACATGCACATAACACTTTAACAAGGAAAATAAAGTAAGAAGTATCAGAAGGTACGGGTAACACAGGATTCAGGGTCAGCATAGCATAGTTTACAACGCTGAATTATCTTCAGAATTGCAAGTGAACCATGGATGTAATTTAATATGCAGGAGTAGACTAGTTGTTGTCAAAAAGTGCTCGATGGTAGCCAAAGTGAGATTTCTTTCTGGTATCTTCAATATTTTACTTGGATTATATCTTTATATTCAGACGTATCAAGTCCTTTCAGAAGCTGGGAAATTAGATACTGAAAAACGTGAAAAGCTTCTAGACTTGTACGTGAAAACTGAACAGTTCATGGGTCAATTAGATGATGAATTCACAGAAACACTACAGACAAGCCTGGGAGACTTCAAAACAACTTTGAAGGAAAATATTAAAGATGTCAAGCCAAGAGATCAATACATCGTTCTTGTTGCAGGTATGGTTCTTATTTCTTGAAAAGAACATCCAGTAAAATTCTTTATTGATAAAAACTGAGGAAATGTTGAGAAATTTACAATCTTAATTGATATATTACAAACTTTGCCCAAATGTATAGCTAGCCTCAATCGATTAGAGAGCGGAATACTAATTAAGTAATATATATTTATTACGCCTACCACATTTCCTCAGATACCACCAGTGATTAAAAATAGATACAAAATAGACCAAACAAAATGAACTTCTATAGCGCCCGATTTAATTTGTTGCTCTCTGAACCTTTTTGTTTTGTCGAATAAAGGCTATTTCATTTCAGTTCGATTAAATGGTTTCTTTTTTATTTAGTGAATTGTTTCTTCTGTATAATAAAATTATTTTAAGATTGTAGTCAATATCTTTCCATTGACCATTTTCGCATTGCCCATAATACACCTTGTTTGCCCCCCAAAATTTCCCAAAATTTCCCAATTCTCCTGGGTGTTACAGTCGTCCCAAGAGAATCTTAAGACAATGCTTATTCAAAATTTTGCGGGGCAAACAAGGTATATTATGGGAAAATGGCGAATATTGGCCTCAGACGAATCCAATAAGTGTATCATATATATTCTGTAAATACATGTAGGTGAAAGTAGCGCTGGTAAGAGCAGTGTTATAAACTTGATTCTCGGGGAAGAACTTCTGCCATATAGCACGTTAAGCACAACATCAACAATCTGCGAGCTAAAATATGGCGAGAAACCCAAGATTGGGGTCCATTTTAAAGATACAGGGGAAGAAACACGTGAGCCTATTTTCGAGGAATTGGTAACCGACGGAGAAGAAACCTACGAGGAGCAGATAGGAAGATTTGTCTACTTGAAGAAGGAGGAAAGAGAGAAAGCACCTTATAAAAAGATAGAGTTGTTCTGGCCGCACCCGTTGTTTAAGGTAATATTTATTAGTAGCGGAGCTTCAGCGCCCGAAGCGCGCCGTTGGAGCACCATGGGTACAAATTTTGGAAAGCCCATCAAGCCGAGAAAATTTGTTGACACCTGACTGTACGAGAAACCGACCATTCTTCAGGTAAATCCATAAATACATGAAACCCGCAAACAAACATACGTCCATGGTGTCTCGTCAGCGTCTTGTGCCATTTTCACAGATTTCACTAAGATGCCGGGAGAAACCGGAAACCACTGTTCAAAAATAGCCTCATAGCCAACTCCCGCTCAATAATGACATGGAAATGTTAGGCGATGAAATGACATTCTATTGTGGAAATACAATTTATTGAAGTCAGTGGTATTAGGGATATATTTCGAAATGTGATATTTTAGATCCGAAATGGGAATTGTAGTAACCAATTAAATGAATAATACCGGTACCACTTTATTAGCGAAACTTATGATTGTAATTCCAGGAGCGGGTGATGATAGTTGACAGCCCTGGAATTGGAGAAAGTGACAAAATGAGTGAATTTGTACTCAACTACCTGCCTCAAGCATTCTGTTTCATGTATATCATTAACAGTTCAATCGCTGGCGGGATTCAGCATGACAGGGTAAGCGTATTAATATTAGGTTGATATTTTATAATATCGACTTACCTGGAGGTTTTCTTGTGCGAGACTTCTTCGGAAAAGATCGTTCAAGAAAATGTTTTCAAAGTTCATGAGCGAGAAGCCGCAACAGGTGCTCTACAGGCGAGGACCCTGGCAATTCGAGACAGAACAGTCCATCGGCACTTCTGGAGGCGTCCGACCAACGCATTCGCAACCTGCTGGCAGAAAATGACCAACTGTGAGCCAACAATGTAGAGAAAGATGGGGAAATGGCGCAAAAGACGGCTTAGGTTTTCCAGCTCACTCAGAACTGCAGCTTAGACTTCTAAACAGGGGCTTTTTTTATCGATACGATTAATTGCTAATTAGACTTCGTGTCGTACAATTCAGGAAGCAACCTTGCTTGTAATTTTGAAATTTTGAACCCGGCACGCTTTAGTGTGGGAGGGGAGGAGTACTCTGATATATGGTCTATACAGGCGTGTGCCGCGGGATAGAGTATAGTAGGTTGAAGGGTTCTCGGTCCTCAAATAGGGTATCATTTCTACCTCCTTTAGTATTGTGTGATCCTTTGATAAGGCGCCTTAATTGTATTAGCTGAAAATGCATTGCGTGAACGGCAAGCTAAACAAAAAAGAAAACGTTAACATTCTTTGTTTCTGTTTATTCCTTGAATAGGGTGTCATTTTTCAGGTTTGGGCCTTAAATGGACCCTTTGCACTGTCCAGTCACAGGGAACAAAATAAAAACTTGCTGGCTGGTAATCAACGCGCTAGCAAATCCAAAACAAAGCTGCCTTCATGTCCCAGAGCGTAGCTTTCCCACCAGCTAGGTGACTGGGACGTGCAAACGGCCCATTTCGTTTCCTTTATCCTTGAATAGGGTCAGGGCTTATGGACCTGTGCGCCACAAACCTATCCGAAATTTAAGGGAGTAACCCCAGGCATCGAGCGTCGTACTCGGTAGATTTCTACGATTTATAATCGTCAACGTCGTTTTGTTTTAAAATAACCTTAACCTAGTTACATTTTTCATTACTTTACAGCTAGTAAAGTTACTCGGCAGTGCTAAAAGCCTCAAGAAAAACGCCAGAATGGACCTTACACTATTCACTAGTTGTGCACTGTTTGTTGCCAACAAGTGGGATCAGGTTGGCAGTAGAGAAAGCGAGGCAGTGAAAATGGCTCAGATCGAAAAACTCAGAAAATGCCTTGATAACCTGGATCCGAAATCGCAGATTGTCTATTTGTCGTGTACAAATGCACAGAAGGCCCAAACATACGGTGTGATCACAGAAGATTTTAACGACTTAATCGCAGGAATTAGTAATCTGGTTGTCTCGTCCATGCAGAACAGACTTCTTATGTATTCCAGGTGTGTGACTATCAAGCACAATTAAGAAAATAACTTAACAAATCAAACTGACACTCGGACGTATTTGTCGCAAAGTTTTTCGAAAGCGAGTTCGCGGAAGGTCCGGTCGGCTGCATATTTGAGCATGATACTTTATATCCAAATAGTTGGGACAAAATCATCTCCTTTGCAAACCTCTTTTTCGGATGGAGCGTTTCATTCTAAAGTACAATGCTTTAATGACTCTACCCTGGTGATGCTTTTCAGTGAAATTGTGTTACAGTCTTTCCCGTAAAACCGTGAACACCAGAAATGTTTATGGAATGTTATTGTGTTACAAAGAAAAAGCCAATCGGGTGTGAGAAAACTAAACCGCAAACAGCAACGGTAATTAGTTTGTGGTTTTGAGGTTTGTTCGCGTGTCCTGGACTTTGCTGCGATTGGTCACTACATAATAAACATTCCATAATTTTTTTCTTGTGTTCACGGTTTTACGGGAAGGACTGTAAAAGAAAAGATAAAACAAAAAACAATTATAAAAATATAAAATTACAGTACTATTATCATGGCCTCCATCGGTCAATGTCGACCACGGATTATATTCCCTAGTCGTCTTTTGGTGCCGTGATGACGTCACGCCTGGAACAGCGTCTGCTGTGGCTTGTCAGTCGGATTCTGAAGTGCCAGTCTCTACCTCATCGATTGCAGGTGTGGGTGGTCGCAGGGCAGTCTCCACAGGAGCGCGTCTTTTGTCTGGCTCCCTTTGCTTCGGCCAGGTTCTGAATCCGGCCACATGGCCACTGAAGCCAGCGCCGCCTGCGTTTTCTGAGCAGTGTGTACATGATGGGAAGGCAAGCCGAGTCTCTGTAAATTTGCCACTTTGGGGTTCCATTTAATGTCAAGTTATAAGCTAAAAGTTGTTTTATGAAAAACAAAAACACTATGTAAAAGACTAGGTAAGCAAATTTTCTTACGGTTTCTTACGAGAACCTTTCACGATCCCCAGGGGAAGCTTGGAATAACTGTACTGAGATTTGTCATGGTAAGCCCGAAACGATTTTATCAATGAAAAATGCCATACACCGTATTTCAAATTTATCAAGATATATCTTATATTGTTGTCCAACAGATGGCTTGAAGATCACCTTGCCCACATCTCACGGCAAATCAGAGTATTTCTGAAGTCAGCAAAACTGTCGCATCAAGAAACAGAGAAAAAGATCAAAAGAGTGATGAGCCGTATGGAAGAACTGCAAATTTTGCAGGAACGTAGATTTGAAGAGCTTAGTGAACATCAGTCACAAAAATTTCAAGAGATCTTAGAAAAGCTAGCTGCACATTTCAAATCCGAGGACACTATCAAGAAGTTTTGCGAATGGTCTATCGATGAAGTACCCACAGCCTTGGCGACATGGAAGGAGACGAAAAGTGAGGCACTGAAGTACGTTTCGGAGAGAACGCGCCTGTTTGTCCAGCAATGGGAAAATGATGAAAACGAATTCGCAAAAGCTCAGGTTGAACTGCTCCGATATTGTTATGAAAAGTATGATGTAATGGAAGAGGAAATCCGCGAAGTGGAAAACGGAGCATTCCTCGACGAAAACCAAGGAGATGTTACACAGGGCGAAGAAGAAGATGATGAAGAAGAAGAAGAAGAAGAAGAAACAACAGGTAAATCAAGAACATCTGCTGCGCCAATATGGCTTCGACAAGGCCTGGCATCAGTGGTCGTTGGTTCACCTCGAGTTCTTGGTAGGATCGGTGCCAGACTTAAGAAAATGACCCATTACAAGACAAAGCTGGAGAGCTTCACCGATGATCCATGCCATTACATGTCCAAGAGATCGCGCAAATGCCTTAAAGTCATTGCTACACAAGACCGCTTGCTTCCTTTCATCAATGAACAACTGGAAGATGCAGTGCAGTTTCTCAAACAGATTAAGGAGAAGATACCTAAACTGAGAGAAGGCGACTTGCAATTGTTTCAACAGCTGCTTGAGAATAAAAGAAACAAGAAAGACATTCAGGAAGTCTATGAGCCTTTGAATCAACAAATGGAATGGTTGAGACGCAGCTTAACCATCTACAATCTGGGAGAAGTCCGAAAGTCAGATTTCACAAAAGAAGAGTTGAAATGTGATGAAACGTGGGAGTCTATCATTGGAAATGGCAGCTTCTCCACAGTGCACACAGGTGTTCTTACTCGTGAAGGTAACCCAGAAATTAAAGTGGCACTTAAAAGGTACAGAAATCCACTAACGACGAACAACGTGTGGCATTTCATGAACGAGGAACGAGCCTTAAGGTAAGACTATAACACTAAGTTCAAAATGAAAATCTTAATGATAACTGCGGCAATATTCATGCCAGTAGTGCCCTGCAATCTGAGTACAATAAGCGGCATAAAACGGATGGCATTGTTTTCCCCATATTTTAATAATCCAGTTAATAATCTGTGCGTTGAAAATTAGGTTTTTGGTCTTCAACTATGTGTCTAATTAGCGTAATTAGATCACCTTTGCTACCGCTGGACGTATTTTGTGATATATTGAAACTTTTATTTATAAACAGCCGATCTTAACCCCATTTAAGATAATCGCTTAGTTCTTAATTAAGGAAATCTGAGACATCTGACGGTTAACATTGGCTTTCTTATTTGACGGCTGGCGGTAAAAATATTGCCTTTTTGACGGTTGTCGGTCAATATTTTGGCCATTTGACGGTTGACGGTTAACCCCATTGAGACCCTCTTTCAATACGGCCAACATAGATGTGGGGAATAGAAGAACATTTTAAAACTTTTCTAGCATTGATTATATTTACAAAATGTATTCTGTTCTTATTCTATTTCAAAGGCAACTAAACCATCCCAACATTGTGAAGTTTTATGGAACCGATCTTCGTCACGGTCCTACTGGCACCACAGTTATAATTGTACTGGAGCTCTGCAGCTGTTCCCTCAGGCATCGGGTTATATCCCAACCAGAGAATGCTCCTGCTCGATTGGCTAATGAAGCAGCCAAGAAGAAGGTGCTGTCCTGGACTCAGGACATCCTGGCTGCCTTGGCTTATATCCACAGTGAAGGATTTGTACACCGAGATTTAAACTTGGATAACATTTTAGTAAGTTGCCATGGTTGTAGACAAAGATTTCAAATTTCCTTTTCTTTTATCTGACACGTTTTACGAATTTAAAATTATTCCATTGTTAATTAAGATCACTGCGTGTTTTCCCTCAGGTTACTTATCGTTCTTAATCCAATTAACTCTCATTTAAACATTTATTGCAAAGAAAAAAGGTAGCTGTGACGAAAAAAATGCAACTTGCAACAACGGAATTTTGGAGGTAAAATTTTACGGAACCCAAAAGGCAGGCAAAGTCAATCATTAATAGATCAAACGCTGCCGGGCATGCTATGACAACCATTTCTGTCTAAAACTCCACCAATCGATATCTTTATGAGTAGAAACCCAAAAGGTAGGCTTAAAACTCCACCAATCGATATCTTTATGAGTAGAAACTCAGTTGTGTTCTACTGGAAATCCACGAATCTGATTGGTTCTCCCACTGTTTTCTATTCGCTGATAGAAAACAACCGCGCGGGCGTAGCTCTTTTAGCGGTAGTTTTTCTTGTTCCGAAGACATTGCAAAGATATACGACCGCCAATTTCTCGGGAGGATTGGAACCAGGAGAATTATCGGCAGAAGATTGAATGCATTAGCGAGGAAAACGTTCCGAAATCCCTGCAATTTAAAAATTATACAATTAGACTACGAGCCCGAGTCTTCTACGAGCGATAGTCAACTCGGCTGCGCCTCGTTGACTATTCGCTCGTAGAAAACTCGGGCTCGTAGTCCAATTGTTAAATAGTTGCTGGTGGGATGGTGGTGATTGAGCTAAATCTTAGGCAGCTAAGATGAAAAAATCCGAAAAAAAAACTGTCTGGGAAGGAAATTGCTGTTAAAATTATTAAAACTGCATGGCCTAGTACTGTACAGCATCCTAAAAGAACTGAATCCTAGCCTTGAAGTAATAAAAAATATTTTATATTTTTATTCGGCCTATAGATGACACACGACGGAAGAGTGAAACTCGCAGACGTTGGAGTTGCCAAACGTCAGAAGGATATAACTGGCACAATGTGCGGCACTCCGCTATACTTAGCACCGGAAGTCTTTAAGGGACGTATTTACAACAGCAAGGCCGACATGTACAGTTTTGGCTTTGTGCTTTGGGAGTTGTGGTACGGTGAGACAGCATTTCGAACCGCAATCAACGTTAAGCCCTACTCCGCGCTTCTGGAAGACGTGACTGTACGGGAGCTTCGACCAACTCACATCGAAAACACAGAGCATCCATGGGGAATGTGGCAGGATGTCATGACTTCGTGCTGGAACAAAGAACCACAAAAACGACTGACGGCCCAAAAAGCATTGGAATGTTTAAAACAGCTGCAGGGTCAAGGGAGGATTCAACACAAAGTTCCACCTCCCGTACCCCAGCGAGTGCCTCGACCACTTTCCCAGAAAAAAGCGCCCCCGGTGAAACCAAAGCCAACTCCTCGCCGAAACCGGCCGGAAGGGAGGCCCGTTTCATATCATCGTAAAGACGAAGGCGGGACTGTCCATTTTGCGACAAAAGGAAAGGAGTAAATAACACTCCTGGTAGATTTTGTAGCATAAAATGTTACATTTAGCTTTCTTTCTGGTCTATATCTAGTGCAGAAATAGCATCCGTTTGAAAACAAACATTTGTTCCGATGTCGTCGAAGCGAAGGAACGCATATCCTTCTAAGCATGAAAGGATTAGGATTGGGATTAGTGTGGATGAAGCCTAAAGTAAATGGCTCACCTGGTAGTGAATCTAATGTAGTGAATGAGGAAATTAACTATTTTTCCCAGATAGATTTTTCTGAATTTACGATATCTTGTCTATATAGAGACACTTCAAGATATACTTGGTAGAGATAGAGTTTCAGATTCAATTTGTTATAATAGGCCATTTGCAGGATCCGGTCACGTGGTACAAAATCCGCCATGCTGGACGGCAACCTTATTACTATTCCCGCACTGGGACATCCGAAACAAAGAAAAGTCAAGCTTGACTGGATAAAGTCGGCCATGTCGGATTTTATACGATGTGACTGGATCCAGCAAAGTATTCAACGAACATAAACTATAGCGGCCATTTTGAAATGATGTTTCAGTAAATTAACGGTTTTCCCCCAGGTGGATATATTGACTAAGGGCACGTAAATAGTCATTTGGCAATTAGTTCAAGGTTCACTTTTTTTTCCCGTAGAATGACAACATTAAACACCCGAGTAAATTCTTGACAAGAGAACTTCATGGCTTGTATCATTTTACGATTAACATTTTTCACGGTTAATGGTTAATTTTTATCATTAGTTTCGTCTTGTGACTTAAAGGAGCAACGTCACGGTTCGAGCAATTTTTCAAAATCGTCATTTGTAACCCGTCTCTTTGTTTTTCTTCCTTAGTAAACTATTAGTTTCCTACGTTTTAAGGATAATTTGGTTCGTCAGATAAAAATAACTTGTGATCAGGATCATATTGCATAATAGCTGTCATGGCAAAGATATAAGATTTTGCATGGGAATATTTTACACCCCCCCCCCCCCCCCCAAAAAAAAAAACTCGCCTAAACGGCCAAGAATCAGCAAAATAAGCGTTCAGACTAGAAGAAAAACACAGTGAAAGTAAGGTAAGGCAATTTTATTTAAGATTTGGCAGTATTTCGGTTTGCTAAAAGGTGTTGTAAAATATTCCCATACAAACTCTTATGATATTTTTGCCATGACAGCTATTATGCAATATGATCAGTCCTGATCACAACGTGAGCTTGGGCTGCCTGTGGACAGATCAGACGTCTGCGCGCTACCTACTATAAAGACCAAAAGACTGCCGTTCGATTCTAAACAGCCGCCATTTTGAAAGTTGAGAAAACCCTGGGAACGAGGTTGCGTCTTGCCAGCGACGACGAATTTTAACGGTCGCCCCATGACCATGTAAACATAGTTTTTTCCAGAATTTTCCTCAGCGATAACAACGCTATCGAGCCTACAGGTGCGGAAAATTTATGGAATTCTTCCAATCTTCAAAATCTGATTATTTTGTTTCATCTTAAAGGGGGGGGGGGGGGGGGCGTTCATGCTGTTTTGCAGCAGAGGGTAACCGACAGTCACAAAGCTTGAATAAATCGTAAATATATATACGTGATAAAAAATTTAATTCACATGATTTAAATTATTTAAGCAGTCCCAGAAGAAATTTAGGAGATGCATTTTACAAACTCCAGGATTTTGGTAGTAACAAAAACCTGCTCGTCAGCTAGGCTCTGGATGGCCAGAAGAAACAAACTCCGTGAAAGATTAAGATTTTTTTATATTCAGCAATATCAAATATAAAACAGAAAAATCTGTAAAAACATGATTGATTTTCCCATTTTTACAGAGTTCAAGAGTTAACCTCTTTGGCGAATGATAGGAAAGAAAACGTCAACTGTATTAAATTGCCGTCAATCGATCGCGTAAGGTTACAGCTTAATATGTTATGCTAATGTGGTGGGTGGGGGAACTATGTTGACAATTTGCATTACGTCTGCTGCAAGAAATATTTAAGCAGTACATCACCGTTTTATTGCAACATTCAAGTATGGAATCCATCCAACGAAAACTAGACATGGCCGAGGACATCGCCGATGTTTTAAATTTAATGCAAAATTTGAATATTCCAACTAGAGGATGCAACACTATTGAACAAATGAAAGATAGGATTGTCGATCACCTACGGTCACGGGAAGACAACCATCTAGCTTCTAACGAGGTAAGGTAAAAATTACAATAACCATAACTGAATTTATAATTAAATAGGCTCATGACTCGGATTATATGTTAGAGCAAAATATGCAGTTAAACATCTATACTTTAAACATTATGCAGACATCATGCATCATGCAGACATAACATGGCCGAATGCATGTCAGTGCCACTTTTGTTATCCTCGGCTGATGTTCACAGAAAGACCTGTGATTCACTCTATAAGGATTTTCAATCGAAAATCGGCCGTTTCTCCACCATTATTCAAATGCACCAAATGCAGGTTCCCTTTCATTTACAATCGATTGGAATTGAATTGTACTGAAGAGTGCGGGAGTTACGGTTAAGTCATTTCTTCAACTAGAGTGAGACTAATTTATTCCGCTCTTGCGGACGTTTAATAATCATGGTATCAATTCTTGCTTTGGCAATGGAAAGCTAACTCTATGTGACTTGGCGTAACATAAAAACACTGGGTTTTTTACCCATTGCCTGTAATCCAATTTCGTGGAAAACTGTAGCTTGTTGTTGTGGCGCCTTCCAATTATTTTGTCACGTGATTTATTACTGAGTCAAATTATCTGCTTACCACAAATCTTTGTCATATGTTCTGATTTCAGACCAAAGGTGCAAGCTAAAAAGCTTCAGTTAAAACTTGATTCACCAGTTGTGAATTCAATACCGTGTTTTATATACCAACTTTTGACAATGGTCAGAAACAGACTTCAATTTGTAAACGGAATCGTATAATTGTCACGAGGCCACGTCGGCTATTTTGGCTTCGGGCAATCCAAACCTTATATATTGTAGCTGAAACTTCATTTAGCCTGCGTGGCAGCTCTGTAACTGCTGCGACTTACTATGTTTCTTGGTAAAACACCTCCCCGATACAAGTTCGTAACGGCGACACTCGTCACTTGATATTCGCACAAACTTTTATATTTTGATAGGCAACAGAAAGCACCCAGAAATCAGTTATGCGTAGTTACGTGTATCATTTCATGTTTATGCTTCAAAGCAACCAAAAATCACGGTAACTAAGGTAGCCAAACGACCTGCGACTGGTAGCTGCAAGTCCCATGCTATAATGAGCTTTTCTCTATGTGAGCAGTACAACTATTTTTAAGTTGTGGTTTAAATTTTTGATTAAAAACTTTTCAAACGAGTTTGAGTTTTGTCCTCTTGTTTCATACAAGTATAAATAAGAGAAATCAAAATGAAAAGAAAATTAAACTAGTTTAAAAAACTTTAAACCAAAGATATTTTTTTAAACCACAGCATATGCAACGTTGGAGGCTCCGATTTAGTTGATTCGTTCACGATGGGTTCAAGAGTTCACAATTCCCGGAAACGGCCACAAGATTCAGATAATAAAGTAACTTGTAAGCACTACCCTTGTTAAGAACAACTGCAGAGTCATGGTGATCTCGTTGAATTACATGTATGAGTTGCAGTGAATGAAGAATTAAATTGGATTAGAAAGTACAATTATCGAGGGTCGATGACGACGATTAAAGTTCGATTAAGCGCTGTATTTACTCCATATCGAGTAACATGATAATTCGGTTATACACAAGTGTACTTTACGAAAAGCTGTCAAAAGATTAGTCTTAATTATGCTAAAAAGAAAGAAAGGGAAGCATGTCAATCTTGCAAAGGTATATAACTCTTAAATGTAACTTTTTGTATATAAATGTAGTTTTTAACTGAGAAAAGCCTTCGGGGAATAAGACAAATAGGTCATTATCGTTATCATTATTGTGGTTATATCATCGTCACTGTCATAATTACTTTCGTCATCATCATAATTACTCTCATCATAATAATAATTACTTTCGCCATCATCATAATTACTATCATCATAATAATAATTACTTTCGCCATCATCATAATTACTATCATCATAATAATAATTACCTTCGCCATCATCATAATTACTATCATCATAATAATAATTACCTTCGCCATCATCATAATTACTATCATCATCATAATAATTACTTTCGTCATCGTCACAATTACTATCATCATCATAATAATTACCTTCGCCATCATCACAACTACTATCATCATAATAATAAGTACTTTCGCTATCATCACAATTACTATCATCATAATAATAATTACCTTTGCCATCATCATAATTACTATAATCATAATAATAATTACCTTCGCCATCATCATAATTACTATCATCATAATAATAATTACCTTCGTCATCATCATAATTACTATCATCATAATAATAATTACTTTCGCCATTATCATAATTACTATAATCATAATATTAATTACCTTCGCCATCATAATTACTATCATCATAATAATAATTACTTTCGCCATCATCATAATTACTATAATCATAATAATAATTACTTTCGCCATCATCACAATTACTATCATCATAATAATAATTACTTTCGCCATCATCATAATTACTATCATCATAATAATAATTACTTTCGCCATCATAATTACTATCATCATAATAATAATTACCTTCGCCATCATCATAATTACTATCATCATAATAATAATTACCTTCGCCATCATAATAATTACTATCATCATAATAATAATTACCTTCGCCATCATAATAATTACTATCATAATCATAACAGCTCATGCTCATAATGAAGCAGTTTCCTTCAAACTTGTTCACGAGGCACAACACGGCCAACCGTAATGATTGCGTCGTCTTCGTCGTCATCATTATCACCCTTATAGATTATTATAATTAAATATAATTGACCCATTACTATTATTGCTTGGTTGCTCTTATCGGTCATATATTGACCGTGAAAAAATTAATTTCTTAAGAAGAAAAGTTATTTTGTCGAGTATGCATGCAACTGATTTCTTCCGTGTCTTTCAGGCGTTTAAGGTGATATCAGATGCACAGTCTATGGACAAGAAGAAGTCTCTAGCTCTTCTCAATTTTTATTCCGAGGTTGAAAGGGAAATAAGAGAACTTGATGACTCGCTCCTTAATTTGCTGAAAACAAGCGAAGGCGACGTACTCTTAAAAATCAAGTCAAGAATGGAAAGAATAGAAAATAAAGATTATGTTGTCCTTGTAGCAGGTACTTGTATGTATGTGTTACGTACAACGATAAAATGACATAATGAGAGTAAGTATATAACAAAGGTATCACATGCATGAGAGAGAATACCACTAAGAGTCTTAATTTTCTGGTGTGAACGCTTATTGCTGCCGCAGCGAGTGAGCATGAAGCGAACGAGGGAGGCAGCTCTCTAATCGGCATAAGATTACATTAAAGGGGCTTACAATCACTTTTTTTACGAAACGCAAGGAATTCTGGTCGGCGGTAAGATCACAGGCGCAAGGAATTGTGGTTATGCGCAAATGGAAGATTTAGGATGCGCAGTGGTTTTTGCGTGAGAAGATGACTTAGCGTGTGCAGTCGATTACACCAATGTAGGTTATGCAAATATCGGCTTCGTTATCGGACTATTTTTGTCGGCTCTTTCTAACCAATGGTTATTTGTCGTTCAGCTTGAATTTTGGTTTCTTTTGCAGTTAAG
>OX393570.1:2197451-2251665 GCA_947652115.1 Blastomussa wellsi | reverse complement strand
TAGACGAGATTCTTGGGTTCAGAGGAGAGCATGAGCAAAGGTCACGAAAGCACGACAAAACGCTGCTGTCGAAAGTTGTCCATAAAACCTTGGGTTTTTACAACCTCGTTTAATCGCTTCTGGCGATGCGAGTTTTGATTTACTGTAGAAGCTGTCTTGTGATAATTTCTTTCACGCACACAACATGCAAATTTATGTGATCATTGCACTGTCATTAACGAAAGGAAGAAAGTGTTCACCTTTGCTGGTATCTTTATTTTAGATTTTTGATAATGCTTTAACTCAAGTTTTGTATTTGTAATGGAAGTAATAAATTTTAGCGGTTAAAACCAATTTTGAGTTCGTTCGGCCGCTCGCACACAAGCCTGAAAAACATAACAACGTGCAAATTCAACGCACTGTCTGTTGTGAAGTCAAAATATCCCGTGAAGCGCTTTACGCAAGCGCTTTTTCCTGGTGTCTTTATTTTCAATTTTGAGATTGCTTTCATTCACGTTTCGTATTTGTGACGAACGCAGTCTAATAAGTTTCGATTCATGTTTGCTCGCACGCAAAACCAGCAAATTCAATGCGTTCTCTGTCAGCTCAAATGCAAAATGAAAATTTTATCACAAGTTACTATATTAAATTACTCGACTAAATCTTCGAACTTTTGTTGAACAACCGTGAGTGAAAACACTCGAGAGAAATTTTATCTTTTTCACAAGATAATTTTTCCGTTTCATTGAGTCTCTCATGATCATAGTTTGTAGTTTTACAACATTGATTGTTACTGTTAAGAGGCATCAGTTATATCAACAGCGAAAGGTTGATCTTACAATGTTAATAGCTGACAACAAATGCTTGTTTTTTTTTCTGTACTGTCCTTTGCAGAATGTTGATACTTGGGGGGGGGGGCCGTTCAAATTTTTGTGGAAGACGGGTGGTATAAGATGGGGAGCTTGACAGTAAATGTGCCTTACGCTTCAAATGTGACTTCGAATTAGCATAGTTGTAAGAATGGAATCTCGCATCTCTTCATTGTTCCAAGCAGACAAGATAGTACAGTTCATAAAGTTACTGCTAGCACAGTTATTTCGTCCTCCCCTTTGGCAGCATTTTTACCTTTTAGGTATACTAGTTCATAGTGTGTATTGCTCCTTAAACTACGTTTGGTCATGCGCACAGTCTCTAGGTTCTGTAGGAGGCCCGTGCCTCCTAAAAGTTTTTCCAACACAGTTTCACTGCTGCCGGAAACCAGCTCATGTTTCGATGTGTGGACCCTTTGGTCGATAACACAGACCCTGTACTTTACAAATTCACGATACAAAGTAAATATAGTAAGTAAGTAAATAATAGTTGTAACTCTGGTCAATCACAAAAGGCACAGGCAATCAAGTAGTGACCGATCAAATCTCGAAGCACATGTATTTGGTTTCGGTTTCTCTCGTTATTGGCAGAGAATTTGGCCCGAGTTTTAAATCAATCATCAAGCGCAGTCAGGTGTTGTAAACGGGAGGTGTCAACTCTAAGAAGGGCTGTTTCGGGAGAAAAACACAATTCTTCCGGGAATCTGAAAAATTTTCCGGAGATATCGGGAGACTTGGAAAATTTTCCAGGAAACACGAAGTAATGAAGTTGAAATTTCGGAAATTGAGATTTTTGGAGGAATTTCTCCCAAATATTCGGGACGATATTCCAGATTTTCGGGAGGACTTTTATTTATACACGGTACTGCTCAAACAGCGTTTGTTAGAGCCGCTGTACAGGACCGCAAATGATCCCGACCCGCAAATGATCCCAGGACCGCAAATGATCCCCAAATTGGACCGCAAATGATCCCCGGACCGGAAATGATCCCCAAATTGTACCGCAAATGATCCCGTACCGGAAATGATCTACTCCTCGTAAACGCTGGAAAAGCGTGGACTTGGGAATAGAGACAGTGGATTAAAAAATCCCGGAGCGGAAAAAGTCCCCAGATTGTACAAAAAATATTCCCGGACCGGAATGTTCTACTCCTCATAGCTGAAGGAAAAGTGTGGACTTACGAATTTAGACGGTGGATTAAAAAAAATGAGCGTTTTTTTTTTCTTACTGTTAATGAAACTGTAATTTACACAGTGGACTAAAACATAAACGCTTTAATTTTTTCTTATTTTTTTAATACAACTGTAATTATAAGTAACACAACAAATTGTGGAATATTAATTTCCACTCTTTGCACTTCGCTGGAAATTTTAATGAAATAGTTAGTACAATGGACAATTTAAGCTCTAAATTAATATTGTGGCTTTGTAATAATCATTAATTAATACATTTTAACGAGAAATAAAATTCAACAGTGCGACCAAAATGTTTAGTTAATTTATAACAGCTTATTCCAATATTTCCAACATAAATAACTGAGCTTTTCACGTATTGGACACATTTTTAGCAATTAAAAGACACATGAGCAAGAGGTCACCAGAGGAGATGACAACCTTAACAGAAAGAATGAAAACGACTGTTCAAATCTGGCCCACTACTCTGACTCTGCCAAGCAGTCTTCACAAAACACGCTGTCATCGGAGTACACCTGTAAAAGGCCATTCTCTCCCTCGAAAACCCCACTCGAATAACACTGAAATTTTTTGCCGCATTTAGGACAAATTTCGTCTTCAGTTATTTGGCCTGCACCATACTTTAGTTTCAATTGCTCTGCTACTTCTGGTTTCTTGATGTCCACTGGCTGAAGGCTATGGAAGTGAATTTCAGCTTCATGACCAATCAAAGCAATGCTCTGAAAATTGGCTTCATTACTTTGGGTTGCGGATGCGGCTGGATAGATTATGTTTAATCCATCCTCGCCTAAGCTGGAAACCACAGCAACAGGAATGTCGAGCATGTTCACCAAGCCTAGCAAGGCAATATAATCGCCCCACTCGCCGTCAATGGACATCCGTTGCAGGTACGTTTCCCATCCACCATGATTCACAAATTCTCTGTAGTGGATTCCGTCTGGGGTGGTCGGGTTACTTCGAAGAAAGCTTACCACAGCAGTGCGAAGTTGTGATGCTGTCTGAGATGGCTTTCCCATACGGGTGAGTTGATCGCTCATTGCGTGAAACAGGCAGTTTCCGTCTTTTGGAGTCGGAGGCTGACGATAACTGAGACCTGCATTGGTAACTTCTCTATCAAGCCTGCTTTTTCCCGATTCGTTCTGGTTTGCATCTTCTTTAAAAATCCACTGTATGTTTTTAGGCAAGTCTTGAATTCTGTTAGTTCCAGCTGTCGCAAGGTTTAGTAAATCTCCTGCCATTTCATCACGCTGGTGATCCAGCTTTATGTCGGCATCGAAGTTACACTGCTCGCCAGAAATCAAGTGCTTAGCAAACAAGCAAGTAAAAACACCACAGTCCGTTTTGTTTTTTTGCTTTGGACATTTGGGGAGCTCTTCATCCCAGTTGTTTTCCTGGAAAAGCACACTTTCCTCAGTAGGTAATTGCTTACATTCATTTCTAATAAACTTGCTTTTAATCGTGTCAAAGACAGTTTTATACTCTTCAGGGTAACAGGTAGCGGAGTCATAAATATAGAGACAAAGATTTAAAATACTTATGACCAAGAGAAACCAGTGCTCCTCGTGGGGTAAGTGTACCGGTATCATAAGTTGTTCATGTTCCCAATCATTAACCGCTTACTGTATTTTATGGAACATTTCCAAAAGTAACTTTTAAAGGAAACATAGTTCAAATAAATTAAGTAAATTATATATTGTTTTCTCTTTTTTTAAGGACGCAAGTAGTGTACCGGAAAATCAAAGCGGTTAATGATATAAGACACCAAAGGCCTCTTTGATTCATGTTTTTATTTTTGCATTGCGGCTATATAATCAAATTCATGTAACGCGGTATGTTTCCAGATTTGTATGGGGTTTCTCATGTTCTAATCTTTACTTTGGTTCACATATAAATATATTCCTCCATAAACTCGATGTAGAGTCCACGCCATTCTTTTTTTGACGGTATCACATTGTAGGAGTCATTTCCGGTCCGGGGATCATTTGCGGTCCAATTTGGGGATCATTTGCGGTCCTGGGATCATTTGCGGGTCGGGATCATTTGCGGTCCTGTACAGCCGCCCCCCTCGTGTTGTAAAATGAGATTGTTTTTTTACGGTAAGGTCACTGATCAGATACTGTATGTCTTATTCCAGGTGAGACAAGTGCGGGAAAAAGTAGTATGTTGAACCTAATCCTTGGAGAAGAGCTTTTGCCGTTTTCGGTTTTAAGCACAACATCTACAATTTGTGAATTGAAGTATGGAAGAAGCAGACGAATTATGGTGCACTATAAAGAACAAGGGAAAGCACCCAAGGAAAAATACCTTGATGAATCGTCTTCCTACATGGATCAGATATCAGAGTTCGTTCACGTCAAGTCAGTGAGTTTAAGAGAAAAGGCATCAGACTACAAAAAGGTGGAGCTGTTTTGGCCCCACAGTTTATTAAAGGTGAGAAAAAGTTAGGTCACCACATATTTCCGTCAAACTGTTATTGTCCTCACTTGTCACTCCCAGTTTATGTCTAATACCATTTGATATTTTTCTACTTATCTGCCTTATTAAGCCAGAAATTTTAATGCCCATACTGTTACTTGGGGGCGGGAATATCTGTACTCTAAAACTCGTAGTTATCAGCCAGATGCAAATAGTACTTTGGTTACGGTTCACGAGAAAAATTAAACCACGCACTTGCAATTGCTTGTACTTCATTAAATATCTTTCCTTCAGGATGGAGTTGTAATTGTTGACAGCCCTGGCGTTGGGGAGTCAGAGATTATGGACGACATCGTGGTAAACTATTTGCCAAATGCTTTTGCTTTCATGTACGTCATTAACAGTGGCAATGCTGGAGGCGTTCAAAGAGATCGAGTAAGTGTTCGGCACTGTTGCAATTCCCTGACTCTGGTCTGACTCACTGAAAGTTATTTTACCAAGCGCGCCTTGTAAACGAATTTTGTTTTTTTTTTCAGTCCCGTCTAAAAGTTTTAAAAGTTGTATATATTTAAGTGGTTCAATTATTCTGTCTTGGAGATAGCCTTATGAGTTTTATTTTTTCTCTGACTTGTACGAATTTCACATTTTGTTTAAATATGGATTTAGCTCAACTCTTGTAAAGATATAGCTATAAATCGTAAATAAAACTTGGGATATCTCATGATTGTCCGACCTAGGGGATGTCCCGGGGGGACTCGCATTTGAAAGGGCGGGGATGCTCGTCGGAAATTTTGAATTAAACCCCTAAAGGAGACCGATCTGAGGGTGGCCCAAGCTTTTCTGACCCCTAAAAGAGACCATGGTTCTATGAATCGAGTAAATAAAACGAACTAGAAATATACATATTAAACATAAATTTCCGAAATTTGCACCCCTAAGCGAGACGACGAGCATCCCCTATTTGTGAAAAAGGAATATGAAACGAACAGCTATACCATATTTACAAGCCGGAATGATTTTTGTTCCGGAATGAATATCTCGCTCCGGTGTTAGAACCGGAACGAACTCGAACAGATCGGCTCGTTCCTGTAGCGTCATGTCAAACGGGATGACAGAGCCATGAGAGGGAACCCGAGTGAATAATTTCAGAGGTGAATGCGATGATATCAAGGCCAGAATGCATCATGTAGAACTACAATGTGGATACAGAAAACAAACATCCCCGGTGAATCAATTGTCACATGAGTTAAAAAATGGAATAAAAAAAATAAGATTAAAACAAGACCACCTCAGTAGTATTTCTGTTTGATCGTTGGTGACTTACGGACATTTGTGTTTCTAATTTTGAAATGAATAGCCTCCGTCCAAGGAGAAATAAATTGTGTTCACTTGTGTGATCTCTCAATTCCTTGAACCGTGTTTTCTTGAAAATATTAATGGACCAAAGGCCTAGTTAATCATTTCCCATCCCGGACTCCCGGGGGCTACTCCTTGTAATTTTTGGTGGGGGTGTGCCGCCTGGATCGCCAAATCCAGACCCTATTTCAGACCGATGCATGCCATTTTCCACACCCATTTTCAGACCTGGCCTCAAAAATCCATACCCGTTTTCAGACTTGACCTTGAAAATATACACCTGTTTTACACCCGCTAGGTAAAATTTAGCTGGAATGATATATTTTATCTATTTCTCTTTCTCTCTCATCAGTTACTCGTCTCAGTTACTGAGAAGAAAAATACGTTTACAAGCTTTCCCCAAAAACGATACCGGGGCGGCACATACCTATACACCTACGCTCGGTTAATAAGAGCTAAATATTGACCTCTGAAAATAATACAAATATGGCATATCTAATTCAAACTTGGATTTCTAATATTACATTATTTAGCTCGTGAGATTGCTGCACAAAACGAGGCAACTGACGACTGAGCAGCTAATGGAATTCTCGCCAAACTGTACTTTGTTCGTGTGTAACAAATGGGACAACATTCCGCCAGCCGAAGGAAGTGACGTCATTGCACATATCACAAGCAAGCTGAAACAATGTTTGCCTGATCTGGATCCCGACACTCAAGTTATTTGCCTTTCAACTACAAAAGCCTTGATGGCCCAGAAGTTTGGAATCATGAATGCTGAGTTTGCCTCACTTACGGAGAACATTGGCAGTTTAATTACGAAAAGTATTGAGACGAAACTTGAACAACATTGGAGGTAGGCAAGAGAATCATTTCTGAACGAATATGAATTTATGGTTGTCTAATTTTACCATTAATACTCAAGCCCGCGTCAGCGCGTCGTGCATTCACAATTTATCGACCGTTTGTACATATTTATGTATTCAAAAATAAACATATTGCTATATAGGATAGTAAATGTATATAATTTTGGAGTTTGGGAGGATCAGTTTTCATCATTGCTTAGGGGAGCTTGGCCTAGCAGTCTGTTTTACTACAATTAAACGACCCGCGACAATTAATGGCAAGCATTGTACCTGTGAACTAGCGCATGGAGCGCGAAACAAATAAAACAATTAAAAAAAATTATACAGCTATGCTTCAGGCCTTTCTTCCTGATAAGTGAGTCTCCAACGTTTGTCTTTCCAAATGACTCGTGTTAGAATAAAGCTCACGTACGTAGTTTGCTCTATCAAATCCAATACTGTTTTGCAACAATTGGTACCACTTCAAATAATTATTTCCTTTTGTATAGCTGGCTTGACCAACTGCTTTCTCGGATTAATTGGATAATGAAGACGGTGATAGATAATATCAACACTGATCATGCGGCTGCAACGCAAAGATTAAACGAGGTGATAGAAAGGCTAAGGAAACTTCAAGCGGAACAAGAATCCTCAAAAGAAGAGCTTAGAAGGCATCTTAACGGGAAGATCCGCCGAGCTATTGAAGTTTTGATCACCTACTTAAAAGGTCCCGAGGTAATAGAACATTTCTGCAGATGGAACGCGGACGAACTTCCAGATATCGAGGGATCGTGGGAAGTTACTGAGTCGGCTATCATTAAGCTCGTCCAGAACAGGTTACAGACGGTGATTGAAGAATGGGAGGGTGAGCAGCAGAACTTTGCAAAGGCTCGTAAATCACTGGTCACTTTTTTTCTTCAGAAATACAATTACCTTGAGAACGAGCTTCACAAAGTGGAAGTTAACTGTTTGCAAGTACAGACTACAACTGAAAAGAGAACTGAAAGCTTAGAGGAACAATTTTTCAACAACCTTAACAACATTTCTTTGCCAATTGAGAGCAAAGTTCTTCTTGGAATCATGACACCCTTTCTTATTCCTGCAGCACTCGTGGGGGCTGCGCTAGCTGTCCCTGTGACATTGCTTATTCTACCAGTTGTGGGAATCATGTCCATTGCTGACCGTGTCAAAGAAGGCAAGAAGAAAAGTGCATATAAGAAAAATCGTTCTGAGTTTGCACGAAATGTATCCCAGAAGTATCTTGGGAAGGTTGCAACTTTGGAAGCACTTACACCACTCGTCGAAGACCAGCTGGCACAAGCGTTAACCTGCCTTCAAGAATTGCTAGCGAAGATCCCCATGCTTGTGAAGGCTGACGTACAACTTTGTCGGCAGCTCATAGATGAATCACACAGCAAGAAGGATGCCGAAGCGCTATACAAGCCCCGTAAAGAGAAATGTGAGCGGCTTCGTGGAGAACTCGGTTTGTTTGGTTGTCAGGAAATTCGGGGCATGTACATCGCTTGGGATGACCTTGATTGGGATGTAAGTGAAGACGTCTACCTGCAGCATTCCTTACCACCCGGCATCTACCAGGGGAGAATATCGAGGGGAAGATATGCGTCAAGTCAACAAGTCACTTTGAAAGTTTACAAGGAGCTGCTCACAAGCGACAACGTTACCGAGTGTTTAGCGCACTACGCAATAATGAGGTAATTGCTTCTAAAAAATATTAGTAGAAACTCAGCTGTGTTCTATTGGAAATCCGTGACGCGATAGTGTTCATCCGCGGAGGGCAAATATGCTAGTTTTAAGCACATCAAATTTCCAAGGGGCAACTATCAGACCGATAGTTCCGAGACAAACACTCTATTGTCTTTATTGTTCACCACTAAATTTTCTTCCGCGCGCACATTCCCAAACTAGCATCTTGAGTTTTTTGCTGCAAGCCGAAACGTACGAATACACGAAAATCAGGTAAGAAACCCTCGAAATACAGATAAACCAAATAGCGTTTGATTTTATTACCGAAAGACTGCTTGTTAACAAAAAAAATTTCACGGGCGGGCACTATCCATCCGGGTATTTTCCTCGGACGGGCACTATGCACTGATAGTGCCCTCCGCGGATGAACACTATCGCGTCACGTAATCAATTTAGACCAATCAGAATCGGAGAAAATTTAGTGGTGAACTATAACGGCGAATAGAAAACAGTTGGAGAATCAATCAGATTCACGGATTTCCAATAGACCACAGCTGAGTTTCTACTAAAACACGATAGAAACACGGTACATGTTTTCTATTTCTTAAGTAACGATAATTCGGCCGAAGTCTCGCAAGCACCACACGGCAACTTTTTTAGCTGTAAATACGCTTTGTTGCGGCTAAGTATCAGGCGGTATGATTCTGCGCGATTTCCCAGGATAATTGTTAATTGTCTACCCTACGTCGCAAAAACATTTGGAAGCCTAAAACTCTTATTACACGATAGCAGAACTTCCTGCAAATTCAGTTTGACAAACTCGAGACGGTTGACAGAGGGATTGATGATTAGATCAGTGCCGATGATTGGATCGATATCATAGACGGAATGATGAATGGATAAATGAAAAGATAATCTTCAATCCGTTCATGATGATCAATCCTTCAGTCAACCCATTCACTAATTCGGCCATCCATAATTCAGCACATCGAATCACTCTTCAATCCGTTCATGATCATCAGTCCTTCTGTCAACCCATTCACTAATCCGGCCATCCATAACTCTGCACATCGAATCGCTCTTGAATCCGTTCAAGATCATCAGTCCTTCTGTCAACCCATTCACTAATCCGGCCATCCATAATTCTGCACATCGAATCGCTCTTCAATCCGTTCATGATCATCAGCCCTTCTCTCGACCCATTCACTAATTCGGCCATCCATAATTCTGCACATCGAATCACTTTTGAATCCGTTCATGATCATCAATTCATTCACCAATCCTTCTTTCCCTTCGTATAGGAAAGCGTTCTGTTCAAGAAACACTTAGGGATTAATTTTAGCAGTTCGGCCTTTTTACTGACGAATTTCAACGAGTGGTGCAGCCACTTGTGGAAATTATCGTGGGATAAATTGTTCCGCTGTCAACCAATCAGATGCGAGTATTTACGGGAGCAGTATTGGTAATCCAATAATCCATCCATTAATCGATCAAACCGTCAAACAACATTTGTCCATCAAATCCTCTATCCACCCTCTAGGGTCACCAGTTTATTAGCCTTGGTTATTTAGTCTAACCTTCGGTAAATAAAGTCCTTACTCGCTCGGCCCTTCATGTTTCTAAGCACTTTTTTAACCATTCGTTTTGTAGGAGACTTCGCCATCCTCATATTGTTGCATTTTTCGGCGCTGCATTCAGAAAGGTCCCGAGAGGGGTTGAAGTAACGTTTGCAATGGAGAGACCTGGAGAAACTCTCAAGTACTATCTTATTGACCAGCCCGGAAACTGCCCTTCCGAAAATCCTCTTTCCGTTGAGAGTGTCGTTCATTGGGCAGAGCAAATTGTTAACGCGCTGATGGCGATTCACAGTATGTTCGAGGGCTGTGTCCATGGTGATCTGCGACTAGAAAACGTCTTGGTAGGGAAAACTTTTATTCTGATACCAAACTTTAGCTTTATAGAGACAAAATAAAGAAATACTTTGTAAATATGCCACAATTGAAAGACAAGTCTTTGCTACTGGCATGCAATTCATGTCATTTGAACTACTCTGTATTCTTCCCTGTATGAGTGCTTCCTTACACGCAGTCAATACCGTAGCATCGTTCGCTATGGATTACAAGCTTAGTTAGAGAGAAAAGTTTCAAGGATCATATTCTAAAAAAATGTTGCTGGCCGTTGACGCCAGATAATATTTTAGGCCATTTGATAGTTGGCGATAAATTCTAGATGGTTCGCCAAAACCCTTTTAGTCTAACTATTCAGTTTTTAGTTTCTTTACTTAATGTTGTAACTAAAGTTTGTTGATGATCGACCCACCTCGAATAGCAAATTTACTATCTGCGGGTCAACATAAACTTAATTTTTTGGTCTTGAGAAATAAAATAAAAAGTTTGAGTGTGTAGTTTCTCTTAGCCGGCGGGGCCTTAGCATGAGCAACTAAGGGCTTTGGAGACATTGGATTTCCAGTCCTAGCTTCCAGGACTTCCCGACTTCATGTATATAGTGTGTTTCTACATGTTGAGTGTTGCAATATGGGGGCCGGCGAACATTTTCACTTCCGTTTAGGATTTAGTTGTTCTCAACAAAAATCATTTTTTTAAAATCCCCAGAGCTCTAATTCGTTTTTCGTGCCAAGGTCCCGCCGGCTAAGAGAAACGAAAATGGTTATCGGGACGAGAATGGATAGTTCACCTGAACCGACCTTCAAATTTACAGCATTCAAAAGTTACGAAAACTGTCCATTGTTTGTTGTATGACCGAATCTATTCCTCGGTTGACGCCACAAACTGATTTGCATGCATATTTACAAAGACTTGGTGCGATTCAAATCAGTTTGTGACATCAACCCTGGAATAGACCCACGCCCCTTCTGACTCGGTCGTGCAACAAATGTTGCTTATTTTTCGTAACTTTTGAATGCTATAGAAGTCCGCATTTGGTAAAAAGGAGAAGCGAAATGTGCAATACGTTTTGAACCGGTGCAAAACTTCATTTTAGCGAAAGAATATTTTTTTAGATCCTCCTAGAGACCCAAGCAGGACTCAAACAACGTTACCAATTGTGTAAATAGAACGTGTCAAAAAAGTTAATTTCCTTAAACAAAAAAGAAAATGATCCCAGTCAATATTTAGGCTGCTATATTTTTCACCACCAAATTTCCTTATTTTATTAGTTGTTATGTTTTCCAACTACAGCTTGAAGGATGTAATATCGGAAATGTGAAACTCAGCAACATCTGCCTGATCAAACAACTGACCATCGAGCCTGGATCGAAATGTGATGAGTTTCTCCACCTTCCACCCGAGGCCATTCGCAACAGAGCGTACAACCCGTCATCAGAGATTTACTGCCTCGGTATCATGCTTTGGGAGATGTGGTACGGAATGGAAGCCTTCAACGAACAGAGGGGCCAAGACTTGAAAGCGTTTATGGTGAACGTAGAAGAAGGCCATCGTCCCGAACTTGCAGGTTTGACTTGCCAAACAGCGGTGTGGTTGGGGTGGTCTGAACTTATAGATGGATGCTGGTCCAAGAATGCCACAGAAAGAATGGCTCTAACAGAAGTTAAGTCGAGAATCACGACAATGTTGTCTAATCAAAATTAAGGCTGCCTGGGTCCCGACGGAACGCTGAGCTTAACATTCGGACCAATAGATTTATGATTGTGAAAATTTCGCCACTGAAGTCTATAACAATTAGTTAAAACACTTCCAAAACTATGATGAACGCAATAGTCACTAAATTCTTGCATAAACGAGCCTTCTCGTCTTCAAAGGTGCAAGTTCTGAAGTGTATCTGCTGTAGGTCAAATAGATTTTCAGGTTAAATATGTTTCCAACCAAGAAGATAGCAATTAGATTTCTTTTTAATTGATTCAAGTTGCTTTATTTCATTTAAAAAGTTTGAATCAGATTATTCTAGATTGAGACTTATAACCTGAAAAACACTTTAGCCAACAACATATGTTCAACATTGAACTCTATATGGGAATGGGCCTGGCAAATGTGTGAATTAACGAGTCAGTCCAATAATTTTGACGGTTAAGCAACTCAGTGCAATAGTCCTCATATATATGTTAACTAAAACCTACATGAAAAATAATTATTTTTCAAGATGATCTTTCATTAGTGCTTTGACTGCACACAGCTTACAAATAAGTTCGGTTTTAGGTAGTCAGTTAAGGGTGGGGAATGTTTACGATTCCTACTAGGTTAACAAAGACTATCCATTTGATATATATAACAAAGAAAACCAATTCGAGGAGATTCAACAGTTACTGCGTAATGTTTAAAAATTTTCCTGTGGAAATCGCGCGGAATATCGAGGCCGTAGGTCTAAAACAAAATTGTCGACGCCACGAATTTGACGGAAAAAACACTATGGCTATTCAAGGAGGAGACAAAGGACGGAGACAATGCGGTGATCCAATCAAAACTCGGGGTAATTACACGTAGCTAGCCGGTACAAAGCGCGGGAAAACGTGCACGCGCGAGTCACGATTGGTTTTGGTTTTACTTCTGATTGGTTAAAATAATGACGCGAGATTGTAAACCAATCACTGAACGTATTAATCCAAAACCAAAGAAAGTCGCTAATAACCTTCGACACTCAATTGAAAACTGCTCTATCGTTCGGTGCTGTTATGAAATTTTGAGGAATCCAGGGAATGGAATGTCTGTGTACTTGAATGTACACAGATGACTTGCTGTGAAGTGTGTAAAGTGTGAGAGGCAACCGAACCCTATAAAAAATAGTTATTTCTGCCTCATTCGTGAGCTCACTCGTGTGAAATAACAATTTAATCTCTAGCAGTATTATTATCTTAATTAGATTTTATTTGTATATACAGATGTACAGTTTTTAATGATGTATATTGTAGTCCACATCATCAGCCCTTTCGCTGCCAACTTTCTTTAAAACCAACTGATTTAAATAAAATAAAAAATAAAAAAGTGATCACTTCTGGTATGTGAGATGTCTCACAACCCTTATATGACGAAAAAAATTAATTTGTCCCTACATTAAATCATTTTATTTGGCGCATGGGATGTTCGTTAGTGCCATAAATGGAACGGGAAAATAGTGACTTCAAGCTGACGACAGCCGTGATATTGTAATATAACGTCGCATTTTTAGTGTGTTTGAGGTTATTATATCTAACACGTGCTAAGGGTATGTGTTCAAAGGTGTTTCACGCTGGGATTTCGTGGTCGTCCTGGTAACTTTGTGGGCATGCAGCCCAAGTAATTAAATTTATCCCGCTCAGATCATGTCACAGTATGTTTACAAAAATTACTACGTTTAGTGAGGTTATAGAAAGTTCTGGATCCAGACACGCGCCGCCTAAAACTAATCTTCACCATGCTAACGGAAGTGAATATTTCCTGGCTGAGCTGGGCTGATTCACCAGTCATTTGAAAAACCCCGCACCCACCCCACCCCCCCTCCCTGGGGGATACCCGGGGAACACCGAGGGTTTACACCTTGTTTTCACTCGATTTAGGTTCCCTGGTAGTCGGGGAATGCACCTTTTTCACGGCCTCGCTATACCACGCTGGGGCTGAGCGGGGATTTCTCTCGTGGTTCACGACCTCTTTTAGAAGGCTGGGTTCAAGTTGCATGTTCACACAAAACATGGAGGCTGAACAACTGATCATGACGAAGATGTTTTTGCCTAAACCGTTGTCTGGTTTGGGTGGAGTATTAATAAAAGTTGTTTTTTACTCTATTTTTCAAAGACTGCAAGTAAAAGAAGAAAATGAAGAGGAAGGGAAACAATAAGTAACCTTGACTTCAGTGGTATGAAAAAAATCCTGAAAGCTCCAGTTGTTAAAAAATTATAATCTATTTAATTTAATGAATTCTGTTTGGTGTTGTTTTCCCGCAAGGCGGGGCTTTCATTGCATTTCACTGACAATAAAAGTGAATGCCTTGAGTATCTCCAATGGGGGGTGGCGTGGGTTTCAAATGACTGAGGCATAATAACAATTTAATAACCTGTGACATCCAGGTAATTGTGCCTAGATCAATATCGAACGTGCTTTGCCAGCCCGTAACTGTCCATATACTTTGTTTCCAATACCACATTAGCAAGGCTTGAGTAAATTCTTCAAGTAGGATATTGAATAAATTACGCTATTTGGGCTGGTTTGCAATATTTCGATAGAATTTTACGAGTATAGTATAAGCAGACAGAATAAGAATAATGTGTAATATGCATGTGTTCATAAAAGTCCATAAAATAACAAAAAAACGTAACACGAATACCGTAAATCGCGCCGCACCCCGAATAAGCGCCGCACCTCGAATAAGCGCGTCGCGGCGCTTAATCGAGGATTTACGGTAATGGTGCGAGAGATAAATAAGCTACTTGAAAATTCACCAGCAAGCAACAAAAATCACGAAAACAAGGAAATAGTGAATTACACAGATAACAGACACAATGCCATAGTCAATACAGAATTCACAATTGACTATTACTATTACGTTCGAACAGATTAGCTAACTCCAAATAAGTAATTTTTAAGACCAGAATTCCAGTCCTTCTTAAAGAAGCCACGTCATCGTTTGTGCACTTTGAACAAATTAGCCTAACTTTTTCAAAATCGTCATTTCCAGTCCATTTCAATCTTCTCCGTCCTCAGCCATCCTTGTTCCTTTTTGGTTTAGTATCACTCCTTTGGTGTTTTGTTTTAGGTTTCCTAAATTTTAAGGGTAATTTATGTTTTCGAAGAAATAACTCAAAATATTGTGACGTAGCTCCTTTAACAACCTGAGCAGTTTGTAAAAACGCGTCACGGAAATGCGCGCCCATGCAGGTTCATGTTCGTGACATTTGATACCAAGCCATTACGCTTCATAGGCTTTGGGTTAATGTTTTAATAATACATGGCGTAAGTTTTATATGAAGTCTCACTGGCTGCGGCAAGTCATACACTTGGCAGGAATTGTGTTCATGGAGATTAAATAGTCTTGGTAAACGCTGAACGAACTGGGATTCACGTACACCTAGCTCGAGGTAACTATTTAAATCTGCTTTCATGTTGACATGCAAATATTCACTCGTGACATTATGTTCAACATCACGAGGGATTATTTCTATCAAAGGCAATCTTAGTTTGGTTCCTACAGCGCGATTCAATGTCTCATTGTAGAATTTCAATGTTTTTGTTAATACTCCTTCTGTAAGGTTCGAGAATTTACGATATTGCGACGTTATTTTCTGTTCCCTGACCTATTTCACCCCGCTCTCGTGATCACCGGGTCGAAAAATAACAAACGTCTTTCTTGGCACAATGTCTGGAGGTATTATCCTTTTCAATAGATTTCCGAACTCACCCTAACTCATTCAGTAACAAAGCCTTTAACTTAAATTCGGATCCTTTCGCCAAGGCAACTGAAAGTATTTTGAGTAACCCATGGTCGATACTGTCAGTCCTTTAAAGCTCTTTATAAAACGATGGTTCAGCTTGGATCATATTACAAATATGGAATTTGTATGTGGTGAATGTTGGTGTTTCGATGACTTCTCGGTTTTCCAAACCTTGAGAAATTTTGTTTTATTGCTTACCAGAGACTGCGGTATATTTTGAAGAAGGTACAATCGAGATTAGACCGATTGTAAAGAAATTAACATATTCTGTCAGACCAGAATATTTATTATTTAAAAATAATATCTCAGGTGATATTGAGTTTGACTTGAAAAGTGAAAGGCAGCGAAATTACAGTGAAAATGGAAACAGCACGAGCTATCGTACTACAACTAGCGAGTATTAGTGTGAAAATCTTTCATACTCGGAATGCTCAAGCAATGGTGTATCATTTTGCTGTCAAACAATAAAAAATTCGTAAAAACTAAAAATCAATGAATGGATGAAATATGCAAAGCGAAACGTGTTTTCAAAACGCCCTTTCCTAGCACCTGATCATTCTTTGAGAGTAAATTATTTTCAACATATTAAAATTCCATTCCGCAGCATTAATCATGTTGCCTTCGGTAACGTCCACGGGAGACGACCCCATTCGATTGAAAATTGCTTCAATCGCTTCACATGCACGTGCAGAGCCGGCTGCTCAGCAGCAAGCAAACAGATTAGTTCGCACGAGTTTCATGCCCACTTTTTTCTGGTTCCTGTGATGCAAGAAAATACAGACATCGAAAACTTTCCTGAATGTGGAAACTTGTTGAAAATTCTTTATAATTCAGTCCCGCTCAGCAGGCTAAACTTATCAGTCATTTATATGCATTTAACAGTGACAAAAAATTTGCCAATTGCTTTTATAGAAGTAAGGGGCTATCAGTTCATGTTATTTTAAACTTTAAATTCAGAAAGTAAGAGAATGTAGCTATTACTTCTCTTCTGTGCACCACTCTTTTGCAATTTACTTGTAGGTTGTTTCGCCATCATGCATTTCCGGCCGCCAGGCTCCAGACTAAACAAAACTGTGATACATGTCTTTAGCACTTTATTAGAGCTCAAAAGGATGTTAAAAAGTATTCATTTCTACTTTGAAACATATCCGGAAAGCACTCAAAATAATCTTGGTATGGCGAGCACCCCGGTTTCTCAATAAAAAAAATAAAAATTGTTCAAGTCTGAACTCTTTGCTGGCCTTGATTTGTCGCGCACCGTGTCTCGGCAAGCTAATGGCACAAACTGAGGCTGTTTACACTTCAGATTACATAATGATATGCCTGCTTGGTTTCCAATAAAATACTGAATGAAACGTTGGCTAGTATTTGCACGAGTGACAGACTGATTACTCAGAGATCCTGAAATCAGACCGATGTAAACCACAACACTGAAGAAAAATTTATTTACATCTCAAACACCACCCTAAAATGGCCATGGTTTCCTTGTGCCTCAACGAATGCCATGAGGGTAATGGAAGCCTGCCGCGGCTAATCCTTTATAAATTAATGTGGCGTGTCAGTGTGACAGTCGTATTGAAAAATCACCAAATTTTGCTTATTTTTTCTTGCATCTAGTTATATACTGGTCTGGCTATATTTCTTAAAAGACGAGTGGCGAACGTTTTGTTTATCTTGCTTATTCAAACTTTCATGCTGGACAAAGATTATTTTCCACGCTTTTTATGCACACCTTCTAGCCTTTTCTAGATAATTGGCGCGTGACATAGAAAAGAAACCCAACTGAAGTTTCGTCTCGATTTCTTTTGAGTTTTACGAGATTGTTACTCGTATGACTGACTGATCCTGGTAATGAATTTTACTAAGTGTCATACTAACAGTACAATCAAGTTTGGAATTTTGCAAACTTAATAATTTCCCCAAATTACGCGTGGGCAATTATTAGCAAAGTGTTTACACAGGGCTTTTTAATGCGTTTGACCGGGTCATGAAAAAATGTTTAATTTGGAACATTTGTTATGTTCCGTAAACCCTCGGTTTCCTTCCTTCCAATACCATTCATGGAAATGTTATTTTATTTCTCGCTTAGATATTCCATTTTCCATTCCATAAAGTTCTTTCATCGAACCACAATTCGATTCAAAACTGGAATGTCGACTGGGTTTTATTCAGTCTGGCCTCACGACAGTCACGTGTCAATTTCAAATGAATCGCAATTTGCAATAAGCTAAATAAAACCTGCTTCACAGTGAGTTTTGTTTTCCTCGTTTGTCCATGGAACTGCTATTTTTTGTTGCGTTTTTGAGCAAATTTTATCCAGCCATAACGCAGGCACGTTTCAAAGGCGTACCATTGTTGTTCGTGACATCTGATACTTAAAGACCTTTCATTACACTTCATTGCCTTGCGTCAATGTGTTTTAATAATTTATTGGATTTTTTTGAGCAAGCTGAGCATAACACTGCAGCCGGGCTTAGCCTTAAGAGGGTCGTTCAGTTAATGAAGACTGCCAATCTTGGTTAATGCAGTTGCACCTGTGAATTACGTAAAACTGGCTCAAGGTAATCTTTGTAGCCTACTTTCGCTGTGGTTTGTTTACTGCCACACAGTTAAGTGTTCAACACCACTCTTAATATTATAATGTTAATAGCTTATTTTCGCCCCTACAGCTCGATGCAATGAGCCATTTTACATTTGCAATGCTTTTATAGCATGACAGTCCTTGCGTTTAAGAATTTGAGGCCGGTTACGACGTACCTGATGTGCCGGTATTTATCTATATCTATAAATTTTCAACCTCTTTCTTGTAGTAAATATCTAAGGTAGCAACTTAACTCCACATCTTCGCCAAGAAATTTTGAGTAACCAACGTTAATAAGTTTTTGTGCTGTCAGTCTTTTCTACGTTCTACGTTCAGCGAAGTTTATATGGCTGCATAATTTTAGGCTATACGTACTTGTGTGAGGTGCAAGGCGGTGTTTAAGGACTTTCTACGTTACTTGTCGATTTTCTAATCCCTGTGACACTTACTTTATTCGCTGCAGAGAATGTAAGAAGAAGAAGAAAGAAGGCATAGTTGAGATTCGACCACTTGTAACGAAATTATTGCTACTGACTGAAAGAGAGTTGTCATTAACAACAGTACAAGTGATATTG
The DNA here is from genome assembly GCA_947652115.1 of Blastomussa wellsi. Taxonomy (NCBI): domain Eukaryota; kingdom Metazoa; phylum Cnidaria; class Anthozoa; order Scleractinia; family Plerogyridae; genus Blastomussa; species Blastomussa wellsi. The sequence continues at coordinate 2,232,772 of OX393570.1, read as the reverse complement.
AGTAAATCTCTTCTTGGCATCTTCTAAGGACACTGTGATAATTGAAATTTATAATTACTAATTCTGAGAATATGCTCTTGTTAAGTTTCATGAATCTCAGTAGTGGCGGCTTATTGTACCTTTTTTATAGTTAATTGCCCTCGGGCGCTTACTAGCTAAATGTGTACACAAGGCGTTGACGCGTTTCCACAGCATGCACGTATGTAGAATGTGAAACGCCGACAAAAGGTCGAAAGATCTTTGGACAATTGTCTGAACTTTTGGGAACAATAAAACATTATGCAATAGTTTTTAAACTGTTGGAAAACCGCTTATATTCTCCCAGTATCATTAACACAGCTGTTAAAGGCACTGCGCGCAAAGCTCCCGCCAAAACTGCCCCTTCTTTCCAAATGCTTCATTTTCAAACCAAAAGTTAAGCTTTGCACGCAAAACTGGCCATTTCGGAGTCGCGCAAGGCACTGGGGCGAGTTTCAGATTTGAGCCAATCGATAAACTGACACCACCAAGTGAAAGCTCATGGGGTCGCTATCTCATGCTCGCAATTGAAGACGTTTGATTTTGAACCATCAAGGTCCATGTCTTAACCTAAAGCATCAAACTTGGTCAAATGATCTTTCATGTGGTGGTGTCAGTTTATCGATTGGGTAAAATTTGAAACTACAACTAGATTGAGTTCCCTGCGCAACACCGCAAAAAGGCCAATGTACAAAGAAAATGTAATTATTGATTATTTATCAAGTTTACTGTCACATAACTTGGGTTAGCAGTGCTCTTTTAAGGAAATTTACTTTTAAAGGTCCAAAATATTTTCGTTTCAAACTCTTGCAAGGTTCGAGGTGGCGAAGACCATAACTGACGTTGGATTTTTACGATTGACAACTGTGAAGATCTTATCCTTTTTCCTGTCCCATCCCCAGGCGTCGTTCCTTAGTCGTACGGGGTGCGCTTTGTGTTTTGGAATTGATTTTGCGTGGTTCGCGTGGTAACCATCAATCCACGCGCTCCCTGTTTTCCCGCCTTGACGGACCGGCGCCTGGACACGAGGCAGTCTTTTTTCTTTATTACCACATCCATCCACTCGCGTCATATGAATATTTTTTGTAAATAAGAATCTCTTATTTTTGAGGTTTACCTGATATGTTACAGAGATCTGTACCATTCCTGCTGTTGGCCGGCTTCATAATCTAGGCATTCTGCATTCTCATTTCAGAAGTTTCGATTCGTTTGGTCAGCACTAAATTAAAAATCAAGACCTCCTGACTAGACTGAAAGCCTGCCGAAACTTGCTCATTTCATTCACAATCTCCGACGCACGCGTACAATCCAACCAGACCCGGGACTTTTGAATCGCGTTTCCCGTTCGCTGATCAAAGGGTACGCGGGCTCTGAGGACGAGATTGGTTATTCGGTTATGTTCAAAGTAAACCAGAATGCCACATTAATTCAAGTTTTGGCATAATGTATGTCAAAAAACATGCATTTACCAACAAACATTTGGTTCTGCAGTTAGGTGCAAAATTACACTATATAAATAGCTGCTAGTGTCAAATCGCATGCCGCAACAAAGTAAGTATTTCAGTTGCAATATTGTGACTGAATTATCTCATTTGTTTGAGTTGTTTTGAGAAGCCAGAGATAGTACTATGAATCTTTAACCATGTACGTAGAGTTTGATTTTCGTATAAATAATCCGACAGATAACTTTTTATCATGTGTTAATTTTTAAACGATCAAGTTTTTAGTTTAATTGGTTTTAAGTACTGGTCGGTTTGTTATCGGTGTTAAATTTTTTTTATAACTTATTCGAATGGGTTTATTTTTAATTTATTTCCTCTCAGAAAGATCCAGTTTTGGAGCAGCATTGACATAAGTATTCTTCATTAATTTTATTTTTTTTTTAAACAATATTGTTGATTTTAGGCGGGTCGACATAACGAGAGAAGTGATATACAATCACCTAAAATCAAAAGATTTTACAATGTATTTTTCCGATCAAACAGGTGCATTTAAAGAAGCCAAAATGTAACACGATTGTAAGTCTTAAAAGTATTCAGAGTATTCAATGACAGCTAATTTTGTTGAAAAACAAAACATTTCCGCAGTCAAAATAGACCACAAAGTTGTTTCTGTCTCTAGTACCTCCAGTTTACCGAATCAGTTTCGTTCACAGCGGACGTAGATTTTTCAGTTGTTTCGCCTATGTATGCTAATCGCTGTATTAAAGGTAAGTAGTTTTCAATAATTATCTTCCATTCAATCGTTATCGTACACGCTGAGCACTACCAAACGGCCATTATATTCTATTTTAATACCACATTGAACTCTTTCAATAGAGTAAAATTTTCTCTCTCTGGTCAAACGGCTTCGATGTTAAGAAAGAAATATAAGACATATAACAGGGGGTCCGACGTATTTTTTTGGTTTGAAAATTTACACGGTCGGTATATTTTTGGGTCAAGAGATCTGTCACGTATTTTTTTAGGTCGTAAAAGAATACGTGTATTTTTGGGGTCACATCTCCGAGCAAAAGTTTTGTTGCGATCGGTGGATCAAAAAAATATTCATTCGAATTTTCAGCAACGTTCAAAATCATACATTAGAACAGTCTGTTCGATTGAATAAATCCGTATTGAAGTATTTAAGTCTTGTATTTTTGGGGGCTTGATGCCAGGTATTTTTTTGGGTCTAAAATTTTAGGCTCGTGTTTTTTTGGGGTTCGCAATATGAAGCTCCGTCGGAAACCCCCCTCCCCTTCCCCCCGTCATGTATAATACGAGTACCCCCTAGCCTGGGTTCTTTCTTTTCCCTGTGTTTTTTCTCAGACATACATGTTTACCTGTAACGATCAGAACGATAGCTTTCATGGCCTTTCAGACATGTGTTGCGCTGAGAGCTAGGCAGATGTACTTTGTAACAGGTTAAGCAAACAACATTTAACTTTTTACTGGGATACGTTACAGAAAATGAAAAATAACTCGATGGAGCCACTGTCTTGTCAAGCGGCACACGTTATGTGATTCTTAACTCACGAAAAAACACGAATCCAGCAACATTATGTTATTGTGCATAATTAAACCTCGCCTTGTAACTAGGAACTGTCACTGGGGTATTCAGTTCGATTTGACATTCTTACTAAGAAAAGACAGGTGTTATTGATTTATTAGTACAAAAGGAATTTACTTAACATGAAAGAAAGTTAGTTTTTCCTGCGGAAAGTTGATACTGTTTCTGACCATTATACTCTCATTGGTCGAATTAAAATTAAACAATCCAAATTATTTTTGATCAACCCTTTGAACGTTTACCTTGATTCCCCTCTTGTTTCCAACAATATTAAAGTTGAAAACGAAAAATAACTTAAATAAACTGAGTTTCTTTGAGACAGCTGACACCATTATTTTCATCAACTGATTGGTCGTCGTATTAGTCTGTTTGGTAATGATGGCGCAGATTTTCGTTTCAAAGGCAACTTCGTGTGATAAAATGACTTGAAAAGTTATATTGGTTTGTGTCTAGGTATTCCAGATCTAACATCATGTTATATCTACAGTATGCATTACAGAGATCAGTGACTTGAGCCATTTCATTTACAAATTATTTTCTGATTCTGTTTATTATCTGAGTACGTTTCCTTATACTTCAGTATGGGCCTTTTCTTGTCGCGACATAATAACAGAGGTGAACGTTGTCGCAGATTATAAACACAAAGGAAACTGATCTCACCTCGTTATTTTACATATAAGTGTCTTCGATCATAGTGTTAGTTGGTGCTTTTATGCGTTACGTATGCCGCAGTGCTTGTTATTTCAGAGTGAATGCTTTTTGCCCCAAACAGTGTCCATCACGTTGATCTTCGAGCAGAAAAAAAGAGAAAAGAAACTATCCACAGTACCTTAAACCAGCTTTGAACGATCGAGAGACTGGCTCTGATCGATTAAAAATTAAAAGTGATGTATAGGCTTTTCTTTTTTTTTTTTTTTGTTTCTCGATAGACCTTATCACGATAGCCGCCATGTTTATTTTCACATTGTAATGCAAATCAGGCACGTGATTTGTGACGGACTAACAAGCCTAAATCGACAAATTTCACCTGGTTTCTTATCGTGTTTGATATTTTTTTCATAGCCACGCTTTGTTTTCTGTTTTGTGGTTTAAGTATTTTAAGTTCAACGCAATTTTGGCACTTTATAAAAAAGAAAACGGCTTGCGTACGTAGTTAACAAGTCAAGTTATTTCAAACTAAACCTATAATGAAATCATCATTCCATTAATTGGCTCTCAAATGTGGCTTTACCGCAGATACTTCACTATTTAGACCGTCCGATTTTCCAAGAAATGGCATCATTTCAATGTTTGCCCCCTGGCAGACAACGTGGCTAATTTGCATTAGTATATTCTCAGCTCCGACTATTGCATTTCTAGCTTTTTGATTGGCTAAAAAACTCCGACTATGAGCCAATAGTCGGAGTTTTACGTCATATGGAAAATAGTGCGCCAAGTTTTTAACTTCAGCCCTCTATAATGGCCGACACTGGCAGGTTTCAGGAGCTGTCTCCCACAAAAATTCAAGAGATATGGTTTGAGAATTTACTAAAACAATTATTCCATTCGCCCTTGTTGGATATGAACTGATTATAACCAACTCGCGCTACGCGCTCGTTGGTTATTTTATCACTTCATATCCAACGCGGGCTCATGGAATAATTGTTATTTAGAATGTGAAAACATGAAAACCATCACAGCGGCTTGCGTCACGCATCGAGAAAGCGTTGTGTGACGACAGTGACAGTAGACTGATTAGCGTGGCATGAAGCAAATATACTGGTTTATAAAGGTCGTGGTATCCTATACTTCGTCTGATATCGATCAAGAACTGGCGTATCCGATGATACATCACCAAATGATCATTATAAGGACAGTCCTTTACCACTAATATGGAAACGGCCCAAACCAAAAGTTATAATTTTCGACTTCTTTGGTAAGTGACCACATGTACTGAAAGTTTTGCAAATAAGACTGAATGCATGCACACTGCTCAGATAAAAATGCTTTGCTCCGATTATTTTGTGTGGGAAACATAAGCTAACTGTAGCTTAGTATAAGGATTTTGAAAGTTTACAAATTATGAATCACCGCGTGGCTGGTCCGAAGCAGTGGTTAGTGCGTTCTGTGGCCAAGCTACTCCGTACAGATTTTTCTGCTTCAGCAAGCTTGATGATCGTACTGAAAGTCGTGTTCTCCCAAAAAATGTTTGTATAGATATCTGGCCCTATATCGTATACGCATTTCGTGATCTTTTTGTTAGAAGTCAGTTTAATTTAAGTAAAGAATGCCAAAATACTTAAGTCAGACGGTCTCAAAGGAGACCAATAAATCAGAAATTAGCATATACAGTGATAATACAAAAAACACGACCTTGCTGACTAAATGCTTGTTTGCTTGCTGGCGTGGATCTCATTTTAGTGGTGAATACCGACATGGAAGTGACATCAGAAAATGGTATGATGTGAAGTGTAGAAAATAAATCATATTTGAACTGCGGATGTAGATTAAAGTAAAGAATGATCATCGCGCAGTGAATTTCCAATTTAAGCAATTGGAAAGAAGAATCCTGAAAAAAAATAAGGGCTTCAACGGGATTCGAACCCGTGACCTCAGCGAATACCGGTGAAATGCTCTACCAACTGAGCTATGAAGGGGCGAGGTCAATTTATTGAGTTCATGTTTTTTTATTGACCTCGCTCCCAATGTGGTTCGAGGTTTTTTTAAATTGGAAATTCCTTGTGATGATAATTCTTCACTTATTCATTGCTGTATCGGGGCCGCTTTTCTGGACGATTTTTTTTTAACAAAAAATACATTCGATTGTAAGCCCGCGAATGTAAGCCACTCTCTAGCTTTTCCTGTTTTGTTTTCATAGGAATCCGAATGGTAAGTTTTTACTAGTATAATTCATTTTTTTTTTCACATTTTTGCTGTTGTTGTTGTTGCTGTGAAATTTTAGTAATCAGCGTTGGCCAATTTTGAATCCTTTTTTCACCTGAAGAGCAATCGGTTTGCGCACAAATTTCAGCGTGTTAAATGATCAAGTTTACAAAGATCTTGTCAATCTTTAGTCGACGATGAATTTTAAAAATGTTTTGTTAGGGAAATGATTAAAAAAAACTTTCAGTGGTTGAGGTGATAAATGTTTCCTTTTCTACAAAATACACAAACCTCTGGGAAAATGTTAACAACACCTCAATATATATTAACTGAGCATCCGTTAGACCTTCATTTGCACATTTAAAGGGTTTCCGTACGTCACAGTATTTGAAGTCATTTCAATAGTTTACTAAGGAAGAGAAACACCAAAGGGCTGATATTAAACCAAAAAGGAACAAGGATGGTTGAGGATGGAGAAGATTCAGACGGATTGCAAATGACAAATTTGAAAAATTTAGGCTAAATTTTTCAAAATGTACAAATCGTGATGTAGCTCCTTTAAGTACTAATTAACAATTTGTCGTTTACTTTTTGCATACTGCTTATTAAAGTTCGGAAGTTGCAGGCAAATTTTTTTTCTCCCTTTTTCAGAACTTTCAGAATGTATCATTCCTTGTGTAGCTGGTACGTGCTCATTTTGCTGACTTTTCTGAAATTCATTTGTATAGGTAAGTCATTAGTCACTGACAACTTCTTCAGTAGTCTCCCACGCAGACGACCTTTTGGCTTCGTCACGCGTTCCTTCCCCACGGACGTCTGCTGAATCGAACGTCCACTTTTAACGAACGTCCAATCAGAGGTACCTTTCCAGTTTTGGGTAAACGATTCGCAGCATGTGATTGGATAGCTGTCATGCAATGAGTTGATAACGATTGCTTTCTTTAACTGGATTTAAACGGCCTGTGAACGGAAGTGGACGTTCGCCGGATTCAGCAGACGTCCGTGGGGAAGGAACGCGTGACGAAGCCCAAAGGACGTCTGCGTGGGAGACTACTTCTTCAGTCACAATTAATGCAATGTAATTAATTATGTAATATGGTTTATAGGTAACTAATTTATTTTTGTAAGTAATGTACTCATATGGTAATAATAAGTAGTGTCGCTAGTGCATTTGTAAGTGCTGTAAAAAAAGGTTTCTGGACCATTTCCAGTCCGTACTGCGTAGTACCCTTGAGTTGATGAGACTTGTTAGGCCTCTAACAATACTATGTTAATATGCCGAGTATTTTCTCACGCCAACCTTCACATCACAACAAACCAGACGACGACACCAGGAATTCCATGCCCTACTATTTGCGATAAGTGTGTGGGTTCATTAACGTCCCCAGCTGGCCGTGACGTTAAAGATGCTGGAGACAAGGCCTACGGTTTATCGTCCTTATCCTAGAATGCTATAACCTCTAACCATTTGCAGATGTCATTGAAATGGCAGCACGTTCTTCTCAGTTATTAAAGACCCGAGTGTTGGTCAGGTACTGGGAATCGTCGCGTGACGGTGTTGTGTTTAAATAAAGAGTATAACAATAAAAGCATTCTTCAGTCCCGATACTAGACTTCACGTTGTAAAAGAGACTTTTTCCATATTTGGCTTGCACTAAAAATATCGTCTTCTTGCTACAAAGGGGCATTGTCACGCCATTTTAGCAAACCTTTAAAGGAAAACCAAAAATAATGGTTTAGTTATGTTACCGAAGACTATATTACTGCATTGAAACCGTTTACTGACGTCTGTTGTTATCGATGGCGAGGATCGAAGTGGATTGAAAATTGCCATTTTTTTCAAATTCTCGAGTCACCTTCTGAAAAAATTGGAAACCAACTATTATGGTTTGCTGTCCCTGTCACATTTCAATTTGATATCTTCTTCACAATTCTGCTGGAGAATTTTTTGCACAAGTAAAGGTATTAAGTACTGACTTTAGCACAGAATTTACTTGAATACTCCAAAATCCCCGTGACAATGCCCCTTTAAATCGAAGATGCAGATCAAAATACGCCGTTGAATGATCTGCAAATTTCTACAGGCATGCGTTTATATATAGTGCTAGCTATTTACAAATAAATGAAAATGTAAACGCATTTCTTGCATATGCAGAAGTTTCAAATACGTTTGAGTCCAGTGACGTAAACATTTATTTTACTTGCTAAAGGTAAAACATGCTGGAGACTTTTGAACGGGTGAAATAAAACGACAAAGCAGAGAATCATAGCGTACGTTGCTGGGATTAGAAGACTTGCGTCGGCCGCCAGCCCATCCCAAACCGATTGTGGAATTACACGCATTTTATGCATCCCACTAGTGAACGTATGGTTAAGGGAATGATATTTACAGGAGCTGGGAAAGAGATCGAGGTCTCGCCATCTGAGTTTGTAACTGTTATTTAAATACTTTTGTTTAAATAAGCTGCTTCTGTAGATGATTACACTCAATATTCAATTTTCCTTGGCCTAGTCCGTCTAAGGGGGAAAGGTGCAGCACGTTCTCGTCGGTTCTTTTATAACCCTGAGCGTTGGTTCGGTCTTGGAATCGAGCCCGCGACCTTCCGCGCAGCCGCTCTGTCAACTGAGCTAACCAGGCGCCACTTCTCTTTGCAGATGCTGTAATACTAAGGGAATACAAAAAGGTAGGTATTGTTCTTAGAAATAAAAGAGCTGTACTGCTTTTATTTCAAATATTTCTTAAAACACATCATCATCTTACTGATAGGATTCAATCGCAAAAGAGTCATCAAGAAAAAAACTCGCGTCTTCGTTTGCCCTGGCCTTTATGAATCCAGTGAGAAGAAAATGTTCATAAAAATTACATGATAAGTCAAGTATTTATAATTGCAATTTTATGTAACCAGATCTGACTGCTTCTCTCTCTATATAGAATCTTCATCAGCACATGACCAAGAGAGAAATAGAGTATTACTTTGGTGTTAAGGATCATTCTGAAAGTGAGAGCAATTGAATCATCCTATCATATTCATTCAGGCGTGCTTTGCAAGGCTTTTTGTCTGCTGATACTGATTATCATAAACAAATTTCTGATGACGTTGAAATAACACAAGAATATAGTGATCTCCCAAGGGGATGACGCGGCTTGAAACGTTTAGCCTGTTGTCAATAGGCCATTTCCGAGTTCTCTTTTGCCCCAGGGTGAAAAAAACATTAGTCTGAAACCATTCATTCATTTGCATGTTCATTTTCATGCAACTGACAAACTCATTTTCAAATGAATGGTTTCGCACGTAGACTCGTTTTGAAACAGAGGTAAAAGTGAACTCAGAAATGGCATATATCACATTCCTTCTCAATCTTCGTCATTGGAAGCCAACCTTGTTCATTCTACCTCTTGTTTTGCTTCTTTGGCAACTTTCATTTCATGGTTTCTGGGGAAAGCAGTTTTTTACACCATCACCAAAGATGGTTTACCATAAAAAAGAACTTACACAAGTCTATATATTTCTCTCTGTACAGTTCCCGAATATGACGTCAGCACCCCACTAGCAACTAAAGCTGATGGAAGGGCTTTGTCTCGTTTTCGCCGCAGACGAAGCGTTAATCATCCAGATGTTTTACATTACAATTTGCGCGCGTTTGGCGCCAAACTTCAGCTGAGATTAAAGCGAAATCTCAACCTCATGGCGCCAAATTTGGTAATTGAAAGACATCATAGAGGGGGACTGGTAACGACTCACCCAGCACCTAGAAACAAGTTCTACTTAGGAAAAGTGTCATCCGACCCAGACTCTTTGGTGGCTCTGAGAAGCGATAAGGGCCTGGTGAGAGATCTTCATCATCGTATTTAATCCCATATCGTCATATAGATTGCATACATTTTATCGTTCTATCGCATACCAATTGACATAAGGATTAAACGGGATCGCGTTGGCCCAATAGTCAGTGCGCTGGAATCCGAGGCTCATTGTATTGTGTTCTTGGGCAAGACTCTTTACTCTCGCAGTGTCTCTCTCCACCTAGAGTATAAATGGGTAGCAGCGAACTGGTAGGGCTACTTGACAGAATGCTAGAGAGTAGCCTGTGATTAAAACGCACCCCATCCAGGGGGGAGTAGAAATACTCCAAGTCGCGCCATGCTACAGAAACCGGAGTTACATGCAAAGACAACAACAAGATAGCGGAAGTTAAAACTGAAGAGAGGTTAATTCTGCGGCGAGCCTAGTGGCCCATACCACCGGAGCTTATCCTGGTTTCCGTAGCATTAAGCGACTAGGAGTATTTCTACTCCCCCCTGGATGGGATCCTAGTCCATCACAGGGTTATCCTATCATTAATTTCGCTGGTTCCCATTTATACACCTACGCGGAGAGAGAGTCAAGTGCCCCGGCCGTAGATCGAACTCGGACGGTTCAATCCGGAGTCCAGCGCACTGGGTCCCGCGCTTCCCAATGAAAACTGAAGGCTTTATTTTATTTTACTTTTGTTCCACTAGTCTGGTATGATCAGGACTTCTAGTGACTTGTTTTTTGTACATCCTCTACCTGCGCATTTGGCTAAACGTGTGAGAAGAAGCGCCGACACCACGCCACATCTGATATACAGACTATCGTCAGGAAAAGCTGATGCGCCAAGCTGTCAAACGAAGACATCAGGTCTGTCCATTAGGGTTTAGATTTAGAGTTATATATAAGGGCGCCCTTACAAAACTGAGCACGTGTTGGATATGTGATTACAGATAGCTAACGAGGCACATAGTGCTGAGGTGGCTACAAGGAAGATGTAGATTATATTCCAATATCATTTGCATGTTCTGTTTTCTAGGTGCCGATCGATTAAAGAGATCTGCGCACGAAAGGAAAACTCGCGATACGAGCAATGACATTGATGTCTATAAGTATCTCGAAGCAGCGCTTATTGTACCTAAAAGCTACGAAGAAAAATATGGTGCAGAGAAATTTGCCACTGTTCTTCTTGTCCTTGCTAACCTGGTATGTATACGCATGCGCGTTACATTATACACTGTTGTAAAAACGGCACTGAGAAAGTTGTTTGATTCACGAACGTGGTGAGCGCAGGTAACAGCTTGTACTTGGACTTCAAGTTGTTGGGATTGGTATGATTGGGGGGGGGGAGTTCTTTTTAGAGAGTCGTAAAACCAAAACCAAAGCAAAGGACACATACTGTGGACATATACAATACAATAAACCAATCAAAGCTCGAAGAACTGCTATTCAAAGGAGCTACGTCACAAATCCGTTTCAAATCCGTCATTCGCAATCCGTCCCAGTCTTTTCCATCCTTGGCCATCCTTGTTCCTTTTTGGTTTAGTATCACCTCCTTGGTGCTTTTCTTCTTTAATAACTACGAGTTTCAGGTTTTCTTCTTTTCAAGGGAAATTTGGTTCGTTGGAAAAAAATGTCTCAAATATCGTGGCGTGACTCCTTTAAAAACCTCGATTACACTTTTTTCATGCTCTACACACTTTTATCGGCAATAGAAATGACGCCATAAAGTGTTCAAAACGCAAGTGGAATTACGAGTGAGGCGAGCAATTTCATTTCAAAGTTTTGGCCTCCATGGTTTATAAGAGTATAGGCCATGAAAAATGTTAACACGGAAAATTTTCCAGTGAATTAGATGCAAAATCAGTGCGAAATTACGCGCGGGGGTGGCATCCCGTAAGATCGTTAGACTGTGTGCAAAATTTTGTCGTAAATGCTGCAGATGAATTTTAACAGCTCGACGGATTCTCATTCACATTAAAACCGGGAAATTTCTCATGCCCCCCGTTCTTTTACGCCACAAGCTACCATAACTCTCGAACAATAAGCGCGCGAGACTTCGTTCGGTTTTGTATAAATGCTGGCTGCACAGCATCAAAATACCATTGTTATATAATACCTGTGCTATATCTCTTGTTAGGTTGCTGGTATGTTTCAAGATCCTTCCATAGGAGACATAAAGGTTTATTACGTCGTCAGCAAGATCATTGTTCTTGGATCAACACAAGAACAGGTACGCACCAATGAATAGTGTAGGCGCACATGATGTCATTATATTGATTTACCACTAATGGCGTATGCCGATTTAGCTAAAATCTCCGCGGGGGTGGGGGAGAGTGATGAGTAGTTTGATAAGCAGGCCTGTTCCTTCTCAAGCCCCCAAAATGCTTATTTATTTCTCTTTGCTACTCAGGCCGGTTTCAATGCAAGTGACTCCGATTCAAAGAAGCTGGGAAAACTGGTGAGATTTGCCGCTCCTTCGATTCTAAAAGCTGATAAAGACCCGGACCATTTTGACGTGTTTAGCTACGTGTCAAAGTAAGTACATTAATGAATATTAATTTTTAATAGGTTGAGACTAACTTGGGGCGCCACCTTGTCGGCGAAAAAATTGGGGCCCAACCAAATCTAGGCTCGATTTCCGCCGCTCTCTCGAGTCCGGTCTTCGCGCGGGCTCCGGTTACCGAACAGCGGCTGGTAATCCAGCCTAAACCAAATCCAGACTCCTAATTCTCACTTTGATGAGGTTGTCAGGTGTCTTGCATTCTTGTGTTAGACATAAAATTTTGGAACTTACCAATTCAATTTTTTTCCAAATATTTATACATTTGTTTGTGTGTTGTCTTTTTTCAGTAAAATCCCCGCTGGAGGTAAGACCTTTTTGTTCTGTCCAATTGTATTACTCTTTGTTATTCAGCAAATTCTCACGCTACCCATACATGGTCATAAAGCGAAGTAACGATGAGTCTCGCAAAACGCCTTATAAGATCTTATAACGGCAACTTTTCTAGCTGTAAAAGCGCTTCGTTGACAATTTGTTGAATAATTAATAAAAAAAAATTAAACTGCTCAATCTTGCGGAATATCGCCTGATTTTAGCCAACTCGGCCTACGGCCTCGTCTGCAAAGTATCAGGCGAATCGATACCATAGGCCAAGGCCAAGCACCGAACTTCACACGAGTGGACTGGAACCTAAAAAACAATAGCTTTTGCTCATCGACATACGGTTCGACATTTGGCCATGGCCTCATTGTTTCTTTATTTTTGGAAAAATCTAATTTTTGCCATTTTCACGACTGCGAAAAAGATCAACGCGAAAGTTAAAATACTGTCTGGGTTTTGTTTACGCTTTGATAAGCATACCGAAAAAATGAACATCAAAGAAGCGCATCATTTAATTAGTCGTTCTTGTCGTTCGATATATTAAAATTCTGACATGAATCCGAGGCTTTCATGCCTGTTAATTCCCACAAAAGAAGTTTAACCAGAAAGCACCGGTGCCATGTTTGAATATTGATAAACACGGCCTATTGCTGCGTGACTTGTACTCCACTGAGTCCTTAATTATTGAACTCTATTTCATTGTCCCTGTTGCTATCTCCAAGGCCTCGCCAATGTCAACGAAATGTGCTCGAGAGGTAGCGGTAATGTTCAAGCTGACCTCGGTCTTCAAACTGCGCTTCACGTCGCACATGAGATTGGACACAAGTAAGTGACAAGAGAGAGAGAGAGAGAGCGATGAAAATTCAATCCCTTAGTGTGCAGGTCTTTGAAAAGTTCGTGTTTGAGCCTAGTAGCCCACTATGCCGGAACTTATCCCGTTTTCCGTAACATGGGCGTAACATGAATGACTAGAAGTATTTCGGGTCAACCGCAGGTTTCTCGAAGGTACCCATACATCTTGTACTGTCTACGGCTTGCGCATGCCCAAGATCACAACACTGTGACCCCGGACAGGGTTCCAACCAGACCTCTCGACTCGGATTCCAGCACGCGAATCAATAGGACCACCGGTCCTGCCTTCAACAACCGTCGTTTGAGTCGTCAAGCAACTCATGTGTTCCCTAGGGGGAGTGACTACCTAAATGCTTGGAATGAGACCGCACTTGTGCCAGTACGATAACTCTTGATTTTAAACTGATCATTCCGAAATCTCTGGCCACTTTAGGTACTGTTGGCACAAATTAGCTCACGGGTGGGGCTATGTCTGGGATCGTTTTCGATAGGCCCGGGAAAGTTAGCCGGACATCTTAACAAATGCGTTAACCTTAAGATTTCCCCAAGATTTTGGGGTGGGCAATTAATAAAACGGGGGCGGATAACGTCCTTAATGCCGGTAGCATGAAACGATGACGTGTCATAACGCGGAAATGACGTCATGATTTTCAACAGTCCGCCGTCGTGATTTGTTTTCATCAAGTTTGCAACAGGCCCAGTTAAAAATTAACAAGGCGCTGTAAATTCGTGCAGGTAGATTTTGTCCTCTCCCGCTTTTCGTCTCTTTTACTCACTAACATGTTGCGTTATGTTCTTGTAGTTTTAATCTGCAGCACGACAACGAAAAGGGATGCCATACTAATCAATACATTATGGCAGCTTCTCTTCCGAGTGGGGCTTATGCTGCATTGTGGTCAAACTGTTCCCGGATTGACATGCAAACGTTTCTTGGGTAAGGGTGCTTTGTCTTTAAGCCGAAGTGGCTCACACATTACTTGCAACAAATTTCGGACGTTTTATTTGGGACGTTTTATTTAAGGACGGCTTTTATCTCATTTCGAACAAATCTCGGATAAAAATTTCGGACACTCCGCCAAAACATATCTAAAATAAATTTGTTCCTATAAATGCGATATAGATCGAAACAAAAGTGAAAATGGTAATTCTGCGGAGTGAATATATTATCTCCATTATTATGCTTTTCATTAATTAATTCCTCTATAGTGATAAATAGAGCAAGTTTTACACTGTACTGTAAATATTTCGGACTCCTAAAATTTCGGACGGTCTTATTTTCAGAACCTTTTCTGTCTGAAATTTAAATCGTCCGAGATTTTTACAGGCAATGGATGAGATGCTAGTCCACCGTAGGGTTATCCTCATAGGCGTACGCGCGGGTCGGGGGGGGGGGGAACTGCAGCCTCCCCATCTTTTGGGGAACTCACATTTCTTCGGCAGCAAGAAAAATTTGGGCAAGACAACTTGGGAGAATTTTTTGGGCAAATGGTACACCCCCCTCCCCCCCCTACCCCCGGCAAAATATTGCCCGTACGCTAATGGGTATCCTCTAGCATTAAATTCAGTGGTACTCATTTTTACACCTGGGTGAGACACTGTGAGAGTCAACCTTGGCTACTTTGGATTTGAATGTACGTTACCAAATATTAGCTCATTAAAGTGCACCCAACCCCAAAATATTTTTTTGCGTAAATATACCTTTGCACCAGTTTGAAACGCATTGCACCTTTCGTTTCTCCTTTTTACCAAATTCTGGCTATTTATAGCATTCAAACGTTATGAAAAACTGTGCATCATTTGTTACACGGCCGAGTCAGAAGGGGCGTGGGTCTATTCCTGATTTGACGTAACAAAATGATTTGCATACATCAAGTCTTTGTGAACATGCATGCAAATCAGTTTGTGACATCAAATCGGGAATAGACCCACGCCCCTTCTGACTCGGTCGTGGAACAAATGATGCACAGTTTATCGTAACTTTTGAATGCTATAAATAGTCAGAATTTGGTAAAAAGGTGCAATGCGTTTCAAATTGGTGCAAAGGTTTATTCTAGCGAAAAAAATATTTTTGGGTTAGGTGCACTTTAATGGAGACTAAGCGCCTTTAGTTTTACTGCAGAAACGAGGCACGGTCGTCGTGTTTAAAAGACCCTCCGACCCAGAATCCACTCCCAGCTCTTTCGCCAGTATATCAAGGCAAACTCCCTGGACAAATATTCAATGGCGACGAACAATGTGAAATGCAGTATGGTAATGGTTGGATTATGTCACCGCATCAAAAGGTGTGCCGTATTAATTTTAGATAGCGTTGCTAATATATATTAAATTTACTTGGACTGGCAGTCCCCTCTGTATTCTAGCTTCCTCTTTATCGAACTTGCAGTAGAAATCAGCGAGGTCTTTGTATAGCAAACACGGGGACTGGCAACTCTAACAAACGCTGTTTGAGCAGCGCTATGTGTAGATGAAAGTCGTTCTGAAAATTTGAAATGCTGTCCCGATGTTTTGGTGAAATTAGCGAAAAAAATCTCACACTTCCCAAAATTTCAACTACATTACTTCATGTACCCTCGAAAATTTCCAGTCTCCCGACTCCCGGAAAAATCTCCTGATTCCCGGAAAAATTCGTTTTTCTCCCAAAACAAGCCTTCTTGGAGTTGACACCCCCACCCTCCCCCCCCCCCCCGCACTCCCCACCGTGTAAACTATATCCGGTGTGAAATAAGATAAGATAAGATAAATAACAATTATTCCATGAGCCCGCGTTGTATATGAAGTGATAAAATAACCAACGAGCGCGTAGCGCGAGTTGGTTATAATCACTTCATATCCAACAAGGGCGAATGGAATAATTGTTTTAGTAAATTCTCAAACCGGGTTTTGCCGCCGATTTTTATTTACACAATTTTACAAAGCGTCCGGAAAGAGCATACAACTTCCGCTCACACGCCCCCCGACTCCCGACTTTCCATATGACGTAAAACTCCGACTATATAACAATTATTCCATGAGCCCGCGTTGGATATGAAGTGATAAAATAACCAACGAGCGCGTAGCGCGAGTTGGTTATAATCACTTCATATCCAACAAGGGCAAATGGAATAATTGTTTTAGTAAATTCTCAAACCGGGTTTTGCCGCCGATTTTTGTTTCCACAATTTTACAAAGCGTAAAATAAAAACTTGGCGCACTATTTTCCATATGACGTAAAACTCCGACTATTGGCTCATAGTCGGAGTTATTTAGCCAATCAAAAAGCTAGAAATGCAATAGTCGGAGCTGAGAATATATTAAGATAAGATAACTTTATTTATACACGGTATTTCCATCAGCTTAATAAGTTGTCTTGCAACGAGCACTCTTCTTCACAACTAGATGCAACAAAATCTGGGTACTCCGTGTTCAATTACTTACTGAATAGTTATTTTTTAAAAAATACCTTGGATTTCTTTCAAATTATTTGGTATTTAGAGCTGTGCATCCTTCGGATTGGACGCAGTTGGACAGTGAGCCCACTGGTTTTGATTTTTCACATTCAACTATATTAAGGAGGAGGCTAGGAGAGTGGTTTTATGTAGTGGTGTTGTAATCCGGGGGTCCCGGGTTCAAGGTCTCCACCCTACCACTAGCGGGATTTGTTTCTCTGTAGTCCTGAGTTGAAATCCTCGGTCACGCTTTCTGAATAGCCCAACTGTTGGGATCATTAACGATGTTAGGTTTATTTAGGTTCATTCAGTGGCATGCCTAAAAACTAGCTAAGCTTATTGCGAAACTAAGTACATGACCACCATAAATGACTTTTTTGTATTTACATTTACATTACTGAGAACGCTCACTTAACATTCCATTTGATGACATCTTTTCAGGGTTCCTGTGGCACATTATACTGCTTCAAAGGGGGTACTCAATTGAGCTACGCTGCTCCCGTAGTCGATGGGACTCCCTGTGGGGTCCGTGAGGTGCGTAAAGACTGAAAAATGCTACGCAACTTGTCAACATAGTGTTTTCCGCTCGTCAAAGAGTCATCGTCACGGGGATTTTGGAGTATTCAAATGAATGCTGTGCTTAAGTCAGTACTTAATACCTTTACTTCTGTAAAAAATGCTCCAGCAGAATTGTGAAGAAGATATCAAATGAAAATGTGACAGGCACAGCAAACCATAATAGTTGGTTTCCAATTTTTTCAGGAGGAAACTCGAGAATTTGAAAAAAAAATTGCCACATTTTTTCAATTTTCAATTCATTTCCATCCTCGGATTATGTAGGGTGTAAGTCGACGTAATCCCGGAGCTTATCTGGTTGTCTGTTGCGACTAAGAGTATTTCTACTCCCCCCTGGATGGATGTGATGCTAGTCCATCACGGGGTTGCCCCCCAGCACTAAATGCGCTGGTGCTCAGCGACCTAAATTTCAGTGGGTCACAAGAGGCGATTTGTTACAGTGAGTTATTGTTATTGTTATTGTTGTTGTTATTGTTATTGTTATAAGCCAATGAGGAACATCAACAATTAGACGGCAATCTCAAGGTTTTTATTGGCTTAAAGTTGGCGAGTGACGAAGCTCTGAGTCAACTATCAAAGTCGATAGAAACCGAGAACGGGAGCGATGAACTCCAGAACACAACACTAAAAAGTCCACTTTCTTTCATATGTACCCCAACTGGTGCATCATTTAAAAAAGTCCCTTCGTCTCCAGTAAGCCCTCCCCCCTCCTCAAAAGTTCTTCAAATGAAAGACGGGAGGGGATGGAGGTAATAGAGATTTTACGGTAAACGCATTGTCATTTTACAGTGGTGCATCGGAGGAAAGTGTGTGGACAATGGTCTACCGAAGATACATGGAAAATGGAGCGCGTGGCCGTCCGTCTACTCGGCATGTACCCGCCCATGTGGCGGAGGAACGCAGTACAGAACACGTGTTTGTAGAAACCCTGTGTAAGTTTACAAACTATCATTAAGTTTACCGACCCGTCAGCTGTGCACGCAGCTATTTTCAACAGGTGGCCAAGCCGGCACACATGTGACTGTTAATGCCTGGGCTACTGGTTATTTATCGAATAGAACTCGTGTCCGCGAGACCAACTGTAAGTTATAAAAAGTGGCGAATGAGCTATAGATAACTACTTTCTCTGCCATGCTAGAATGTGATAACTATGTTGGTTTTGATGCTAGTGTTTGACCGGATTTGACAACTACGTTTTTTAACCGCGTTATAGTGATAACTGCGTTGTTTACTTTATTGGGGTGTGATTATGTTAAAACAATTAATCAAAAATCGCAAACTTCGTTCTTATTAATGGCAGCCCTTCCAATGGAGGAAGTCCCTGCGTGGGTACGGATAAAGAGTGGAGAATTTGTAACCCCCAGGTTAGTTATTTACTCAAGAAGTTTTCAAGAAATTGTACTTTTCTTGCAAAAATTAAAATTTAATATATTGCGAGCACATTTGTTTGCAAACAATGGAATCGTCAACCGTCACGTGAGAAAGGAATGCCAGTTCTAACAAGAAAGAATGGATTCGTGTCAAAGAAATGTTACATTAAGAAAGTAAAAAGTCTTCAAAGCTTGGTAACAATTCTTTCCATACGTGGAAAGTCTAGATTTTTACCAGTTCCAACAACAAAAGTTCGCTCTCCTTAGTGGAAATGCTTGTCGTGGCGAGCCGAAATTCATGATGGATTTGGAACTTATACAAACGTTTAGACGCTGCATTGAGAAAGTAAGAAACTTACCTGTTGTTTTCATTTTATAGGGCTGTCCGGAAGGATCTAAAACATTACGAGAGGAACAATGTTTGCAGAAGAATGGCAACGACCCTTATTATCAAAAGAATAGTATGATGTGACAATAGATTCTAACTAACGTTAACTTGATTAAGACTTGGGTGGGGGGGGGGGGGCTTTTTATTGATTTCTAGACCCTTTGATCATGGCTAAATGGATAAATTCCACCGATTTCAACTTAGAAATTAGAAGGTAACATAACGGCATTCCATGACACTGGAAAGCAGCAGGAGAATTGAGGTACTTAGCAAAACTCTTCGGGCTATCTTTAACCCTCTTTCTAGGGTAACCCTGGCACAAGGGTTACGCTACCTCCTTGTAAACAGGGCCTAACCTTCGGAACACGATGAGACGAAATAGACTGATTGGTCTCGCTATCGTCTTTACAGTCAATATCTTCTGCAGTACACATTCATTGTGAGCAGTACGGTCAAAGTAATAACCATTTCCGGACAAGTTGACAGGAGGAAAAGCTTCCTCTGATTTTACTAAATAGAGTAGATTGTCAACAGAGGTCGATAGAGTATTCGAGGTTTCAAAATAACTATGTTTGGAACTACAACAGTTCCGATAGGCGTGAAAATTGTAACGAAACAACGGACAAGCCCGTAGGCCTATGAGGCTTTGGAAATATTCGACCCTTTTAATTTCTAGCTACGTTTGTATTTGTAATGTTTTCCATTTCAGATCCCTGTGCCTTGTTTTGCAAATCCGGTTCAAGGGGTGCTACGTATTATAATAACGTCAAAGACGGGACACGATGTTCTAAAGATCAAAGCATCTTGGATGTGTGTGTTCAGGGAAGTTGTCGAGTAAGTATAAAACAAAGCCATCGACACTTAAACTGACCAAACAGCTGTACGTATGTATAAAGCTGTTGTGAGTTGAGAAAGTTTGCCCCACAGAAGCGTACGAGCGTTCGCTAAAACACTGAAAGATATTAACCCTTTACTGCCCAAGGGATCTCCCTTTGACGAGTAAAATCGTCTGGCGTTAGACAGAGTAAAATCTATAAGTTACGCTTGGGCAGGAAAGGGTTAAGGGAGATAGTTTTTTAACCCTTTACTGCCCAAGGGATCTCCCTTTGACGAGTAAAATCGTCTGGCGTTAGACAGAGTAAAATCTATAAGTTACGCTTGGGCAGGAAAGGGTTAAGGGCAAGGTCGTAGCCACTATAATTTAGTACGATTTTTTGTTTTTGAAATTAAGCAGTTATAAACAACTATTTCGGCTATTTCTTTTTTAACCTCATTAATGAAGCTACGTCACGGTTTGTGCCTTTTGAAAAATTTAGCCTAAATTTTTCAAATCGTCATTTGTAATCCGTCTTAATCTTCTCCATCCTCAACCATCCTTGTTCCTTTTTGGTTTAGTATCACCTCTTTGGTGTTTTTCTTCCTTTGTAAACTATTAGTTTTAGGTTTCCTACGTTTTAAGGGTAATTTTGTTCGTTGGAAAAAATGACTCAAAATATGGTGACGTAGCTACCTTGACAGAAAAAAAATTAAGTCCTGTTGTTTAGCCATTAAATGTCAGCACTTCGTTGACAATTTCAGTTTCAGTTTATTATGTTAATGAATTTTAGCGCGTTGGCTGCGATCATGTGCTGGATTCCGATGTGATGGTTGATCGGTGTGGAAAGTGTGGTGGGGACGGAGAAACATGCTTTGCCGTAAAAGCAAACTACACTACAGCTCATACAGCCAAAGGTGATTAATCTAAATGTTAACCTACAATAGTTAGGTTAAATTGCGTCATTAATATTGCGACCTTTACCAAAAGTTGATGGAAGAGCTCCAGCGCGCTTGTGGAGTACCATGGATAAGAACATTTGGAAACCAATGAAACTGAGAAAATTTGTAAGTCACGTGATTGTACGACCGACCTTACTCTCGTACAGACCCTAGGGGAGGGGAGAGGAGAACCACACTCAAGAAATAGGCCTTGATTAACTTTAAGGTTAACGTCAACTGTAAAAAGTTTACCACTGACCTGTTTATGTTGACCGCTGACCTGTTGATGTTTTCACTGGATCGCAGGCTCAAGTATTTTCACAAATTGTTAAGAGCAAGCAAAAACATTATGGAGCTCCGCTTTTAGACTTGGCTTAAATCGATATATTAGCTTCTTATTAGCTTCACGGTTCAATAACAATACAGTTACCATGACACGTGGATGCTTAAAATGATGCGTTTTTTTTGGCAGGTCCTGAAAATGCAGACCTTATTGTCAGACTTCCACTTGGTTCTTTTAAAGCTGTTTTTCAAATGAGGAAAGCATCGAATAATTACATTGGTGAGAAGCAACCTCGTTACTAGCTTGGGTCTCTCTTCTCTAGCCCGACAGGAGCAAGAGTGTCCCTTGAAAATAAGTTGCATTGGGTGGGAAGGTGTGGGGTAAATCCTGTGATCAAGATGTATGTGAGTGGCAGAGGTTTCACTTTTGCAGGAACTGTGAGCGCGCACTAAGTTTGACCGCTGTGAGGCGCTTCATTTCAATTGTCCACGCGATCGATGATTTTATCTTCTTTGTGTTGCGTATTAGTATGAATCTATTAGCGTTCTGTCACGGATTCTGTTCTCTGATTGGCTACGCTACTCATTATCTAATCTGTGATAGCACATGAGTAGCGGTTGTGAACAAAATGGTGGCCTCTTCTTCGCGTTTGTGCAGTGTTTCTGGTGTCTGTGAAAAATATTTGGGACCATTTGGATTTGGCTTTGCCCTCATCAACTATCACGCGATACAAATCTCGCGAGACAGTATCACATCATGAAAGCACCTTTTTTGAATGGTCACACACTTAAGTTATATTCACAAACTAAAAGTAACAACACATTTACAGCATTTGAGTGGTCACTGATAGGGGTTTCATCGATAGACTTTAAAGTTAGAACCACCTTGTGCAGCATAATAAACAGTACAACGTGAAAGTACTGCTCAATAGCTTTGATTTGTCCTACTCAATAGTTTTCATTTCGATGGTCACGCGCTAGGGTTTCATCCACAGGCTTAAAAGTTAGAACCACCTTGTACAGCGTAATAAACAGTACCACATGAAAGTACTGCTCAATAGCTTCATTTGAATGGTCACACACTAGGATTTCCGGTACTGACGACACCAGGTGACAGTACCAGTTCGACTGTAATTATCGTTTTTGAATTGTCAAAAGATACTAGAGTTAAACCTCATTGGCCTTAGCAACTGAAGACAGAACCGTATTTATGGAATTGCATTTTGACTCTCTAAATGACCTTAATTCCAGGAGTTCAAGCAGACAATGGAACATATTTAGTTGATGGCGGAACAAACCCAAACGTACAAGTAGTACGTGCTGCTAACACATCAATTTTGTACACTCGCACAAAATCCAAATCCAAAGTCTTGCTGGAGATTCCTGGTCCCACGAACGCGTTCCTCAAAGTAGTGGTAAGTTCTTAAAGTTTTTCCAAAATCGTCGATAAGTAAGTGTGATTGGCACTAATTTTGCAGTTCAAAGTTTTAAAGCACGTTTTTCCTTCATTAATTCTGTCAGAGCTGAAATGCGCGGTGGCCAAATAGTTAGTGCGCCGGACTCTTTCCGGCGATCCGGGTTCAATCCCTGGCCGGGGCACTGCATTATGTTCCTGGGCCAGACACTTTGCTCTCACAGTGCCTCTCTCCACCCAGGTGTATAAATGGGTGCTGGCGAATTTAATGCTGGGGTTACCCTGCAATGGACTTGCATCCGATCCAGGAGGGGGGGGAGGGTAGGAATACTCTTATTCGCTTTATTTGCTACGGTGTGGGCCAAACGGCTCGTTTCCAGACTCCACATTCTGCCTTGATTGTTCGAAAGCCTATCATAGTATAACACATACCAAGGATTTAAGGGTTAACTGATGTTGTTTTTTCTGTTATGTGTAAGTGTATTTCTACTCTTTGCGGGATTTGAGGATTACTTAAATCTACGGGACAACAAATATTTGCTGAAAACCCTCAATAACAGTAAGTAAACCAAAGCCGGAAATCAACTAAACCTGGTTCATACTTTAAATAACCACTCCTGGTGTAACAATTGCTGGCTTGTATAACATTAAATTTGGCCGAGACTTGTACATACAAAAAGGAACGCGGTTCTCATTAACTTACGAATCACTGTTATAAATTGTTCTTTTTGTTCTTGGTTTGTAGTACGTTTATGTCAAAGGAGGAAATCCAGGTTTGGATTTTGCATTTAGAAGACCCGTAAAACCTTCGGAAACTCCGCCTGAGAGAAAATTTGAGTGGGAGTTAAGTGAATGGTCTGCCTGTTCAACAACCTGCGGAAAGGGTATGAACTGCACAACATTCTAGAGCGGTTTTCTCGTCAGTATCGAAAGTAATTCTGGGTTTGCTTTAGTTTTGCATTCCTTGGCTTTGTGGTTAGTTTAAAATCTCACTTTTTCAACCAATCAGGAGTAATACCAAAGTTCAGTTTTTAATGTTACTATGGCTATCATTGATTGGGTGAATGATTTAACATCTTACACCTCGCAGTATATTAATTTGCTAAATTAATAAACCACCCTCCTCTTTAATTAAAGTGCCTGAAATAGCCCGGGTGGCTTAATAGAGTATTTTAGGTACTCGTAAAATGTTGCTTCACCAACTTCTATAACAACTGTCTTTTTCTCTATTGCCGCTTGCAGGACTCCGTACGCGCTCAGCTAGATGTGTCAGGTCTGACGACAAAACTCCTGCTAGTGATGGAGCCTGTGGAAAGGCACAAAGCACTAGCGAACAATGTCAAATAACGCCCTGTCCATCCGCGTATGTTTGAATCAATAAATTAAAAATGTAGTTATCGATTAAGTGAAGAAAGACAGGAGGGAGGTGGACAAGCTCTCGCCCAGGAGTATAAATAGCTACCGACAAAGTGTTAGTGCAAGCTGACAAAATGCTGGGGGGACCTGCAATTTTTTTCCTGCGAATGTCATCGTGTTATCCAGGGGTTAGGTTTGGGGGGGAGGGTAGGTTTAGTGATCCCAGCTTCGCCCTGGAGTTCCGCACGTGATGAGAACGAGACTTTTCCTACTTAGCTGTAAAATGGTCTTTTTTTAAACAGCATATTGACAACATCTTGATCACTTTTTTCGGCATGATGGCACGATTTTTAGGGTGACGCTAAAAAGGCATACAGTGAAGCATAAAATGGTCAAATTTAGGAGCATGTGTCTAACCCTAGCCTGCTTTCTGTGTTCGTCCCAGAAGTTTAGTCACTTTTCACTTTAGTGACCCTTTTATTTTTATAGCTGGTACACCAAACCTTGGTCACCATGTTCCAGATCGTGTGGGCGCGGTGTACAGACACGTGATGTGATCTGCCGTATGAAGGTCGACCTGACAGAGTACGGAATAAGCACCAACTGTTCTGCCGAAGACAAGCCCAACATTACTGAAACACATAGATATTGTAACAGCATCGCTTGTCAAGCTGATTGGGATACAAAAGACGGTTTCGTGGTAAGTATATCTTACCACTGGCTTGTTCTCGGTATATAGTCCCGAGTTCAGCCGCGCGGTGTAAATTGCCAAATTGTTAGACTCTCACCTGTCAGGATTATTAAAGAAACTACGTCTTAAAGCGCTGCACTCCTGGTCGAGCGCTCTGGCTTCGAGCTCTAGCGGGGCACTGCATTGTGTTCTAGTAGGTGTCTCCTTAAAATAAGCTCACTTTTCATGTCTCCAATAAGCACCCCTCCTACTTATAGTGCCCCAGGCCCATTGCGGTATTGTAAATATTTGGTCTCTTTTCTTTACAGAGAGGGAAATGTGGAGAGCCTTTAAAAAAGAACGAGCTGAAATGTTATCACCTGGATCAGTTTGGAGAAAAATCCCGAGTACCAAATCTCCTCTGTCGGTACAGAGAAAAACCAATCCGCCTGCCCTGCACCACCCTCCCGCCTCCACTTACCACCTCCACGGAAGGCAGCAAAACAGAGGACGTCACGAAAGCGAAAAAGAAAAGTCAATCAATACAAGTTCAAAGTTCAGTGTTGGTTGCCTTCATGATTCCTCTCTCTCAGATCTTCCTGGAGTATTTTATTTCTCTATAATTTACGTGTAGGGGAAGGAGGGTTCAAGTCCTTCCTTTACTCTGGCCAAAACTTAGATCTTTTTAAACATGGTTTCATCAACACATCTGAAAGTTGGTTTCTGTGTCACTGAAGGTCGCGTGACCTACTCCCACTAGTCCTATTGGACTGTAACTTAACGAAAACCGCTGAAGATAACCTAGGGCTCGTATTTTCGTAAAAATGATTTTGGTACTCTTTTATTTAGGTGAAAGGGATAAGGACCTTTATCGAAAGGAATGCATTGGTCGAGTATAGAGTGTTTTCACATGACGTCACGGCGGCCATATTGGTGTCCCAAAACAAAGAAACGGCGGCCATATTGGTGTCCCAAAGCAATGCTCCGAGAATTTACACTCTGTTGTTCTGAAAATGTCTTTTGTTTCAGCAATCCAATATGGCCGCTTGTCACGTGTGTGAAAACACTATATTTGTAATAAAAATTTTGAGAAGGTGGAGAATGGTTAGCATGCTGGACTCAAAATCGAGTGGTCCGTGTTCTAGTCTGCTGAGGTATATATCTCTAGTCACTTACAAAATCCGTGATAAGCTCGGGTGGCATGGGCCATCGCTGACAGTGGCGACAGGGGTGTGGTGGGTGGGGGGGGGGGGGTGGTATTTTCAGGGAAAGAAATAATGTGGCCAGTTTTGTTGTGTTTGTCATTAATTGAGTGGTCTACGTCATTGCATCGTTTAATCGTTTGATATTCTTTGAAACTAAGCCCATAATTTGGTTCAGGAGTAGGTCACGTGATTTCCCGCTTCGGCAGCCATACATCTTTGTTTAAAACAAGGTGTTCTCAGATGTAACGTAGAAAAGTCTCGCACTGTAAAAGTTGACCAGAGAAAAGTGCGAGTGTTTGTCAATAGACAGTGATATATGTACTTAAATGATAAATTTAGATATTTTAACACGCACTCTGAGTGGATAGGTCGGTGTTTAGGTTATATAACCTGTTTATTCCCAGTTGCCCTTTAGTTTAAGGTTTGCTTTGCCTCATCTCTTACTGAAGGTTTGCTTAAAGTTCTCTAAATTTTGTCCGTATAACTTTCTACAAGAATAGAAACACATAAAATCAGATTGAAAATAAAATGCGTTACTTCAATTATTTAATTATAGTTCTTAATATGCACACTTTCTTCGCCAGTATCCAATACGAATAGTTCCTCCCAGGTCATCTTGAATGCTGTGCGGGTGATCTAAAAGGAATAGACGAGAGGGGCGTTCCTAAGACTTTCTAACCATGAACAGATTGAGTTGTCTTACACGAAGCTTGGAGTCGTTGCAGTCTCAGGCCTTTCGGTGGTTACCGACCCCTCGAGGCTCCAACGAGTCCACGCTTCGTGTAAGACAACACAATCTGTTCATGGTTAGGAAGGTCCCTCGCGTCTATCCCATTTAACCATCACCTTCTGTGCGTTGCTGAAGAGAAGTTAAATAAATACTAATACTCCACACCTATGCATTAAATACTCTGCAAACATGCGAAATTGCGACAAGTCCACATTTCCCCGCTGTAAGATGCATTCTTTCGTTAACTTCCAAAACATTTAGTGAATCAGCATCTTGATCAGCAGGATGTTAGTTAAGTAACATTTTTATTTATTTCGTTTTAATGCGGTCAACCCAAGGAGGAGGAAACGTAAAACGTTTTTTGAACACCAACCCCATCCCTGTGGGGATGAATTTGATTATTCCAACAACTAGCCATGTACTAAACAAGCATGGACTAGGAATGAATATTTAAAAACCTGTTGAATCGATCGTAAGGTGGTATAATGAGTCCGTATAAATAACGTATACACTTAGTGATATAAGACGTATTAGGGTACTGGTGTATAACTTTGCAAGGACTGAGTAATGAACAGTTTATGTTGCCGCTACTTCAATTCCAAACCACGCTAGGAGTTCAACACATGGCTAATTGTCTCAAGTAACCAGCAAGAAGACGGGAACGGAGGGAGGGGAGGGAGTGATGAAGCAAATGTGATACTTGCAGAAGTTTCTGAGCGTGGTCTATCTATACTTACTCGCCTTTTCTAAAATTTCCCTCACTCCTGATTATTCCCAGTCTATTTTGCTGCATTCTTGGCTGACAACTGACCTACATTGTCATTTGTCAGTGTTTGTGTAGCTCTATTATATTTCTAAAGCCAGTTCAAACCTTTATGATAATTTTTCAATTTTCATTGCAAATTATACAACAACAGATAGATTCTATGTAGCCTGTCTGTTCAGCAACAGATCACAGAAGACGTCAAAATGTGGTAAGAACATCAGTCACACACTCGGCTATCGCCTCATGTTACTTTTTTGTTCTTAGCACATTTTGATACCATCAGTGAGCAGACCCACGGCAACATGGAATCTATTTGTTAAGCATGAATGACCAGCAATGATTCAGAATCATGGACATTCGGTTAGACTTGCTAAAATACCTCCTACTCGTACTCGGAGCTTGCTTTCTTATTGCAAGTGTAAGTAGCTGCCTATATTCTTCTTTTCTTCTGTTAAAGATTTAAGTTGTTGTTAATTCTTGAAGACCAATCAATCTAAGGCCTATTCATCAAGCCAATGTGAAGGTAAAAAGGTCAAAGTTCATGTTTCGAATTTCATATCAGTACGCGTCTTGTACGGATGGTCGTTCGTAATGTGTAATCATGCAAAACCCCTGTCTTCTACATTCGCTTCTAGAGATGTTTAGAGGGGAAATCTGGAGAATTTTAACTATTGTCAGCGCTTGAATCGCATTCGAAGTCCATCATAGGGCATGAAAGGTGTTAGAGCCGCTTGAAACCTGTAACTTATAAAATTTGAAGAACAAGACAACGAAGGAAAGCAATGGCGCAGTTCAAGCCAAGGCCGCACTTAAGACGCGGGGAAAGTATTTCGGATGTGGTGCACGATTTAGAGCTTTTATACCCAAATGGATATGGGACGGTTTACAGCATGGATAATGCACAAGAACTGCTAGACAAGAGGATACAAGAATTGATGAAAACAAATGGAACGCTGCATAAGGTATTGTTGCATTGACTTAAGCAGAATCAAGGATTTACAAAATGATGAAATTGCTAAAAAAATTAATCAATACACAAGCACTTTAAAATTAAGGATAGAAATTTGTTTTTTCCTTGATATCAATATGAGCACAGTTACCAAGCCTAATTTCCATGTAATCGCTGCAGGTAATGAAGGAGTCATTTGATACCGAATCTATTGTAGAGAATGTCATCTGTGCCAAAGATGAGAAACAAAGATTGTTGAGGTCGTTTGGGTGCATATACAAACCAGCTCTAATTAAAACGTTTTGAAGTCTCTTAAAGAAAATGTTTAACAGCTTAGGATATTTGAAAAAGCCAGAGTTATGTTAAAACAGTCTAAGTTTCAGGTCTAAGATGGTTGAATCAGTAAGGCGCCCGCGGTACTGAAATAATTTTTAAGAACAAACAAATTGCTCTTTAGGCGAACGGAGCTAAACGGAGCTCATTCAGCCCCTCTTGAAACCTTTCGTCGCTTCGATTTTTGCCGGATTTTGCTTCGTTTTGCTGTTCTTGGATCTCCAAGGATGTTAAGAAAAACGCAGCGAATAGGAAACTTGCCTGTGTCAGCTAAAGAGGAAGCTGATTCAAAGAACATACACGATAACAGCTTCCGTCAATGAATCGCTCACTGACAAGAGGCGACTTTTGAACAAGGAGGTAATTATTCAAGCAAGATTATATCCGGGGGGTACTCCCATATATAGGCTGTATAGGTATGTCCCGCGGGTTCTTGATCTTTGCCCCTTTTGGCATTGTTCCGGTTGTGATCCTTAGATAGGGTATCGAAATGTATCGTCTAAAGTTGCGCTCGTAAAGGGGAAGTGAAACGAAAAAGAAACAGTCTGTTTAAACTGAACAATCCGTTAAGAGTATAACGTGAAGGAACGAAATAAGGTTGACCCGTTCATTCCTTTCTTAGTTTTCGCTTTTTCTTTGAAAAGGGTGTCATTTTTCGAGTTTGGGCCTTAAACAGGGTATCAAAACATGAAGATATTTTGACGTAAATAAACAATACCGCGGGAACGTGCTGCGAAATTTAACTGGCGTTACTTTATGTTTTGCTGTCACGGTTCTGGTGTCACAGATAATGAAATCACTGTTTTAGGATTTTTTAAGTCAAAATTCATGGAAACAGGTTGGTGTGATATCAGGTTGGGAATGAGAAAGGAAATATACAGTTTAGCCACTGGCTTTCACTGCTTTATCTATTGAGATAGTTGTCAGGCGAGCCGACCCTGGAATGATCAGATTTGAAGTCTGAAAATATCGGACTTCAGTTGAACTGCGCATTTCAAAAGTTTGACCCAACTACATGCTATTTTACTTCCGGCCATTTTTATTGCGTTCAAAACCAATCAAAATAGATCTTGTAATGGAACTTTCGAGAGTCGCTCGTTTTGTCAAGCCTGCATAGTAAGGATCGAAGACTCGAGGTACGAGATTGCCGTCCATACAAACCTCCACCTCGCAGTCTAATTCCCCAGTCACACCGAAACGTTTGGTTTTTCATTTGCGACTGACGAAGGGGTTCTTCCCGAAACGTTTCGTTTCTTTTCACAATAGGAACAAGAGCACTTTTTCAAAAAAAAAATTTCTTCATCCAATAATTCAAAGTGCTACACAGCATAAATTTAATTAGTATATTCTCAGCTCCGACTATTGCATTTCTAGCTTTTTGATTGGCTAAAAAACTCCGACTATGAGCCAATAGTCGGAGTTTTACGTCATATGGAAAAAAGTGCGCCAAGTTTAAAGTTGTATGCTCTTTCCGGACGCTTTGTAAAATTGTGGAAATAAAAATCGGCGGCAAAACCCGGTTTGAGAATTTACTAAAACAATTATTCCATTCGCCCTTGTTGGATATGAAGTGATTATAACCAAC
Organism: Blastomussa wellsi; assembly: GCA_947652115.1. Lineage (NCBI taxonomy): Eukaryota > Metazoa > Cnidaria > Anthozoa > Scleractinia > Plerogyridae > Blastomussa > Blastomussa wellsi. Next base: position 2,202,516 of record OX393570.1, on the reverse strand, counting down.
TCGCGCTACGCGCTCGTTGGTTATTTTATCACTTCATATACAACGCGGGCTCATGGAATAATTGTTATTTATCCCTACACCGAAACTGAAGCACGGTTCTCTTTAGTTAAAGGAGCTACGTCATCGTTCGTGCACTTTGAAAAATTTATCCTAAATTTTTCAAAATCGTCATTTCCAATCCGTTTCAATCTTCTCAATCCTCAGCCATCCTTGCTCCTTTTTGGTTTAGTATCACGTCTTTGGTGTTTTTCTTCATAAGCAAACTATTATTTTTAGGTTTCCTAAATTTTAAGGGTAATGCAGGTTGTCGAAGAAATAACTCAAAATATCCCGGTTTAAATTAGATTTACACAAGTCGATAAGAGGTAAGAAGTGAATAGGTTGGCGTCTGTTCCGATATTCTACATGAGTGATCATTAGGGAAGAATAGCTCGCGCCTTTGTTTTCTAATGGCGTCATTCTTTATCCAGGGATATGAGCGAATTCTAAAAGATCTGGAGCAAACTCGTGACCGACGACACATTTTAAAAGAATACTACGAGAAGGTGAAGGATATTCTTCAAGAGACTGTGGCGATAAGTCAGGAAGAAAAACGAGATTTCCTGTCTGGAGCTAAAGAATGCATTGCAGACCTGAAAAACAAGCGATACACTGTCCTCATCGCTGGTAAGACCAATCTCGTCTCCAGGAGCACACTCTTCTTTTGGTCAGCAACAAGAACAGCGGACTCTGGGGACGAGGTCTTAATGTGGTTACCCCATTCTCGTCCCAGAGCCGCTTACCCCTCTTAGCTGGCAGGGACTGTGCACGAGAAACAAGTGGCTCTGGGGACACACGATTTGATTCGCTGAATTCAAACAAAGGGAGTCCAATCACATCAGCCGTTTTAAAATCCTTTATCGTTAGCAGGATTAAAACGATTAATATTGATGTGATTGGATTCCCTTTGTTTGATTTTAGCGAATCAAATCATGTGTACCCAGAGCCACTTGTTCCTCGTGCACAGGCCAAGCCGGCAAAGAGGGACAAGCGGCTCTGGGGACGAGAATGGGGTTATCCCTCAAGCTTAAGTGCTACTATGATGGAATTTGCATCTCTCCCGTCTAAGCTTACTATTTTGAAATATCTCTTTTCACTGCAAAGACATTCAAGTTTTAAAAACATGCAAATTAGCTAAGTGATGACATCATAGACTAGCGACGGGGGGTTGAAAATTTTCACGCTCGGTACTTTTTTGGATCGAGACATCTGTCACGTATTGCTGTAGGTCTTAAAATACGCGTATTTTTTGGGTCACACCTCCGAGCGTATCGAGGTATTTAAGTTGACTATGATTTCCAAATAACTAAAAATTACAAACAACAAAAATATATATGGCTATTAAGTTATTAATCAATTAAGTCATGTATAATGCTAGGAGCCCCCTATGGTCGAACGAGTGAACCGGTGTTTTTGCGCTATTTTTCTGAGAGATTTATTTAAAAATAAGATAAAGATTTGAAAAATGAAAAGTTAGCCGTATAACGCCTTCCTTAATCTCTCTAATACACCCCTCTGTAACAGGGTGACCCAGAGAATTTTGTTTGCAAAGTAAAACAGAAAGCGGGCGGACCCAGTGGGAAATTAGCCAACCCGGTGACGTTTTCCCGAAAACCCCAGTGAGGATAAAGATTCCCCTGGGTCTGTTACAGAGGGGTGTTCTAATGTTTCTTTTCATCATCACGGAACCGTTTGTCATTTAACGAAAAAAATATTATTATTGCGATTCTAACAGGAGAGACCAGTGCCGGAAAAAGCAGTCTTATTAACCTCTTATTGAATGACCATGTTCTACCGACCTGCATCACGCAAAACACGCACACCATCTGCGAAATATCGTACGGACCAAGGAAAGAAGCTGTGGTACACTTCTCTGGACACCGTAAAGCTTCCCGCACGCTAACGGAGGGCAAGTTTGAAAAGATCAAAGAGTACATTCAAAGGCCGGTAGAGAATCCTAACTGGTGCGAGAAAATAGAGATCAAGATACCCAATAAACTTCTGGAGGTACAAATATTGCAAATATTGCTTGTTTGTAAAAGTTTGGCAGCGTTTTCTTTATCGAGCGCTGCGGCGTTAATTTAGGGGACGGTGGGCTTTGTTATCACCATCAGGCGAGCTCCAGTCGCCATTAGCAATTGTAAAAGAAGGCGATAGTCTGTTTATACATGCAAGACATACAGACATGTTTTATTTGGAGTCTTATAAAATAAGTATGGAATGCAACATACATTTATGCATACATTTGTTTATTTGGTGTATTGTACCTGGTACATCAACATTTTTCCAAATGCAATGGATTTCGTTCATATACCCCCCCCCCCCCCCCTACAATGGACTTCGTTCATATACCTAGACCTTGGATTGTGCTCCTAAAAGTGGAATATTATGCTACTAATAGTGATCGAAATTTTACCAAATTTTGCCCAAATTATGCTCCTGATTTCCGAAATTATGCTCACAAAATGACGCCGATTCTGTACATATAGGCGCGTAATAACGACACCAAATTACGATGTTTTTCAAATAAACTGTTGTTGCTAATTTATTTGTGTTTTATGGCAGTTTGTATAGGCCCTCAGCTGCCCAAATTACGGACCTTAAGCAATGATGACGAGGACGTGAACGTGAACGACCGGAAGTTGGAAATACGAGACTCGACGCTACCACGCATACCCCGTGGAGCACGACTCCTCGTCCACACCTCGTTCAGGACGTCATTTGCCGCCATTTGCCGTCTTGTAGTGAACGAGAGTATGTTTCGCGGAGTTTTTGCATTTTTACGTGGTTTCTTTTAGGTTTCTTCACTCGAAATGGCTCGTCAGTGAATAAGATAGCGTCCATAACATATTTGATCGCGGACCGCGAGGAAGAAACAGATCATCAGGCAGAGATTAAAGGGACCAAGTCAGCTGGTGCACATGCGCATTAGATACCATTTCATAGCTAATTTGCATATCAGTTATGGAGACGCGATCCGTACTGTGTTAACCAAATATGAAAAATAATGTCATAGGATGGATAAAAGCACACTCAGAAACAGGTTTTCAGTAAACAATTGAAAATCGAGCGAAACACTGGGAAGATTGAAGCGTATTTCTGTATGTGCTCGACGCTTAACTTTGATTTCAGGTTGAGGTAAACTTTTTCCAAAGTGAGAAAACTAGCGTCCAGGTCAGCGCGGTCCCAAAGTTGACTGTGTCCCTTTAAAAGTAAAGTTATGGTTTGTGGATTTGTGGTCACACTGCGTGTGGAGGAATGCCGGCGGATTGTGGCGATAAAATTACACCGGGATACGTTTGTAACCTTACAAGATATAAATCACATTCTGTCAACTGCATTACATTGTAATTTTTGCAATTTAATCTTGACTTCATTTTTAAATTTGAAAGACTTCCAGGCTTTAAAAATACAAGCTATTCGTTTAAGTTGTGGTTTATGCAAACGACGATAAAGTTAGCTTTGTTCTGACACGCGTACTTCTCACATATCGTTATCGGCGGAGAGAAGTTTTAGCAACCCACGAAACTATTTAAAAGACATTTTCGTTACTGAATATTTTTTCTCTAATATGCGGCCCTTGTGGTTCTCATTTATTAGGGGAAAGCGTTTAATGAAAAAAAAACGGTAACTGTTGTTATAATTCAAGTAGGGGGGGGGGGGGGGGTATATGAACAAAGTCCAATGTATGTATAAACAGACAGCCACCTTCTTTTGAATTTCTAATGTTGATAAAGCGCAGAACTCATTCATTTTTTTTTTCATTTTTATCAGCTCTTTCCATTTCTACACGTGTCCATCCTCGCTACTGTTAACCATACTCTTTCCCTAATGCAGTACTGTACAAAATCAGTGTAAAAATTCCCAAAACAGATTAGATGATGCCTGTCAATTTGTCCTTGGTCGTTTCGCTTTCAATAGCAAGTGCCATGTTGCCGGGTTTTTTTCGTCTAGGGTGGTGTGGTGATTGTAGACAGCCCAGGCATTGGTGATTCAGAGAAGGTTAGCAAAATAGCTTTGAAATATCTGCCAGAGGCTTACGCCTTCATCTACGTCATAAACAGTTCAAATGCCGGAGGATTACAGGAGGACAGGGTAAGTTGAAAGAGCTTTAAAGCAATCCTGCTCATCGCATGCGAGGAACTTGGTTTGAACGCTGAGCGGATAATTTCGTTGCTTTACTTTTGTTGAAGTGCCTCCCCGCGTCCTAAAATATATAAAAGGTCGTCGGTGATATATGCTTTTCTGTGGGAAGCAGACAGTCGATTCTATTTTAGAGCTTAAAGCATTCTGCTCATCGCAAGCGAGGAACTTGGCTTGAACACTGAGCGGATCATTATCGGTTGTTCTATGAGGCAAGGAAGACACTTCAGAATGTTTTGTTGAAGTGCCTTCCTGCGTCCTAGATGATATATAAGCAAACAATCGATTCTATTTTAGCAACATCTTGAAAATTTTATATGCTAGCGTTATCATTGGATCGATATCTTTTTTTATTGAAAAACGTCACCAAGCAGAATGAACCCAGAACCCTTTGGTCTGCTAGCATCCCTTCCTCACCACGGACCAACACGATGATCCTTATCTAATCATAATGTACTTATAGATGGCATCATCTACTACAAAAATCTTGATTGCCAATGATGGCATCGAAAGGGAAATCGGCGCCGACGGACTGTTGGGACAACCTGACAAAATGCTGCGAGTATTAGAAACCCCCTTAGACCAAGGCGTTTGTATTACTCTCATCAGAGTGCAGACTCACTTTTGATTTGAGCATTTTTCTATTTGAATTTTCTTATAGCTTATGCGTATCCTGGAGGAATGGATAAAGCTCTACAAAGGAGATAAAAGCTGTGGTATCACTGCCAGGTCTGCTCTGTTTGTCTGCAATAAGTGGGACCAAGTTAGCCAAACCGAAAAGGAAGCTCTCCAGAAACACATCATTGACAAACTGACAGAGAGGATCCCTGAGCTTGATGAAAAATGCCAAGTGATTAAGATGTCTGTGATGAAAGCAACTGAA
>OX393570.1:2117451-2192451 GCA_947652115.1 Blastomussa wellsi | reverse complement strand
CACAATGGACGGAGGTCATGGAATCCTGTTGGCAAACAGAGCCATGCTTGAGAAGAATGGCGACAGAATGTAAAGTCTTAATTAAGGAAATTAAACACCAATATGTAAAGTAGGTCAAGGGTATTTTATTTTCCAAAATACAGTACACGTGATTACATTTTAATTATTGCGATGGACAAATTTTAAGTGAGCATTGCTGCTACTGAGTGCCACGGTCAGCTTAACTGACTGGTGGTCGCGGTGTCGACCCATCTCGTCTCCAGGCGCCACTGCGAATGTAACACTGAGACCCACAACACGTGCATCACGCTCCAACCAATCGTAAGCGTACGGCCAATTTTTTTGCCGGGAGAGAGGGGGGCGGGGGTGAACTATTTGCCCAAAAATTCTCCCATGTTGCCTTGCAAAAATTTCTTTTGCTGCCCAAAAAATGTGAGTTGCCCAAACTTGGGCGGGTCTGCAGCCCTCCCCCCTGGCCCGTACGACTATGCGGCAACCAAGAAGGGACGCCCGAGAATTACGCAATCTCGCTTCAGACAACAACCACACTCTAAAGCCGTGTTCTATTTAATCAAACGTTTTTGGTTTGTTTGGTCGATCAACTTTTTTCCAGCACTATTAGACTGAAATAAAAACTATGTTTTATTACTTAACGTAAATTAGTTTATTAAATTAGATCCGTGTTTATGAAATGCATGATTTAAAGGAGCTAAGAGTGGGCTATACCTTTTGTATTTTGTCATCACATGTAAGCTTATCTTCAAGATGACACATAATACGTTTGCCATGTTAAAGGCCGGGCCGAGAGGGGAGCCCATCGCTACACCATTTATATAACTTCTTCTTTTGCGTGTGAAAGCTATGTCATCACAGATATGACGCCGCCTTCATTTTGCGAAGGACCTTGACGACGCGTCGGTGTGACGTTTTAGATTCGCGCATAGTTATCAGCGAGAAGTATTTTATAAAAGCAGTAGAGGACTTTTTCGGTGTTTGTATAGCCTCGTCTGAACACTCCGGGGGGGGGGGGGGGGGGGTTGAAGAATTCTCGAATGCCGTCCTCTGTTGCTTATATATTACAAGAGTCCACCGAAATTTATGAAATTGAAAATAAAATAATCGCACAAATTCACTTGGTGGAATCAAATAAATCTTCCTAAGCTTTATTTAAACTTAAATGTTCTAAATTTGCACACTTTCTTTGCCAGTTTACGTACACGAACAGCTCCTTTTAAATGTTACGCATTGCTGACGCATGACTCGTCACCAGTCTTCTCTTATGAGGAAAAATGGTAGGCGTGGGGAGTGATGGGAAGGAGACCCATCATCCATCGGGTTTTGCCACTTTCTCATAGGACAGATAGCAGAGTCAGTTACTGACACGCGCAAAAAATAGGATGAAGTACGTGTGGACCTATCACTTAACGACTATCAGCATGCCAATATTAAAGGGCAAAAAGGTCAAACTTCCTGTATTGATATAAAAATATCAATAAGTGTCTGGCCGTTCAGAATTAACGTGTAATCATGCAAAGCACCATCTGCAATATTCGCTTTCTCAGTAGAGGTGTTTAGATTGAAGGAAAATCCGAATAATTGTTAACTATTGTTAGCGTTTCTAAAAATCGCATAAGGAGTCCATAACAGGACATAAAAGGTGTTAGAGGCACTTGAAACCGGTCAGTTACAAAATGCGAAGAACAAAGCCACCAAGGAAAGTGATGGCACAGAACAACCCAAGGCCTCCCGGGAAAAGTTTAACGGATTTGATGCACGATTTAGAGCTTTTATACCCAAATGGATATGGGACGGTTTACAGCATGGACAATGCACAAGAACTGCTAGACAAGAGGATACAGAAATTGATGAAAACAAATGGAACTCTGCATGAGGTATTGTTGGCTTAGAAATAAGCAAAGTTGCTAAAATTTACTATATACGAAACAACAGAACAAGGACTTTCAGTCATGTTCATTTTCTTGCCTTAGTTTTAGAGTCGTTTATATTTTTTGAAAGGGGAACCAAATAACTGCTTCCGCCAGTTTCCACGAATCGCTCACTGCATGACAAGAGTGATTTTGAACGCGGAAGTAAAACCATTGAGGCAAAACACCAAAGTTTTTTTGTCACCAAGGCACCTTGCGCTAGGTTTTCTTAACGTCCTAAAGCTTGAAAAACAAAAAACTGCTCTTCGGGCGAATGAAGCTGAACGGAGCTTATCCCGTTAAAACATTCGTCGCTTCAATTTTTGCCGGGTTTTGCTTCATTTTGCTGCCGTTGGATCTCCAAGCATGTTAAGAAAAACGCGGTAATCAGGAAACTTGCCTGTGTCAGGCGCTAAAGCGGAAGTGCATGATGCACACGAGCAACAGCTTCCCTCTTAGCTTCCAAGAATCGCTCACTGACAGGAGGTGATTTTGAACACGGAAGTAATTATTCAAGCTTTTACGTACGTGACGGCATGGAGATTTATAACGTATAAAATGAACAGAACTGCGGGGAAATGCTGTTTGTTTATGCTTAAATTATTTCTGTGTCCGGCGCTGATAATGTTCTGATACCCGCTTTGACAAAGAGTTTCACATTTTCAAACAACAAGTTTGGTATGAGAAAGGAAATTATAGCAATTAAAACTCTGTAACAGTTACTTTATGTTCTGTATGTTTATAGTTTAGCCAGGGGCTTGCATTGAACTTTGCTCGCCGTTTCCACCTACTGAGATATCTGTCAGTTTTCCACATCAGTCGATATAAACCTCAAACTCACACTGCAATGCCTCGTTCACACCGAAACTAAAGCACGCTCTTTAGTTTAAACTAGTTTTAAGGACGTTCACGCTAATTGTTTGTGCGCTCCGTTACTGCGCACGGAATTCGTCACGCCACGTCATCCATCGAGCGCGCGCGCTGAGAAAAAACAAAGGGCCAGGAGCCGTTTCCTAGCTTTGCTGGTAGTTTACTCTCTTAATATAAATGGTCGGTGACCCCTTTATTTTTTTTCATTAATTGATTTTATTTACAATTCTCGGCAGACTGTCAAAAAATGTACAAAAGATCAATGTGGGAAGTTTAAAATTTTTGACGTTTTCTGCCCACAGGACATCGAATCCTGCCATCTTCTGATCTTGAGGCTGTTAGGCGTGTGGAAATGTGGTCGCTAAATGCGAATTTTTCTTTAAGGAACCACGCCAATTGAATAAATTAACTTTACAACATTTGACAGAGATACGTTCATTTCAAAAATTTATCTGTAATATTTTTGTGCTCACAAACACTGTAGCCGTATCCGCTAACAAAGCGCGAGTTTTCAGATTTAGGCTGTTCTTCTGGGCATGTTATCTCCAAAACGAAGTCGGTGACCCCCAATTTTTTTTACATTTCTGACATCAGAATCAATCAATGGTAGAAAATTTTTGCGCGAACGTCCTTAAAGTCGCTATTCGATTTACCAAAGCGCCTGGAGTAATTTGAGTCGGTTCATGGCGATTCACGTCTTCATGGCCTAATGGAGCTATTTCTTATCCAGGGATATGAGAGGATTTTAAACGATCTGAAGAAATCTCGTGACCGACGACACATTTTGAAAGAATATTACTTGAAAGTGAAGGATATTCTTCAGGAAACTGAGGCGATAAGTGAAGAAGAAAAGAGAGATTTCCTATCTGGAGCTGAAGAATGTATTGCAGACCTACAAAACAGGCGCTACACCATACTCATTGCTGGTAAGATGGGCGAGGGTCTCATATATTCTGTCTTAGGAACTATTTGGGAGGGGGGAGGGGTTGGGGAGTGGGTGGTTAAGGCTTAAGTAAAAAATTCGATGTCTTGATGTCTTCGATGTTTTGATGAAAATTACCCACAACTGAAAATTTTACGCCAGTAAGTATATGGGAGAGATTTTATGTCAGGCGGTGAGTTTGAAAAAATTGAAATTGCTCGCTCCTATACAAACCTTTCTCAACTCAATACCTCTTTAGAGCTATGAGCTTGGTCAGGCTTGGTACATTGTAGGGCGGATTCGCCGGCGCCTTTGACGCAACCATGATCCGAGTTTAGTTTGTTAAGCTCTTTCTATTCCTGTTGAAAATACTTCTCCAAAGTTTCTTCCTTTTATATTTACGTAACTGGTTTGTCGCGTGACTTTTGTGGAGCGGCTTTCAACTGAGTGTCAAAAGCAATTATGCGTTTGCTTTGGTTTTGCTTAGTGACTGGCTTAAAAATCTTGAGCCCCCTTTTGACCAATCAGAATAAAGCCTCTTTGTGTCGGCAACGTGTAATTACTTCGATATTTGATTGTAACACTGGATTGTCTCCGTCATTTGTGATTGGCCAAAGTAATTACTTTGTTTTTGGTTTCACGACACTCTAAAAGGTCCATCAAAATGTTACTTTTTATCATGAACCGTTGTAATATTTTTTTATAATTTTTCGATTATTACAGGGGAGACCAGTGCCGGAAAAAGCAGTCTTATTAACCTCTTATTGAATGACCATGTTCTACCGACCTGCATCACGCAAAACACGCACACCATCTGCGAAATATCGTACGGACCAAGGAAAGAAGCTGTGGTACACTTCTCTGAAGACAGTAGTAAACCTCCTCGCACGCTGAAGGAGAACGAGTTTGAAAAGATCAAAGAGTACATTGAAAGGCCGGTAGAGGATGATAACTGGTGCCAGAGAATAGAGATCAAGATACCCAATAAACTTCTGGAGGTAAAAATACAGCTTTCGTGTATATGTTGTGGTTTAATTTGATATTTGGTTTAAAATGTTTTAAACCAGTTTGATTTTCATTTCTTATTGTCTCATGTTGATTAGCATAATCTGAAACAAAGTGAAATCAACATCAAACTGGTTTAAAAAATTTTAAACCAAGGATAAATTTAAACCACAGCATATACAACAATGGCCGTGATTGAGCTTCGCTTATTTAGGGAAGGGGCGCTTATTTGAGGTTACGTAGCCCTCTTGGGACCATCATAACATACTCCTAGTCGCTTCACGTTACTGAAGCTGGGATAATAGCTAGCTCAGCGCCTTCTTTTACTCTGCTAACTGTTGATATCAAGACCAGAGCTCATACAGCTCTTTCTGTTTTTCTCCTAACAATCTTTAATTCTTTATTTCTGTTGTGTTCCTGTCATTTACCGAGTACTGTTATGAACTCCAAACCATTGCAAAGATAATCCAAAAAAGGTCGATGCCTAACGATTTTTCCGCGGTCATTTCACTTTTACCACTCTTTGCCATGTTTTTTTTGTCCAGGGGGGTGTGGTGATTGTAGACAGTCCAGGTGTGGGTGACCAGGAGCATGTTAGCGAGATAGTCTTGACATATTTGCCACAAGCCTACGCTTTCATCTACGTTATCAACAGTCCAAATGCTGGAGGATTACAGGAGGACAGGGTAAGTTGGAAGCAAAACGTTAAAACAATTATGCACCTAATCTGCGTTGAACTTGTACACCTCCTGGGGAATTATCTTGTGCAAACAAGGCAAAATAATTTTGAATTGCCTCCCTGCATCCTAAAATAAAAATCAAATCAAATCAAATCCCTGAAGAAGTCAAGCCGTGCTTGACGAAATAAAACCATAGTTAAATAATCCCAACCGTACGGTCAGTCTTTCTGTTTTCAGTTCTTTTATTTCGCTACATTTGTTGATAAGATCCAACCAGGATCCGGTTCCTTTGCATTGTCCGTTTGCCCTTTCAAAAATATACAGTGTTAATGCCGGTGAGGCATGTTTCCCGGTGGCGTGGTAAACATTCGAATCAACACTTAAGAAAATTTATATGCTATCATCCATTTTCATTATTTTTTTTACTGCGTCACCACCTGGATGGAATCCAGAGTCCTTTGGTATTCTGACATTCCTCCACTGCACCACCGCGATGATCCGCCAAGCGCCCGAAAAATTCAATACTATATTACATTGTGCACATGGTGTATATCGCGTATATGGTGTATCGCTGGTCTAAGTGTGAATCTAACTTATAGGCCTAATAATCGCCTTAGCTAGGCCAAATTTCATCTAAAATATGGCTTAGCCATGACGAAAAGTTGCGTTACAAATGATGGGATCTGCCATTTACGAAAGGGAAATAGGCACCTGTGAACTGTTAAGGCAACCTGGCATAGAAAATACTGAATTAAAGTGAGAGGAAAAAAATTCAGGGCTTCAACGGGATTCGTGACCTCCGCGATGAGCGAGGTCAATTTATTGAATTCACATTTTCCCGCGACGAGTGAAATGATATAAAGTCATTCATATGCGAACATGCGGATGAAGATAAAAGTAAGAGATGATCTTCGCAGTGAATTTCCAATTTAAGCAGTTGGAAAAAAGAATCCTGAAAAAATTCAGGGCTTCAACGGAATTCGAACCCATGACCTCCTTGTCACTTTATAGTTGGAAATTGGGATAACGCCCAGGGATATGTATCACTCTAACCGGTGAATTAAATTCAATTTTTTAGAGTTGCAAATATCAAGTAATTCTGTAAAAGCGTCTTTCAAGTTTGCTGGACCCAAGATATGGAAATCTGTGCCCCCTGAAATTAGTTCCTTTAGAATGGAATGGAAATGTCATCTTTTGATTAATCAAAGCTGAATTCTCTGCTGGTTAATGCTCAGTAAAATAATCTGGCTCCCTCCTGCTTTCAACTTGCCTTATTTTACTTATCCTACTAATTAACATTAATCGTTCAGCATATCGGAAGGGGAAAGAGGTTGATTCTATCTATGTTTATGCTTCCATTATTTGTTTACTTAGCTATGGCGGTGTCCAACTAGAAAGCTCTGCTCCTTTGGACACTGCACACCTATTAACTGTCTACATTATGGCTTAATTTCATTCTTCTTCTTTTTTATTTATAATATAAATATTGTATAAATGCTTTGGATAGTATAAATAAAAATTGAATTTCGACTCTTGGGGTGCAGCGCTCGCTTGCTATTTTTTTCAGCTCTTGCGTATCCTGAAAGAGTGGAAAAGATTGTACAAAGGAGAGAAACGTTGTGGTATCACTGCCGAGTCTGCTCTGTTTGTCTGCAATAAGTGGGACCAAGTTAACCAAAGCGAAAAAGAAGCTCTTCAGGAACACATCATTGTGAAACTGAGAGAAACGATCCGCGAACTTGATGAAAAATGCCAAGTTATTAAAATATCGGTGACAAAAGCAGATGAAGTGCTGAAGAGGTTTGACGAAATTATGAGAGATGATCTGAATGGTCTAATCAACGGACTCCAACGTCTTCTGCCAATTTGTATCGAGAGTAAAACAAAATACTTCTACTGGTAAGAATAAATAACGAATCATTCGTAAAAAGAGTCTTTAAAAATTACAAGCGAAAATTAATTTCATCAAATGAAAGCATCTTTGATGGGGTGCATCTTCATGTCTCCGTAATATACGAATAGCTTTGGAAACCCAATAACTCAAGTATACCTGGGAATACCTGCCGGGTATGTGCGGATTTTCAAACACTTGTTATAAACGTCTTTTTTTTTTTAAATTCTTGGAGATGCAGATCTCAAGGAAAACATTTCGGTCTTCTCAAGAATCCTTTACGATCGATCACGTGAGTTAAAAATTTTATCAAGCTTCGTGACTTTCGGATAATCTTTGCTGCAAAACAGTATGAAACCATTAAAATGAAACAAAACCTGCCTTTCTTTCATCCTGAATACATCCCGTGAGTTTCCGACTCTGTTTGCTTGATAGCGTCATTATTGTTGTGACAAATTCTGGAAAAACGATGTTCACATGACCATGAAGCGACCGTTAAAATCACATCATCGCTGACAGGACGCTCGCAAACACAAAACCACGTGACAATTTTTTACAGATCACGTGTTAAGAATCGAACTGCTTCGAATTCAAATTTCTAACCGCAGCTTTACCACTCTAGTGATTTTGATAATAGTATGGACCCGTAAACTGGTTTAAAATTCTTTATTTAAATTAAACATGTAATTGTTTAAAAGACTATTCTTTGCTTAATATAAACAGGTGGATTAGTGGTGAGCTCTGCAACTTGTCGGATCAAGCGAAAGGTGAAATGCGAAATGCCAATCGGAGCAGAGAAGAACGAATCAAGGCTCGTGAAGAACTTGAAGGGAAACTGGAAAAACTCAAACAAGGAATTCCAGTCCGAGACATTGAAGACGCAAAATCCAATCACGTCGAAAGCATAATTCAAAACATGACATCTTACTTACAATCAGATGAAGTAAGAAGTGCGTTATGTATATGGTCAGACAAGGACCTGCCTCACATTGACGATTGTCATAAAACAAATGCCATGAAGATCAAAGAGATCTGCAGTAAATGTATTAAAGAACGATTCCAATCTTTTCTTCAAAACTGGGAAAACAGGGAAAAGCTTTTTACGAACGCACATCTAGAACTCGAGGGACTATTCCAACAAGGTTTCTGTGATGTTGAGAAAGACATCCGTGATATTGATCATGTTCTCGTCGGTGACAGTACGGGTGATGAGTTTGTGCAGTTTGAGAATCGTCCTGGCGGCCTGCGCTCACCTTCAGACCCAAGAATGAAGAAATTCCTAGTATTGACTCTAGGAATTTTCATGCCAGTTTTGATTCCCGTTGGCCTGGCAGCAGGAGTTCTTTCTGCGCCTGTGTTTGGTTACCTGGTCATCGATAAGCATCTCAAGGAAAGACACCTGAAGAACAATTCCATTCAAGCCCTAACAGAAATGTCCACAGAGTTTCTCGAGGCTTTCATCAAGGAGGTTCCAAATTATGTCCGAGACAAATTCTCGGAGGAGACGAATCGTATTGCCAACATAAAGAGATGCCATCAAAAACTTATTGCCAAATATGAACAGAGATGCAAGGATCTCACGCGAAGCGAAGGTGAAGAAAATGATATAGCGACACTGGAAAAGTACGGCCAATTTTATGAGGAACTGCAGGAGATGAAACAAAACCTGATGTTTGATGCCATCCAAAATGGTATACAGGTGATGTCTTGCCAAATCGATTTCAGAAGAGTTCGACTTTGCAACCATGGAGAAGAACTAGGTGGAGGCAGCTACGGCAAAGTCTACAAAGGAAAATTCGCCCCACCGGGGCATGGACGAAAAGATGTTGCTGTCAAAAAGCTTCGAGAAGCTCCGCATCCATCAAACGTGTCAATGTTCCTTCGCGAAGCAGAGATGTTAAAGTAAGTATGTCAATTTAAACCCTAGTAAGTTATAAGTAGGCCGTGAAACCCTCGATGAATGGAGTTTATGATGTGCATTTAATCATTATAGCTTAACTGTACGGATTTAGATGTTATGTAGCACTTAACACTGAAACGTTCTTCCCATTGCCAGTCAAGTCCCGGCTAAATCTACCTTCAACTACTAGCACGAAAATGGAGATTTACGTAAAATTAAAGTTGACTTAAACCTTCTGAAAGTTGGTTAACTAACTTTACGCTATGAATTAAAGCTTGTTAAAGTTACTTAAATGTTTAAATGCATTTACTCAAGCTTTAATTATGAGTGTAAAGCTGGCATAAAGGTCAGCTTTAAAAAACTGAAAGGGGGCGTAAAGGAGCTCAAAGGGGACGATTACGCCAGCTTTAAGTTGGCCTTACACCGCAGTAAAGTTATATTTTCATGCTGTGTAGCTACAGCCTTGTTAAAAATCATTCCATATGCATTTTGCCCCTCGCCACACCTGCATGTGCAATGTTAATAAAACACTTTCATCTAACACAAGTTTGCATTTTACGATTTCCCAATATTGAAAGGGGTGCTGACACTCTGTAGGTATTACGGGCTGTTTCGGGAGAAAAACAAAATTCTTCCGGGAATCTGAAGATTTTTCCGTGAATCGGGAGACTTGGAAAATTTTCCGAGAAACACGAAGTAATGAAGTTAAAATTTCGGGAATTTTGAGATTTTTGGGGGAATTTCTCCCAAATATTCGGGACGATATTCCAGATTTTCGGGAGGACTTTTATTTACACACGGTACTGCTCAAACAGCGTTTGTTAGAGCTGTCACCCCCCGTATTGAGAAAGGCAACCAATGGCAATGTTAACACTGATTACCAGAATGCAATAAGACATATTATTATCCATATACTTGGCCAAATTGATCGTCAAAACACACGCTGTGCGGGTCGCAACGGCCCTGAAGCTGATTGGTTCACGCGATAAATTTAAACCAATCAGATTACGTTCAGACCGTTTGAAACGGGAAAACCATCTAGGTGCGTACGAGCGAACAGCAAGCTTTGAAGTTGAGTTTCACACAAAACGCATAGTTCTCAGAGAGAAAAATCGGTCTACTTGTTATAAATGGGAAGAATACAGACAAAAAATTCGGATTTAGACTTGAAGATAGGCTAGAAGCAAGAGCACGATCCAGAAGAAACAAAGAAAGCAAGTTCTTGTCGTCTTTACAAGAGAAACGTCGTTCACTCGATTGAAGTACTGCGGGAATTTTACACCGACGATCAACTGGAAATTGTAAGTTCGTTAAATATTATGATTATCTATGAGTTCTTAACTCATTCGCGATTATTTTCAGAGACTTTGTAGCTATATCGGCAAAGTTCTGCACCTGTTCAGAACATATCGGTCCGGCTTTTAGTTATAAGATTTTCAACACTGTTTTTCAGCGCGAAGTTCTTGCTTGTATTCTTGAAAACGTTATTAAATTTGTGAGTCATCAGGATGTTATTTGGCCTTGTATATTGATAATAATGACGTTAACATGACTTTTATCGGGAATATAATGTTTATTGGCACCCTTGTAGTGTCATGTGCGGCCCGAGCGCGAAGGGCGAGCGTCGCGGGCGCCAATAAACAATAATCCCTCAAAAAGTCATGTTAATTCCCTATTAAAGACACCAGTTGTCGGAGACAAACATGTATTTTGGCAAGGGACGTATTATGAGCTGCATCGGGCTGTGGTGTACACGTCTTTTGCAAAGATGATTCCATTCCAACAAGATCATTCTTTACACAGGAAACTGGAGCACAAGCATATTGTCGCCTTCTATGGAGTGGCCATGGAAGTCGAAAATTACAACCTGCTTTCCTTATTACTTGTCTTCGACTTGTGCACTGGAAGTCTCAAGGACGTCATCTTCAAAAACGACAACTGCATTCCTTGGAAGACTTCGAGCGCGGCGCCCAACACACTGCAGTGGACCAAGCAGATCTTAGATGCGCTAATATTTATTCACAGCAAGGAAGTTGTTCACCGGGATCTCAAGCTGGACAACATTCTAGTGAGTTATCCAGCAGGAATAAAGCGAATAATATGAAACATAAAATAAAAATATTTAGCCAAATACGTGAAAAATGAGAAACTAGGGCCTAACACAGGGTTAAGTAACGTGTTTGCAATTATGAATTTTAAATGAGAGAGGTGGCCTTTCATGGACTGTTTTACATTCATAATATTTGGAACAAATTTTTCACAGTTAAAGCTAGCGCTGATTTCCAAATCTCATCTGTAGATGTCACGACACGGGCACATCAAAGTGGCAGATCTGGGCTTGGCCCAATCTAAAGACAGAATCACGGGAACCGTATGTGGAACAGTCCTGTACATGGCGCCTGAAGTCATCGAAGGCAAATCGTACTGCACGAAGGTGGACCTGTACAGCTTCGCTTTCGTCATGTGGGAGATGTGGTTCGGTAAAAGAGCTTTCTCTGAGCTAAGTTACCTGAATCTAAGCCGAGGCGAATTCCTTCGTCGAATTAAAGAGGAGAATTATCGGCCTCAGACACCCAGAAGGGATAGGAGATGCACACGCTATGCTCCTCCAGAACAGTGGACGGATGTCATGGAATCCTCTTGGCAAACCGAACCAGGCTCGAGAAAATCTGCGAAAGCATGTAAAGACTTAATTAAGGAAATTAAGAATCAGCACGTAGAGTAAGCTACAGGCGTTTTTATTTTCGAATGCAAATATAGTACTATTTCACGAGCGCACGTCAGATATCATAATTAGATATACAATACAGTAATAATTATAAGGTGGATTGCCAACTGACGAAGCACGTAGCCGAGTTGGTTATAATAATCTCATATCGCACCTACAAGCCTGAGTCTAATAATTGTTCTACAAGAAACAATAACAAAAAATCTAGTAAATACTATAAATATTTTGTAAAAAGAAGACCGGAATAGTTTTGCACACCACGTGTTAGCCTGCCGTCTTTCTTCGCTACCGGCCCGGGGAACGAAGAGAGACGGCTTTATTCGCAGGCTAACCAAGTGTCGGACATGGTGCAATGGCTGATATCCAGTAGTCGTTAAGCCAATCACAGTTTCGAACATTATTCAATAGTCCAGAACATTTTCAATAATATAAGATCGTACATGAAACTCTATACATTACTACTCCGTTTGATTACTTAGCTGCGGTACAGCCAATAAAAGTCCCCCATTTGTGCTGGTCTAAAATAAAAACTGTTTTGTATCTATACACCAAAATATTGACTGAATTGTTTAAAGCTTGCTCCCGATGGGCGGTTTTAGGTAGTCCTCCCAGCCGCACAACAAGTCGGCTACAATGTTCAGTCTATCTTGCCCCCACACCACGGACCCATCGTTCACTTGATAACTTGGAACTCCACAAAGTCCGGCTTCGAATGCTCTAAATAAAGGAAGGAAATAAAGTGACCGTTAGGACGTTAGAACCCTGGGCGGGTCACTGGTCACTGGCCACTGAACCCTCACAGCACCGCCGCGGAATTCAATGGTAGGCGAAACCCTGTGCTGGACCAGTATCCCATTCAGGGGTCGACAAGGGGCAGTAGAAATACTCCAAGGCGCATATTGCTGATGGGCCACTAGGCTCGAAAGGAGAATTTACATTTATTATATTTATTATTGGCCTCATTTTTTTTGCGTGTTTATGGACCTCGACTTTGTCTCGGTCCATAAACACGCAAAAAACTTGGCCAATATCCAGCCATCCTGACCTCACGCTTGGTCAATAACCCATATATATATATTTATAAGCCTGGGCCAAACAAGAACGACTCGCTAAGAGCTGAAGGATAAGAGCTGCAACAGAGTTTTCTCAGCTCTCAGCGCGCATAGACCAAACAACATTAACACCAGTAAACTCTCGACGACTACTAAGTATCTCTCTCAGTTACTGAGAGAGTTAAAGTTTAGTATATCACCGCGTTATTAAAAAAACTTCATCTCGCTAACCTTTCAGTGTTCTTTCGCAGCTGATCTTTAACTTGATGATCTTGAGTCGCTGCTACTAACGCCTCGCCATCAAACCCAGCTTCAGTAAGAATTGAAGACAAAACCTAAAACAACATGCGTATCCACTAGTCAACTCCATTTGCGGTAATTAATTATCATTAAAGATGCAAATTCGCTGTTAATTCTAAATTTTCAAGCCTTAGCCCTTCCTTGGAGCAAATTGCCAAATTACAGTCGGATCTCAGGGTTGTTTATATACGACATAAACTGTTGTAAACGACCATCTAACGGCTACCAGGGAACGATGGCCGGTGATTCCTTGCGCCTTCACGCATTGGAAACATTTTCTCGAGTGAAATACCGCAACACCTCGCGAATATAGAGGTAGGTTATACTACGGGAGGGGTAGCTAATTAACCACTTGCGAGAGTTCTGGGGTTTTAATGTAAAAGTACCTGTGAATCACCAATGTCCTTATCATATCGCCAGCCAGCTTCATCTGAAAAGAAAAACGTCGTAAAATTTGGAAATCTAGTTTTTTCAGGAGGGCATATTAATTTTTGCTTTTGATCTATAGGCAAAACATATTTGCCAAACTTCCCAAAGAGGTACAAAAGGTTCGTGACATGTAGTAAGTTAATTATACGCTATTGCACTAACAATGTAAGACCAAAAGGGGCGTATAAAGATGTACTATCACTGTCAAATACAAAATAGCTTAATATGCACACATTGCGTGCCTACGTTTTCAATACTTTTCATTGGTACCACTTACAAATGGTTTGACGCAATCGGTCGTCAGTGTTTACAAGAGATACTCTTAGTGGAAGAATGGAACGGAATGGAAAATGAGATGTGAACTGGAATTCAACCCCACGATACTTTGCCCAGTCAAGGAGATCTTTTTGTCCATACTTCCTCTTTGCTTCACTGGCTGCTCGCATTGGAACCTACAAAAACAATAGAGACCTTATACAAGTGGAGAGACGTTATACAAGTGGAAGAGGACGAGATTTGTCTTCCCGTTTTTGCAGTGCGTTTTACCTTTTTTTTACCAGCAAAGTAAGTATGGCTATTTTTATTCAAAGCATTTAAGGTCATCCCCGTTTATTTTCGTTTGTCGTCGAATGCGTTTCCTGATTTTGGGTCGGTCGTGCAGAAAAGAAAAAAAAGGCCCCCAAAAGAACGTTGAAAAGAGTCTAATGGGCGAAGGCAGCAACAAGTGAAGAGTTTGAATTGTGTTTGCATATTTTCCTCCGACACGGGCGGAAACCCGTAGTTTTCTCTGGCAAAACGATGTATATATTTCAGATTAAAAAGTGCAAAATGTTTGACTGGGTCAAATTACCTCGTAACTTATTTTTAAACGACGAGAAAATTTGGGTCGGTCGGAGGACGTTACACGGGGAACAAAGGGGACGGCCTAAGCCCTTTTCTAAATGACGTCTATCGTGTTTTCCCGCCGTGAAATTCACGCGTCCGCACTACCTTAGTGTTGAAAGATCTCGTCTGTGAACAACAGCAGTTTAGTATATCCCAGCGCTGGACAAACTTTGCTAATATCACTGTCAACGTTTCCTCAATTTGCAGGATAATATATAGATTTAAGTTAAACAAACGGTGGCCTAAATGGTACTATTGGTAGAGTGCACTGGACTAATGTTATGGATGATTAGCTCGGCAGCTTTATGAGCAAATTTTACCGTTTTCATAAGCAGTGCAGAGTGTGTACAAAGGTTAGTCAAGTTTGAAAGAAAAAGAATGATCCATTCAGTACAAACTTTAGACCTGAGAGACATTTTTAGAGGTGTGGTCCTAGAGAAAATCCATGGATGTACCATCCCAATGAAGGGTCACTGGAATTTCAAAGGAACTGCAGCAAACATGACATTTCTGTCAAACCGTGTTCCTGACCGAAACAATTGTTACAAAACTTAAAGTTTTCGGTTCATCTGCTGACACCGCAATTTGGTTCATATTTGACTTTTAAGCCAAAAATTAGACTACGAGCAGTCCTTTTTCTCTTCATCCATCGAGTGCGGCCAGTTTTTCGCTTCGCGCTCGACGGACTAAGAAAAAAAAGTGACTGCTCGTAGTCTAGGCAAAAATCAGCTGAAATTAACGTGAGAATGGCTCCGGAGTCAACTCATGTCGAAACAATCACCACTGAGCGATTCACGGCAAGCGCGATTTTTTTTATGCAACGTTTTTTCGTCTATGCTTGTTTTTTGTGTGTAATAAGTGCTAGTTTGTGTGTGAACAAACAAAAAATTTATAAGGAAAAAAAGATGTCGAAACCATCACCATTTGAGCGATTTACGACTATCGTGATTTTTGAAAGTTTTTTTGTTTTCAAAAGTTGGACAAATCAGTTGAAATTAACGTGGGGATGGTCCTGCAGTCTGGTCATGTCGAAAACATTGCAAAAAGAGCGACTCGAGGCAATCGCAATTTTTTGGAGAAAAAAATTAAGACTATTACTTTTAAAGTGCTTACCACTGGTGTTCCTATCTTCTGAAACAATGCACCAACCACAATTGGTACCCATTCCACTTCAACTGAAACTGGATGAACTTCTGATAGTAATTTGGGAATCTGGGGTACAAAGAAGATGGGTGAGACAGATTTTCATGGCCTTACCTACGTTTCATTTTAGAGGAAAATTCTGTGCCCCACCAAAAGATACTATTTTTGTAACAGATTGTTTTTCCCATAATTTTCTGTTCAAGTGGAAAAACCTATTGCTGACTGGTTGAAGAGAAATGAAAGTGGAACCTAAAGGGGATGGGGAGGGGGGGGGGACGACAGAGTATACAGAAAAAGGGAGCTGGTGGGAATAACATAGCAATCTGCTGAGTCCCACTCTGTGGCTGCAATGTACATACCAGAGGAAAATGATTTCAGAAAGCTTATCTTCTGGAAAGTTACTTTATCATCTTGCATGATTGTTTAGAATGGCATGAGGTATGAAATTAATACTGGAGTCCTGGTGGGGATTACTCGACTTGTGTTTGGGTATAGGGGTGCCGCTGGGGGTTCCTAAAACCATTACTAGGATTTTTTGTATTTCATTTGATAATTTTCTCAAACTGCCCATTGCTTCAAAAGACAAATGTTGAGAGTAGTTAATTATTGTGAAAGATTAATTAATCAACATGACACGAGCGTGGGACAAAGAAAAATTCTGAGTCCCCGACAGGAATCGAACCCATGACCTCCCGAACACCGGGCGGGCGCTCTATCAACTGAGCTACGAGAACTCCTGGCCATGGAGAGCTAGGTCATTTTTACTGAGTTCTTATGTGACACGCGTCCCGCATACTGCTACTGCAAGTATGCAATACTGCAATTAATGTCGCTATCATCATGAGTTCTAGAAATGAGAGTGATGGCAAATTTTCAGCTCGGTAAATTTAATGTGAAAGATTTATTAATCAACATGGTTAACATAGTTAATTATTGTATTGTAACATGGACCCACACCTGCATTGCTGGTGGTTGTAACATTAAAAAGCTACCTGTGTTGAGCCAATGTAGCTCCAAGGACTGGAAAAGTCATGATAGATTGTCAGCTTGGCTTTCTTAGGCTCATTTGGGGTTGGATAAAATCGTGCAGGAGCTGCTGTTTGATTTCCTAGGGCTCTCTCAACAAAGTGAAGATGATCAACACCAAAGAATAGTTCATCATTCACCCAGAAACTGGCAAAAACAGGACAAGAACGTAATTCAACTACGGTAATTACAATGGAAACCTTAATTCGCATATGCAAAGACTGCTCTTTGTAGTATGTTCCCAATAGGACAGTTATTTCTGTAGAAGCAGCCATGTTTTATACGGGTTTAAGATAATTCTACTTACCTGGGTACACCGAAGGAACCTCTGTCTAAAGCTTCTTGGGTATTCTGAAGAAGTTTCTGTTTTCCAACACCATTAATCATCTCCTCAACATTGATATTCCATCCAACAGATGAGGCACTTTCTTGTAAAACACTGTTCTCACGTACATCTGCATGGCATTAATTTAGAAAGCTGTAATGTTTATGATTCTCACAAACTTACCATGCAATGTTATATTTTTTATCTATAAAATTCATTGCCTTTGTATGATACAGAGTTTCTAGTAATCTTAAATTCCAACTTTATCTTCGGACAAGCAGCTCTTAAATTTTGCTTGTCTATAGGGGGCACTTGCGGGAGGCACGGTGGCCTAATGGTTGTATAGCTGGCTGGACTCTGGATTGGATGGTCCAAGTTTGAGCCCTGGCCAGCGAATTGTGTAGTGTTCTTGGGCACGAGTTGGACACTTAAAGTGCACCTAACCCCCAAATAATTTTTCGCTAAAATACACCCTTGTACCTTTTCGAAACACATTTTACCTTTCGTTTCTCCTTTTCACCAAATTCTGGCTATTTATAGCATTCAAAACTGTGCATCATTTGTTCCATGACCGAGTCAGAAGGGGCGTGGGTCTATTCTTGATTTGACGTCACAAACTGATTTGCATCGCATCAAGTCTTTGTAAACATGAATGAATAGAGGGGGTAAGTTTCTAAAGAAACTGTGGTGCTGCGTCAGTGGGAAGTATAACAATATAATTTGGTTTCATCAACTGGGTTGATAATGTGAATTGGCCACCATAAAGAGATTCAAGAGCTGACGTTACGAGCATTAGCCCTTCGTCAGAGCGAATCCTTCGCTCCTAACGCTCGAAATGTCAGCCCTTGAATCTCTTTACGGTGGCCAATTCACATTATCAACCCAGTTGATGAAACCAACTTACTTTGTAAACATGCATGCAAATCAGTTTGTGACGTCAAATCAAGAATAGGCCCACGCCCCTTCTGACTCGGTCGTGGAACAAACGACGCACAGTTTTCTGTAACTTTTGGATATATACTATATTAATAAATAGCCAGAATTTGGTGAAAAAGAGAAACGAAAGTTGCAATATTGCATTTCGAACTGGTGCAAAGGTATGTTTTAGCGAAAAAAATATTTTGGGGTTAGGTGCACTTTAACTCTCACAGTAGCTCTCTCCTTCCAGGTGTATAAATGGGTACCAGCAACTAATGCTACAGTGCTTGCATGCTTATATGGTTGACTTTTTTTAGTAGACAACTTGCCAGGGGACCTGCCCATCAGGCCAGTGAGCATGAAAACCTACTTACAACTGCCTAGGCTCGATTTCCGCCGCTTTCTTGAGTCCAGTCTTTGTTCCTCTCCGGTTCCCGAACAGTGGCTGGTAATCAAGCCTAGCAACTGCTGACGTTTCACTGCCTACTTGATTGTAATTGTCGCCAGTTACTCCAGTCTTAACAATCAGCTTGCGAAAAACAAGTTCACTTGCCCTGCAAAGATATCTCAGTACTTGCCACAGTTGACTGGATGGCACTTTTTTCAAACTCTGCGATAAACTGTGACAAAATAGGTAATAGGTACTTAACATAACATTAATGAATTCGTTGAACATTATGAACATACCTTTATTTTGAACCCAGTAAGCACCAAACAGCTTGTGTGTTAATGGTATGCACATACTCTCGTTAAGGTGGGCTGCTGCAGCTAAGAGACGCATTGGATTCAGTGTTTTCATTGGATGTTCTGATGGAGCTGTACCGTCAATTCCAAAGTGAAGTCTCGTTCTCTCCAAATCTAAAATGAAGAGACCTTAAATATTTATAAACCTCACCACAAGCTGAATTCAACTGTAGCTGCAAGACTATTTAGTCTTTTGGGGTCTTTTTGTGGCCAAAAGACAAGGTTTTCAATCCTTATTGCCAGGCACCTTAACTAAGCTTGCACTCACATCTGTGGAAATACACCCCAGAATAGGATGCTTTTAAAACTTTTTCCTCAAACTGCTCCAATCCCCCTACGCCCACCCACACTCCTTCTTCAGGGTTAACCCCACCTAAAGTAGAAAACATGCTTAGAACAGTGAATTATTGTTTACCATCTTTCGCTATCTTTACTTTAGCACCACTCATAGCATCATAAGCAGATCCTGCTGAACCTTGTGGTGCCTTTGTTCCCTTGTACAGGCCACCTGATAAAACATTAACATATAAGATTACCATACAATCAGTTTGTGTGGGACTACTTAATAGATATTAGGGTGACCTCATGATGCTTGTTAT
This sequence comes from Blastomussa wellsi, assembly GCA_947652115.1. Taxonomy (NCBI): domain Eukaryota; kingdom Metazoa; phylum Cnidaria; class Anthozoa; order Scleractinia; family Plerogyridae; genus Blastomussa; species Blastomussa wellsi. The sequence continues at coordinate 2,173,109 of OX393570.1, read as the reverse complement.
AATAAAATAATTTAGTTTGGCAAAAGATCTCCCCGTGGATCAGCAAGATCTCAGAAAGATCTATCAAAATCATGGCTGCCACATCACAGCAAGATCTTGACTGACCCTTGTAACAATTTTGTTGGGGATATAGTGCTGAGGTTAATATTAAAAGCTGCAATTTAGTTAAAACAGTATAAATTTTCACTCCAATTTTCACACAGCCAAAAAGCAAGAAGCAGAATATATTTAGGTGACAATTAGCACAAGAGGGATTGATTTTTGACCAAAATATGCCTCGGTTTACAAAATCCATGTAATTTGGCAAGCACAAATACACATTGAATACCACAAGGTCACATGAGAACTTCCCTTTAATTACATAGAGTCAAATGAATAGACCTTTGCATATATTTGAATATGTAGTTCTAGAAACTCTTTAAACTCATTTACCTAAAGAAGAAATTGGAAATTCGCAGTTGGGGGTGGGGGGTCAAAACCAAAAAAAAATGAAATCTATGAAGCTTAATTGGAATTTTCAGAGCGGCAGGGTTGGGGGTCTCAGAGGAAATCCCTTCCACGGATCAAATCCATGGTATGGATTTTATGGAACATATACTACACAATGTAGCTTGATTTTATGTAATTTTTGACTTAAACCATATAGTACATGTATTAGTTTGTTTGATGAGCAACTTTTGAATAAATGCTAATTAAACAGTGAATTATTTAAACAATGGCTTTTAGACAACTGCCCCACATTATGTCATAAACTAAGGGATCAAGCGACTTAGATTGAAAACCACAAAACTGACCTGCGCTTTAGAATGAATGTATGTGTGGGTGGTCTTTAAACTCTTACTAGTGTCTGGTGCCAAAATTGTTCGAATGGCTACAGGAAAAAAACTAAGTCGGGATCTTCTTTATCTACCAGGGTCAAATTTGTGACACCAATTAGTGTGGAAAACGCTAGAACCTCGAACTCATGACACTAATGCACCTATCAATGTTAAGCTGCTAGGGAAGAGGCCGGACATAGGTGGAGCATTTGAACTGAGCTGAGATTCTCTGTTCAAATGCCCTACCCCAGGCAGGGCATTTGTAGTAACTAAAAGTCAATAAAATGTATCAAACGGCCAAGTCTCCACTACAGGACGATAACTACTGTCAAATTCCCAACCTATGCCGGGCCTCCCCCCCCCCCCCACCGGCTTAACATTGATAGGCGCATAACGTAATGCACCTATCAATGTTAGGCCCGAGGGGGGGGGGGGGGTCAGACTACCCACAGGACATTGACTGTGAGGTTTGTCCCCAGGGTGGGGATTTTGATCAGAAATTTTGACATGGCCGCCATTCTTAATAGTGGAGAAGTAGAAGATTTTTATACTTTTGGCCAATTATGTTTTCCCGGGGTTGGGGAATTTGACTTATCTTTTCAGAAAATGTCAAAATCCCCACCCTATGCTCGACATCCCCCCTCCCCCACCCCTCCGGCTTAACATTGACAGGTGAATTTCCTCACCAGGAATTTAGTAATATAAATTTGTATTTGTGTTCACATCACATAATATTTTGATCAGTTGCTCAGTCCATGTATCAACAAAAGAATTCGACACCCGCAAGAAACGTTCTTGAGTGGGAGTAAAAACTTTGCTCGCGTGAGTTCGCATGGTGCTATGTACTTACCTAAAAGCACGGGTTTCCAAAGAATTTTCGCCCCATTTCGGCGTGCAACACCTTCTATTAGTCTACTCGCCATGTAGGCAAATGGACAAACAACATCGTAGTAAAATACAACTTGTTTCATGGCTAATTTTCATTTATTCTGAATGTCCTTCTGAAAATCCTTCTGATAGTTGGAAAGTTGTTGAGTCGTACGCTTCAAAGTTGCTACTGCATTCAGTCAGCGGTTACAACTTGAAGTTTGTCACGTTAATTAAAAATCCAAGTCACGGAATGTCACGCTAATCTTCGTCCATTTTTCGTCCGAAAAGACAGCCAGGTATGATTTAAAATTTTCTCTTTCTAAAGGGTGTTTCACTCTTGGAGTATATTTGATGAACACATGTACTGTCGGCAATTCAGGAGGATCGACGAACGTCGAAATGTCATGACCCTGGGTGTCCGGGACGGACATGTAAGCGGCGATGAAGACTCCAACACAATTAAAACACAACGTATTTATTCCAAAACCAGCGGCAATTTGCACCTCTCAAATGGGATTAACAGGTCGAAACCTAGCGAAACCTTGCGAAACCTTGAAAAACCTGTAATAACCTACGGAAGCGAAAATTATGCGACAAATTACTTGAGAAACAAAACGGTGAATTACACAAAGACGTTTACAACTTACCATATGAAAGGGCAACCTAAAAAGCGAAATTTCACAAGCGGGGAAATCACAAAATGCGTTGGTTTACACGAGCGTTTCTTTTCACAAGCGAATCTTCCACGTGCGAGCAACAAGGCATCACGGTATGCTTACGTCATTTAAGAACTGGAACGGACTGGACTACTTGTTGAGGATCAGCCTCAACATCCCGGGGGGTAGGGCTGAACTGACGATAACTAAGAAATTTAAACATAGCTTAAGTGTTCAACGTTCAACGGTCCATAATGCGGACTTATTCAATGTTTAGTGTTCAGGAATGTCAATGTTCACAGTGTTCACATCTCCTTTCTCTTTATTATGTCGCTTCCTCAAGAAGGCACAACTTTGTCACGGGCCGAAGAAGTCTTGAACTCTTTGTCCTCACTTCAGCAGTGCGCACATGCAAATCTTCACCCGGGAACACCTTCGTCACACGACCCAACAACCAACGGCACCTAGGCACGGTGTTGTCCACAACAAGAACTAGATCGTTCACTGCCAAGTTCCGTTTGTTCAGTAGCCACTTGTGGCGTTGCTGCAATGTAGGAACGTATTCTCGAATCCATCGAGACCAAAAGCAATTAGCAATGAACTGGGCATGTCTCCATTGTTTGCGCGAGTACAGATCTTCTTTAGCGAAGACTCCGGGCGGTACAAAAAGGTTTCGGCGTTGTAGAAGAAGATGGTTCGGGGTGAGGGGCTCTAAGTCATTTGGGTCTTCACTAGAGGGACAAATGGGACGACTGTTCAAGATTGAGGTAACTTCAGCAAACACTGTACGCAACGTCTCCAAACCAACCAGCGCGTTCTGACTACCGAGAACAGCCTTCATAGCTTTCCTGACACTTCTAATGAGCCTTTCCCACACTCCTGACATGTGACTGGCGGCTGGTGGCTGAAAGCGCCACTCAGGCAGTGGGCAACTGTACCATTCTACTTCACGAGAATGTAACTCATTCTTGATACGTTCCTCGTTCAAATCTTGAACTGCCAGGCGAAGTTCCTTCTCAGCACCAGTAAAATTCGTGCCGTTATCTGACCATATCTCCTTTGGACAGCCACGAACTGAGATGAATCGAACCAAGGCTTGGATAAATGTGTCCGTTTCAAGTGAACTGACATCTTCAATGTGTACAGCTCGGCTATTGAAACAAACAAATATGCAGCCATACACTTTCACTGTACTGCGACCTCGCTTCACGTAAAACGGTCCAAAGAAATCCAGACCCGTGTATGTGAAAGGGGGCTGATAAGGTACCAGCCTCTCTTTGGGAAGATCAGCCATAACTTGTTGCAGAGGAGGCGCGTTGCGTCTACGGCAGCTCACACAACTGCTTAAGACTTGACGTACGAGAGACCTTCCCCTCAAGATCCAGAAGTACTGACGGATTGTGGACAGGACATGTTCACGACCTGCATGACCCAGTACATGGTGGTAGTAGCGAACTATTAACTCGGACACGTGATGAGACTTTGGAAGAATCATCGGGTGTGCAGCTTCGAAGGCAATTGGCGCTCGGTGAATTCTACCTCCCACACGCATGACATCATCAACCAAGACTGGACTGAGATTAGCCAACTTGCTCTGACGTTTCACTTGTTTGCCTTCCTTTAAACACAAGTACTCTTCCTGGAAGTGTTGGCGCTGGACTAACCGTACGATTTCTTGACTTGCTCGATGCAGCTCTACCAGCTTGAGCGTAGTCGACTTAAGATACTCTGGAACCCTCTTCGCAAAACGCAGCACCCATGACATCACTCTTAGTAAACGAGACCACGATGAATAGCGTTGCAACAAAGGGTCATTTGAGGCGGACATAACAGTTTGCGTTTTCCTTATCTCCATCTCGTCATCTTGGAGATCTTCAACAGGTACATTCGGCCATGTTTGTTCAGGTTCCCAGAGGAATTTTGGACCTGACCACCAGCGACATTCAGTGTGAAAATACTGAGCACCGACACCTCGTGAACCATCATCAGCAGGGTTCAGAACACCGGGGATGTGATGCCACTGTTCTGGGGAACTTGTTTCATGGATTTCGGTCACGCGATTGGCGACAAAGGTTTGAAAGCGCCTTGTTTCGTTTTTGATGTACTGCAAGGATGTCATCGAGTCAGACCAGAAGAAGGTTTGATCGACATTCAGATCAAGTTCCTGTAATATTAGCTTGCTCAGACGGGCTGCTAATACCGCAGCTTGAAGCTCAAGGCGAGGGATAGTCCACTCCCTGATGGGTGCATTGCGAGTTTTTCCCATGACAAAGCAACAATGAACCACTCCTTTCTCATCCACAAAGCGCAAGTATGATACAGCTGCGTAACCACGTCTGGATGCATCAGCAAAGTTGTGAAGCTGGATGGTAAACGGATTCTCTAGCGACTTGATCTTGTAACACCTCGGGATGCCAATAGTGATGACATGTGGTAACTCTTCCAACCAACGTTGCCATTGTGAAAGGTATGGTTCTGGGATTTCTTGATCCCAAGGCAGTTTGTCTCTCCAGAGCTCTTGTAGCAGAATCTTGGCGGAGAACACAAATGGCGAAAGGAATCCTAGCGGGTCAAACAGGGAGCTTACGACGGAGAGTACTCCTCGTTTGGTGGGCGGTTTTGCTGCTTGTACGGCTTTAAACTTGAAGACATCAGACTGGGCATCCCAGTACACGCCCAACGCTCTTTCCAATGGTAACTGGTCTAGATCCAAGTCAAGCAATGGATTTGCTCTCAACTCTGGCGGAATGGATTGCAATACCTCTCGGCTATTGCTAGCGAACTTTGTGAGACGGAAGCCTCCTTCCTTTAGCAACTTGGTTAGTTCAGATGCCAAATGGACAGCCTGTTCTGTACTCGAAACAGACTTTAACACGTCGTCAACATAAAAGTTCCTACGAACCGTCTTGATGACTTCAGGTGAGTAATTTTCTTCGTTTTCTTGTGCTGTCATGCTCAATGCTTTGTTGGCGCAACAGGGCGAAGACTTGGCACCAAAGATGTGGACCAACATTTTGTAGTCTTCTGGTGGGTCATTGATACTACCAGGCCACCACAAGAATCTCAGCGCATCGGTGTCACTTTGCGTTACATTAGTCTGATAGAACATACCCTCAATGTCTGCGGAAAAGGCAATTTCTTCTTCACGGAAACGGATTAAGACACCAGTCAGGTCATTTGTAAGACAAGGTCCTTGTAACAGCTGATCATTTAAAGAGGTCCCATTGAACCTCGCGGCTGCATCAAACACTACCCTCACTTTACCCGGCTTGTTTGGGTTGGTTACCGGATGGTGGGGAATGTACCAGGTGATATCGCTGACGGTGGCAGCTTCTTCTTTGCTCAGCTTTCTAGCGTACCCTTTAACCACACAATCTTGGATCACGGTTCTGTATTTAAACTCCAGCTCCGGGTCACGACGGAAGCGCTTCCTCAAGCACTGTAATCTTGCTTCAGCTAGAGCTCGATTGTAAGGAAGTACAGGACTTTCATCCCTCCACAGCAGGCCCATCTGGTAATGACCATCTAGCAGGTTGATTGAGTTGTCGATAAGCTTTAGGGCTCTTCGATCTTCCACGGACAATGGTTTGGTTTCGGTCCTTGCGGTACCATATGATTCAATCTTCCAGAATTCCTCGAGCTGGTTGTCAAGTGAGACATCTTCACCACTGATCAGATTAACTTGTCCCTTCTTGTAGGACTGAACATTTGAGGAGCCACCGAGTATGCTCCAACCAAGACACGACTTGATAGCAAGCGGTTCATTGCGGTTCCCCTTTCTTACATCAAGAGGAACGAACACTTCTTGAATGTTAGTACCGAGTAGGATAGAAATCTTCTTCCTTTCCACTTCTGGGAAAGACACTTCCTGTAAATGTGGCCATTGTTCTACAGATCTTGTCACCTTCGTATGTTTCAAGGGGATGGTGAGATCCTTTACTGCCCATGCAGAGTTGACAGTGATCACATGGTTATCACCTTGATTGTCTAATGACGCGATTTTAAAGTCTACCTTCATTCCCTCTTCTTCAACATCAGTATTGTTCACTGTCGTAAGTGAAAGCTTGCTAGCTGACCCAGTAATGTTCAACAGTTTCACGAGAGATGGGTCAATCATGGTGATATCAGACCCTGAATCAATTAGGCCATATGTGGTAATTTCGCAGCCAGCATCGCTCATTACTCTCACTGGAATCACTTGAAGTAACACATCTGAGGAGTCAGCAGGTGCACTGATGGGGCAAGTAGAAGTGTTGCAAGATGTACCTTGGTCAGGCGTCAAGTCCTGATTGACTTCATTGTTTTGGTTCACAGCTCCTTGAGCAACCTCTTGCTTAGGCTCAATAAAGTGCAACAATGTGTGGTGTGCCTTTCCACAGCCTTCCACTTTACAGCGTGTTACCGACTTGCACTTTCTCGAGTTGTGTAAAGATGAACTGATGCAGTTAAAACATATCTTGTGCTGCTTGACAAAGTCATTGCGTTCCTTGGGAGATTTAGATTTGAATGCCCCACACTGGTACAGGCGATGGGGCTGACGACACAATGGGCAAAGCTCACTCTTGGCCGATGTCATGTTGACAAAGAAGGGGGGTTTAGGAGAGACAGGCGGCTTGCCCTTAGGCTTGACTTTGGTGACTGCGTTCTCACGACTTCCTCCACTAAAGAAAGGATGGTTCAAGACATATGCTCGTTCTTTGAGGAAGTCCACCACATCCTTGAAGGTTGGCATGGCATGACCTTGACCCTCTAGACGCTTCAATCGTTCAGCAAATTTGGCTTGCATCCACTTAGGGAGTCGCATGACAACTTTCTCGAGGTTGCTTGCATTCATTTCATTTAAGTAGCCCATTGACTCTAGGGTATCATAGGTAACTTGAGCCATATCTGCATATTGCTGCAAGCTGTCCTTGTCATTAGGTTGAATGACAAGTCCCTTGGTGAGGGACTCCACAGATGCTCTCACGACTTGAAATGGTTGACCAAATCGGTCCTCTAATGTCTTTAGGGCCTTTGCCAAACCACCTGGCAAAGGCTCATACCTCTGGACTGCAAGAAGTGCAGGTCCTTCAAGAAACTGTAACAGGCGGGTCATTTTGACAGTATCTTCTAGCGGTTTTGTCTCTACCAGTTGCTTGAACCTCTGGCGAAAGGCTGGGTACTGTTGTGGTGATCCATCGAACCTTTGGACTTGAACATGAGGGAGATCATGGGAAGCACTCATTCTTTCCATTGACGACATTATAGCTACAAGACTTTCATTCACAGTTGCACTAGACACATTACGTGTGATAGTAGGGGTCGTATTGTCACAGATTACAGAAATCGACGGTCGTGACTTGCATTCATTTTGGCGATCAACTTTGTTAGGATTAGACACACAACTCTCATCAACAGCTGGCTTGAATTGCAGTTTTGGAACCACAATGGGATTACTAAAACAGATTCCTCCAGTAGCACGCACAGAGTTAGTAGTTGCAGGATTTTCTACAGCAGGTGTAGATGTGAGAGGTGGATTTGTAACTGGCATAGACACAGGAGTAAAGCTACTAGTAACTGCTGAAGACGAGGAAACAACTGGCACTTCATTACATTGCATCAGATTACCTTTCATACAAGATTCTTTAATTTTGGGAGACCACTTAATACCTTCTTGTTCAGGGGTCTGTTCAGACATTTCTTGTCCTGCCAGGTAGACTTCAAGTTTGGCCAGTTCTGCCTGATCTCTTGCGGCCACAACCTCCTTCTCAGCTTCCAATTTGGTTAGTTCTAGTCTCTGATGCAGTTCCAACTGTGTTCGTTGTATTTCCATCTCAACCCTTCTCACCTCTAGTTCAACTGTTCTTCTGCCTCTTTCTTCAGCTTGTTGTTGCAGTAATGCTGCCCTTGCAGCGAGGACTTTAGCTTCACGGGCTTTAGAACTTGATACACTCACTCTCGAGGCATTACTCCTTCCAGTTCTCACGGATTCCGGAGGGGAATGCTTCTCTTTCTCTTTAAATTCCTCCGTCACTTGTTGATTAAAGAATTCGGCGGCCTTAATTACGAATTGTTCAATCTTCTCATTAAAAGATTGTACCCTCACGCGTTGAGACTCACGGTCGCTCAAAACACTCTGATATTTTTCGCATGAACTGTCAAGCAATTCATCATATTTGTCACAACATGCACAGTATTGATCCCAGGCCGTATTGAGCTGCGTTTGCTGAGATCGTACTTTAACAACATTTGCAAAATCCTTAAGAGTTTCGTCTAGCGAGTTGCATACCTTTGTAATGGACGATAAATGTCCCCGACGAGATCTGTCCAGCGATTCCAATCTTTCGTATAGAACTCCACACTGCGACATGACACAAATAAGCGACGGCGGTTTGATCGGCGACTCTCGCGTTGAGATTCCAAACAGCGTTAGTAAACACAAAATATTCCACAGAAGAATGCGATAACTCATATGGTTATTACTCCAATGTCCGGGACGGACATGTAAGCGGCGATGAAGACTCCAACACAATTAAAACACAACGTATTTATTCCAAAACCAGCGGCAATTTGCACCTCTCAAATGGGATTAACAGGTCGAAACCTAGCGAAACCTTGCGAAACCTTGAAAAACCTGTAATAACCTACGGAAGCGAAAATTATGCGACAAATTACTTGAGAAACAAAACGGTGAATTACACAAAGACGTTTACAACTTACCATATGAAAGGGCAACCTAAAAAGCGAAATTTCACAAGCGGGGAAATCACAAAATGCGTTGGTTTACACGAGCGTTTCTTTTCACAAGCGAATCTTCCACGTGCGAGCAACAAGGCATCACGGTATGCTTACGTCATTTAAGAACTGGAACGGACTGGACTACTTGTTGAGGATCAGCCTCAACACTGGGGCAGAAATTCCCGCCCGTTGGAATCAAGAATCCATCTGAAACTTCCTGAATACGCCGAGGTTGCGATTTAATTGCCACCACCACCTTCTGCGGCTATCAAGGGATCAACCACAAACGAAACGTCAACGGATGCGAAAAAAACATTTAATTCCGACAAGGACATCTAATCAGATGGTCTATCATGACTTTGCGTGGTACAGAGAGCAGGCATGTCAACCATCAAGATCGTTTTCTTTCACGGCACTTGCCAGCTGACTTGCCCGTTTCCTGCGTAGGAGGGGAATGAAGTTGCGGAATGAGAAGAAGCTAATCGATTGTTACACACTCACGGATACCCATTCTCTATTACAATCCAGACACAATCTGTAGAGGATATCCACGGAATCCTTCGAGAAATTTTTGTGCGCCAAATCTGCGCAATATGAGCGACCGATCACTTTCTTGTCAAGAAGCTACTGCCGAGGCGTTGGACATTCCGCAATGGTTAAGTTTGATGGTTCTGTTTTCTGTAAGTTCGTCACTTTTCCTCGCATTGGCTTTAAACTCTAATCCGTACCTAACAAGTGCAAGCGGCTACGCGGATGGCGGGGACATGTACTCTCACCAGATGGAAGCCCTCTACCTAAAGGAGCTTCTGCAAAATGGTACAACGGATCTTTGGTTCGACGAAGTTACCCTGGGCTACCCGTTTTTCCTCGCTTATCACCCGTTTCCATGTTTATTTACTTCAGGTCTGATGATCTTAACAGAATCGTAAGTGAGACACTTTTAATATTCTTTAATGTTAATCGTACCCGTAGAGAATGGAGGGTCAAAAAACTGGGGTGTGGTTTTATCAGAGGCATAAGAATTTTAATACCCCTCCGCGATACATGTGTTTTCAATCCTTTACTCCTACAACTTATTTCTGTAGCAGTTTTGTTGAAAATTAACTTTTTTAGTGTTCCAGTTTGGAGAATAATAATTTGCGAAAAAGTGTTCCCATCTGATCTGATGCTATATCGTCGACGCATCTCCATATCTCTATATCATTTCTTTATTACTAGGGCGAAGGTTTCATTACGCTCATGTTAACAGAAAGAAACTATTTTCACTTGTTTTAATATTTTCACTCTACAGGATGTTTTTAATTTCTACTTTAGTAATTGTTTCCTGTTTTTTTAAATCCTTTGGAACAATTCCAGTTTCTTAAGTTAGGTGTTAATTTAAATTGGTATAAACAAATCCTTTAAGTTTTCAAATCGACAATTGTATCGTTGTTTGATTTAAAATTGTTGTGGTTTAGAGCATGGGTGGTAGAATTCTTCTTCTGCATCTGGAAAGGAAATACCCTAGTGTTGGACCATAAAAAACAACTGACACGTCTCCTGACTTTGAATCAGAGATAATCTTTCTTGGAGGGAAATTCTAAACTGTTTGTATTCCCAAAAGATAATAGTTTATTTAGTCAATGGACTGAAGAACTGTTCAGTAACCTTCTCATTTTACTGTTGTGTCAAGAGATTACACTGATTTCACTGACAAATAGAACCTTCACTATTAGGGTGCACATTTTTCAGTAAGCTTTAATCGTTAAAGACCTTATTAACGACAAATTGTTCAAACTGGTAATTTATGAAACAGTTTAAAAGAGTTTTATGACAAAATTCACTAGCAATCACATATTTGCACGATACTGTAAAACACAGTGTGACTCAGTGGAACCTGCTTCCAAACAATATTGACTAATTAGCTGAAAATATTTTTAATCGACTGAGATCTGAAAGAGGGCCAAGACACAACAACTAAATCAGGCACATCACGTACAGTTTGTTCGTAGTCATAGGTCAGTGTAGGCATTATTACTAAATATATATACTGTGGACTATACTGTTATGGCAGCCCCTTATGATCAATGATCAGACAAGCGATAATTGTTATGAGAACTGGTCACTTTCACTCTTATAATGCAAACCAAATTGTCAGGATCAAAGCATTTATTTCATCCAAATTGAGCTTATACAGTGACATATAAATTTACTAATTAAGCCGGAAGGAAAAGCCACTTGTTTTTTCACTATCGGATTAGCGAAACAGAAGCCCAATGTTCCCTTGATAAGGTATCTGTCACTTTATTGTTAAACAGTTTTACATACTGAATAAATTACATACTACAGCGAGTAGATTACAACCTTCAGGAAGCCATAAATAATAGGGGAAAATGGAGGCTTATTTGCCACCACTGCGGCATAATAATTGGTTAAGAGTGAACTATGTCAAATAGGACGTTTCGTCATATTTGTCTGATGGATAGTGCGGTTCGAATTTGAACCCTGGATGGGCACTGCATTGTGCTCTTGGGCAAGGCACTTTACTCTAGCAATGCCTCTCTCTAGTCAGGTGTATATAGACTGAATAAATAATGCTTGGGGTAACCCTGCAATGGACTAGCGTCCAATCCAGGGGGAGTAGAAATACTCCTAGTTGCTTCATGCTAAGGTCATAGGTGTATGAGCCGGGGGTCCGGGCGGCTGCAGCCCCCCAGTGTGGAAACTTTTCGACATTTTTCGGGCAAAACGTTCAGGATTCGGGCAACAGCAGTTGCAATATTTGGGCGGTTGTATACATGTTCAATGCTAACACATTCAGAAATTGTGTAATTGTTTTTCGGGCAGGGAAGGTACAGCCCCTCCAAGTCTGAAGTTGCCTGTATGCCTATGGCTATATGCAGACTTTACTATTAAACCTTACTGTATTGTAGGTTTGTCAGCCCCCTCTTATTGTTCCGATGGATGTTTGTCCTTCTCCTATCGACTATGCCCTGGTCGTGGTTTGTTGGTCTGCGCAAGATTGGAATGACACAGCTGGAGGCGACCATGGCTGCCCTTTTTGTGCATTCTATTCATAGTTGGCGAAAGTTTGGACTGGAACTGGATGCATTCCAGGAATATGGAATTTTTACACAGGCTTACGGAATGGCCGTATTTCCCCTCGCAGGTGATATTTTTAACAATACCCAATTCCCTCTACGAGACACACATAGAGGAAATCATGTTAGTTGTATTAAAAATTCTTTTGATGAATACAGCTACTGTCATTGAGGGTCCTAATGGGATTGGGGATAACAAATCCCATTTGCCAGCCCCAATTATGCCTAAATTTGTTTGGAAGAAAAAAACAAAAGGAGAGCAAGTGACACACTCGATCACCAACCCACAGCCTGGCTAGCATCTCATGCAGTGCACAGGCAGTGGCAGCCCTTAAGACAGTGGTAGCTGTTTGGGCCTCATAAGCACTGCATAGCCGTCAGGCAGTAATAGCAGTAAAAGTCCTTGTACACTGCCCTTTACTGCTGTGGCAAGTCTATTTCGCATATTTGATCCAAATCCCAGTCCCATTCCTATTTTTTGTTTCTAAATTCCCAGTCCCAGTCATCCAAATCCATTTTCCCAGGGAAAAATCTTCACATCACAGCTCCCATTTCAATCCTTCAGGTCCCTCATGATTCCTGCACACTTGTCTCATAGAGGGAAAGTTGCTATTATCATTTGCGACAAATATTTAAATATAACAACTTTGTTAGAGGGGGCAGTGGGGTGGGTGTGGATGAAGAACCAGTAGTGAGGGCAGTGGGGTGGGGTAGGGCAGTGGGGCTGGGTAGGTGTGGATGATGGGCAGTGGAATATTTACAAATGTTACAGCATCTTGTAATAGCATCTAGTACTCCCATGGAGGGTATGAAAACTGAGAAATTCAGACACCTGCCACCACCACCCTCCAACACCCAGTTGTCAAGTTGGAAGACGGCGGTAAGAAAACATGATAAGATAAACCAATTAGAAAGTAGACTTGCTTAGAAGTCGAGCTGTCAGAGCGCAAAGCGCGAAAGCGAGAGCGAATCTGAAGTGAGCACTTTCAAGTGGTGAAGCCACTAAAAATGACAATAAGTATGGATACTTCAAGAATAACGAAAGAAAGGCGCTCGATGCGTTTTCTTTGTGGTTTGACATTCGCTTCCCGATTCGCAAACCAGGAAGCCAGACAAAGCTCCACTGGGGCGTCTAAATCTATTTGCGCACGGACAAGCATGACCGACAGCATGGAATATAAGACTTTTCACGGAAAACATCACGTGGTATTAAATTTTATCGCACATCTGTTTATCGAGACGCTTCCGTTTTCATATCCCACGTCAAAGTGGATCTCGCACGCCGGAACCGGCGACCACCACTGGTGAAACTTTCAAGTACTGAACTGTCAAGGTATGAGAAAGATCGTGAATAAAGGTGGTGGCAAACGAGGACACATTGTTGCTCGTGACGATTTGTTGCGCGCGCAAACGCGGAAACATTTGTTGCGGACACAAAATTCAGAAACATTTTTTGTGTCTCGGACACAAAATTTGTGTCCGCAGCAATGTTGCGCGCGCGGGCAAACAGGGCAACAATGTGTCCTCCTTTGCCACCACCTTAACTACGAGCTGGATTCGATTTTTTTTTAACAAAAACACGCGTCTGTGCTCTGACCAATAAGAACTCAAATGTCCTGTCCTCGACCAATCAGAAGCAACAAGAAAAAACTCGAGGTGATCTCGATCAGTAACGCGTTTGAGCTTTCCGCCAAATGCCTTTGTTTCGAGCCTAGTCGGTTTTTAACTGCATCTGTTATAACGAACGTTTATATTTAGGTTCTTGAAGAAGAATTTTATGCTTGTGTTTTGTTTTAAATGGCCTTTTGTTTGTTTCTTCGTTTCAGTTGGGTTTTTGTATCAGTACGTTCTTCAGGGCAGTGGTTCAAGAAATGGAACAGTGCTACTTCTTGTCTTAAACTTTACCGCGCATGCGTTTTTTGGCGTCTACCTCGGTATTGTCACAGCCGTGACTGTAATGGTAGATTTGGTATCCAATCCACTTCCTTACAAAAGAAAGCTGTCTTCGCCTTCAATACAGCGCGCCTTCTATGTACACTTTATCAGCGTTTTTCTCTTATCCTGGTGGATAATTCCGTTGCTAAATAATTTCAAGTACATCGGAGGTCTTCCTTGGAAAAATGAAAGCGAAAATGGATTTGTTCTCAGAAATTTATTATCAAGTGAATTTTTTGACCACGGAAGAAAATTTCCGTTCATGACGTTGGGATTTTTAGCTGGGCTGTCTCTTATTTGTTTAACATGTCAAAAAAACGCGAAGCGGCAAAAATTATTTTTGTGGCTTGGGGCGCTGTTTTTTGTTACAATACTCCTTTTTCTCGGAAGGACGGCTTTTGGTCCACTTTACGACTTAATTCCTTTTCATAAAGAAATCGAAGTTGTTCGTTATTTGAATGGGATCCATTTTTGTGGATTACTCCTGATGGCCATCTCGTTCTCGGGCTTCCTTCGCTTCTCTTGCGCAACGGTGTGCAAAATATCAAAAGGATTCTTTAAAAGTCACTGTATCTTAGTAGTCGTTATGTTGGTAATTCCCCCAGTTTATCTCAGCTCCCAGCTTCAACAAATTAATTCTCTTTTGACGATGACCGACGTAAAGGATTTCCCTGACGGACTGAAACAAATGAAAGCGTATCCAAGCAATGGACGCGTATTGGCACAGAAAGTATTAGGTGAGTGATCGTTCTGTTTTATTTTTGCCTTGATCTTTTTCTACGTTGTCAGTGTGTTGTGTGTTTCCAAGAGCCCACAACACAGAAACGTTTTTCCCACACGGTATAGCCTGCCCCATCTCAAATTCAAAAGTATTCACGTGTAAAGTAACATTCGACCAACAAGTCAAGTTTCCTATGCGCATTGAACGTTCGTTTTCTAACTTGCCAAAACAGAGTTTACTGGTATTTGTTGTTGTAATTCTTTTCTTTGTAGTGAGCAATTCAAGTGTCTTTTGCTACTGAGATACGTTTCAAATGTGCTCACTTAACTGCCAATGTCGAAGCATTTACTCGACAAAGTGCGATTACTATTCATTCTTTTTCGTGTCAGAAACGTTCGACCCAGGGTCCTTCTTGCCAACACGCTCATGGGAGCGCATGTGGACGCAAAACGTTTCCGCGAATAAGTTTCTAGCAAGTATGATTCAAATGACTGTGTGATGAAAAACGACTTAACGATAACTAGTGGTTAAAAAATGAAGTAAAATTTATCCTCACTAAAATCTCTAAATGCCTTTATTCCAACCTTTTTACTTTGGACACTTTGTTTCGATTTTTCGGTTTACAGGCACCGGTAGTCCTTGGCGTTTAGCCGTGTTACCACGTCACAGCAAAAAACCCGGTAAGTTTCAACAGCTCACTTTTTTTAGTATATAAATTTTTAAAGACTGATATCGCCAGTTGTTCCAAGGAGAGGATAACTGATTGCCCACCAGATAAACACTGACACCCGGCTTGGGCAGGTTTTAATCTGTTTTATTCTGGTTTACTATGTTATCGGAAATTTGAGAAAAGCGAATGATTATGAATTGCTTGTTAACATGACCATAAGCTCGCTAAATTCTTACTAGGAACAACCCCTAGACAGGAAGTCAAATCAAACGAGACAAAGAAACCTGTTCCAATCCGGCGACCTTGTTCCCAGCTTTCCGCGCGAAGTAAATTGAAACTGCAAAGCAGACCATGAACTTTATTATCATCATTGTTCATTATCTCTGTTTAGGAATCCTTACCTACTCCAGAGGCTATCACGATACGTTGTCGCTCTATTACCTTGAACAGATACAGATCAACCTAGACATCACCCCTTGGCTCCCAGATATCTTGCGACTCTACAACATTCGCTTCCTTGCTACATCCGGGATAGAGGTACCCTCGCACTTCCTGGAGGCTTGTCAGCTTTGTCACCTGGCCTCTATAGATGACATTGACGTTTACGTGAGAGCGCCCCAAGAGAAGTATGGGTATTTCGAGTTTGCGCACATCCCAGGCGCTGTTGTGGGTGACTTAAAGGGCATGCGCGAGGCTGTTTCAAGATCCACTCGGATGTTTACCTACAAAGTTGTCTTTGCTGTGAATCCTTCAAAGGTCCCGCGCAACCCGACTTTCGAAATGGTTGTTTCGGATAGAAATAGACATGCCAGTTTCCTTACAAGACTTCTCTCTTCAGAAGAGTTCGAAACAAATTGGTTTGTAAATAAAAGGTCAGTTCGAGAAAAAGTGTTCTATGAAGAGGCTACGTTTGGACGCGATCCTGGACAAGTTATGTCACGAGTTCTTTATGAGGAGATTGGAAGACATTTCTACAAAGCTTGTGTCCACGTAGACGAGGAAGCTTGGAACGAGGTACACTATTTACTGCATTCTCGTCCCCAATTAGATGATACCTCGAGCGTTTGGTTTCAAAATTGTGACAGCACCCACATCCCAAACTTTGAATGAGGTAGTTGGTTAGGTTTTGGTTAATTTTGTATATTTTGTAGGTATACTTAAAAACGTCGAAATGTCACAGCCAAACTGCTGCATTTCATCCCACTTTCTTTTCAGCAAACACCAAAATGAACCCAACGAAAAACCTTAAGATAGATAGACTTGACATTTACTATTAAATAACCAAAGTCTAAAGCGCTAATAATCAGTAGTAGCAACATTAGATTGCAGCTTTGTTTGACGTGTTTCTGTAATTTGTTCGTAAGGGTAGCCAAAAAGACCTCCAAAATGATAATTTAGAGATAAAAGTTGTTTTCTCTTTTTCAGAATTTCTATCAGACTGAGCACCTTCTACTTAAAGTGACGTATCATCCCTTCTGGACATGCGCATTCCACTCGTCAGGGGATGTTACTGAACAATCACGTGATTGGCACGAGATTCCCGTGTATCACGTGACTCCGAACCTGATGAGCGTGATCCTCCCTCCAGGAGAACATCACATTATTTGCCGGTACAAAAATCCCATTTATCAGAAAGTCGGCTTTGCGTTGTTTATTGTGGTAGTTATTGCCTTATTGGTCAAAGAGTACACGTAGTCTTGCCTCACTAAGCGGAATCGTTTGTTTTATTAGCCCAACTTAACATAATCATTCCTAAACAGTGAAAAATGATAATCGCACACCGTAATATGAAGAAAATAAGCGCTCCCAAAACTAAGCCTTCCACAAAATCAGATAAATACCCCCCCCCCCCCCCACCCTCATCTCAGACTAAAAATTGTTCCAAAATATGTCATTTTCCCTAGGCAAGCCCCCTTTGTAAGAGATGTTTTGTATTTTACGTTCTCAAAGAATGCTATAAGCAACTGTAGGATCAACTGTAGGATAATCAAATTGTTCTTTTTACTATTTCATCGAATTTGAAGCATTGTAATTATTATAGTTATAGTTTATGTTTGCAGTGAAAAAAAGTATTGTCATTATTTATTTATGCAAAATTATTGAAGCGAGCTAAAATTATCAATATTTATTGGCTGTTGTTTAAATAAAGGAATCAAACAATCAATAAATCTTGTTTAATGACAGACATTTGAAAATATCCAACTGACAAACTTGCAGTTCGTTGTTTTGGAGTTTTGGGGAGAGTCTCCAAACAATCCGAAGATAAACTTGGAAGCATGGCCTTGAGAATGCGAAGCCTTGCATATGTCATTTTGATTGGATAAGAACTTATCATGTGACACTTTGTCTGGTAAAGATCATAGCAGAGGAAGTGAATGAAATGACGTGGCTGTGACCTCAAGAATGACGTCAAAGGTTTGTTTGAGGCTTAATTGTGGCCCATCACCTGTTTGCTCAGTTGGTATGGGGTCGGATTACTGTGCGGGAGGTCCTCGGTTCGATTCCCAGACCGGATCAACACTCGGGGTCTTAAAATAACTGAGGAGAAGGTGCTGCCTTTGCTGTGAAATCTGCCAATGGTTAGATGTCCCAGTCTTCTAGGATAAGGACGATAAACCGTAGGCCCCGTCTCCAGCGTTACGGTCAGCTGAGGCCGTTAAAGAACCCACACACTTATCGCAAAGAGAAGGGCACGTGGAGTTCCTGGTGTTGTGGTCTGGTCGGTTGTGATGTGAAGGTTGGGGTGGAAAAAATACTCGGTATATCAGCATAGTATTGCTAGAGGCCTAACAAGCCTCATCAACCCAAGGGTAAATAAAGGTATGACGTGATATGATCCCGGTCTCTGCAGTAGCATTATGCGACTTGGAGTATTTCTTCCTCCCCTCGCTGGACGGATTGTATCGGGTGATGTAGCAGCTCTCGTAAGGTCTCGCATGAATTGCTCGATACCCTGCGTGAAAACAATAGATCAAACAACAGGAACAATGCCCCTAGCCCCTAAAACAATAGCAACTGCTGCCAGTAGAATTACAAGCTTACGAGAGCTGCTACACTACCGATTGCATCCAGTCCATCGCAGGGTTACCCCCAGCATTAAATTTGCCGGTTGTCAAGAGTTTTACCCAAGATCACAACATAAAAGCTCGCAAACGACAAGTCGTGAGGGGTTGCAAACCTCAACAGACAAGGCTTCATGAAGAATTTGAACTTCTTTATTATAAAAATAACTTAATATGTTCACAAGAAGTCGTTCTGTACAAGTATATTGAACAAGCGCTTACAGATCAGGCGCTGCCACAAAACAGAATAAGGCGGGAATATCTCAAAGAAACACCGTTTTAAAAATTCTCCACAAATAAATCGCCAGTTAAATTCTGCCACACCATTTCAACTGTACAAGCATTGCATTTAGTGCTGACGTAATGGCTAACGTAGATTGTTTGTCTGACTAAAAATAACTAACGTTTGGCGACACCGCGGCAATACGAGACGATAAAAACCCCGAGAATCGTGACGCCATGCAAATGTGCGATGCGTTTTTCCGCGGTGTCCGTTTGGCGAAGTTATTGACGACAATCTGGTTCCCAGGTATCATTCTCCCTGGATCAGCAGTCGCGTTTCGAGGGGGCACGAGGGCTCTGGGAACGAAACTGCAGCCACGAGTGCTCGTGGCAGATTTTGATTGGACAGTGCCAGTCGGAATTAACGACGATTTCCGAAAAGAGATATTTCTTTCATTTAACACCAAACAAACACAAGATAGTCTTCGCAACTATTTACAACGTGTTGGAATGTGAGAAGTGGGCATCAAACTCCTATGAATGCTTCCTTAGTGGACGCTAAAACATCTTTTAAAAGATCACGGATAAGTGTCAAGGTAACTATATTCTGGAAATTATTATGGCTTTTAATTGTTTGGCACCAGTTTCCACGAGTTGGACGAGTTTCCTGGATCCAATACTATGGCGACCCCAGCTAGGATCCAGTGTTCCGCGGTCTTGGAGCATTTGATTGGTAAAGTGAACGAACAGCACTGCCGAGACTGCAAGAAACAATAAAACAAAGAAGTTTAAGGCAGCGATGTATTGGTTTGTGTATCTGGAAAAAAACAGCCTAAATATTTCAAATCTTTCATTTGTAATCCGTCTCAATCTTCTCCATCCTTAACCATCTCTGTTCCTTTTTGGTTTAATATCACCCCTTTGGTGTTTTTCTTCTTTAGTAAAAAAAGCGAAAACAAATTCTTGTAATAAACGCTCGTCCAAATGTATGTCTGAAGCACTGAACTTTCCTTATCTCAGGTTTCTCCAAAAAAAGTTTCTTTGTACATAATAGCTTGTTATTTACATTTCACCATAAACGATAAAGGAATCAATACGCGCGAGACTCATGTGAATTGAATATGTCTATTGTTAACAGATTACAGATCTAGAATAAACACGAAACTCACTCTGTTGATAAACACAGGACAGTCGTAAACTTGCAAATCGTCTGATTCGTTTCTCTCTTCTTTCTCTTCCCCGTCAGGAATGACAGCCGAAACAAAGAGGTCTGGTAACTGTAATATCGCAGACCTGGTCAGCGGAGGGAGAAAAAGAATTCCCAAATTTCATTTCAGTCAAGTGCTAGCTTTCATTCGGTGAAAGTACAGTACTGTTCAATAACTTTCAATGGACCTTATTCGTTTGGGCAGCTTCTTTCCCCATTTCAGACCATGTGATAAAATTTCTGAGAATTCTTGCTTTTAAATTTTCAAATAGCCATGTGTAAATGAATGAAGACTTTTTAAATGGATGAAAGAACATTGCTGCAAAAAGGTCTATAAAACCGATACACAACAGGGTTTCGTACATGGAGTACACCGAGTTGCCTTTCGTCTCTGTTTTAAGTCGAGTCCTCACTCAAAACTATTGATATGAAAATGAGTTTGATTTACGTGAAAATGAGCATGTAGACAAAACACATTTTCATATGAATGGCTTCGCACGAAGACGCGTTTTAACACAGAGGCAATTGGCCTATTTAGAAAATAGGGTAAAGGCGATTTCCGCTGCTTATAATTTTAAATATATTAGCTGTTTTATCTATTGTTCATTTTTCATCGCTTTCGCCGTCAGGATCAGTCTGCCGTTTATAGTTTACCTTAATATCCCGCACTGGACACAACATACGAGTTGAACTTACGTTGGCTCCACGAGGTACTCTTTATCAAGGTCCAGCGAGGCACCCTCAATATAAAGCCCACTCACAACCAGGCCTTGCTCGGACTCATCGCTACTCTCGTCACGTGACAAGTAGGACTTTGCCAGCGAACAATGGAGTTTCACCTGTGAAGATTTCAGCAAGACGTTATACAAATTATTTTCAACACAGAGATAGACTTCGGTGCTTTTTTGTTAAACGTCATTCACGACCGACAAGAAAGGATATAAAGAAGAAGAATCACTGTGGCCTTCTCAAATCATTGATTAGATCACATTACCTCGTCCACGCTACACCCGACCATTGCTGCTTTCTCGTGTTTAAGTGACGCCATCAGTGCTCCAGGATTGGCCAGGCCACCAAGCCAGACAGAGGTCAGCTGACCACGACCCACTAAGGGCTCAGAGTTTGGATTTGGAACAATACCACGCCGAACCCACTCACTGAGTTGCTTGTGACGCCGACTAAGATCTGTAACGCGAAAAAAAACGCGTTGCAAGTTCGAATGTGCATACAGCCGAAAAACAACTGGAGTTATCATGTTCTACTAGTCCTATGACTTTCGTGTCTCCAATAATTTTACGTGGCCAGAATCGTAAGTTCTAGTGTTAATACTCATGCCTGTACAAAGAAAACTAATTTCTGCAAATTACAATTTTGTCACTTTACCTTTCAGCCAGGATGTTAGACTGTTGGGGGAGGGCTGACAATCGGGATGTAACCAATCACTGGGCACAAATTCTTCCTGGAGCGCATCAACAACGGATGCTAGGGATGGTGGGATTGCAGGCGATCCTCCTAAGACACACTGTTCCAGGATTTGCAAAGAGTGTCGGATGTGGTACAGAAGGCAGTTAAACCACTGGCATTCCTGAGAAGGAAAAAATAGATTTCAACATAATTAGCCAATAGGCCATTTTGCTAATGACGTTATTTTAAAGCGCCATTCCCTTGTGGGGGTAAAAAGTGATCACGCGGCCAAAAATGGGCTCATTAATTCAGTAAATAGATCAAATTTTGCCCCAGCATTAGAAAAATGGTGTATCCCAAATTCACCATTTTTCCTCCCAAAGGCGTGGTGGCCTAAGGATCAATGCGCTGGACTCCAGGTTGAGTGGTCCGGGTTGGAGCTCTGGCCGGGGCACTGCGTTGTGTTCTTGGGCAAGACACTTTACTCTCACAGTGCCTCTCTCCACCCAGGTGTATAAATGGGTGTCGGCGAAGTTACTGCCAGGGTATTGCCTTGCTATGGACTAACATCCCATCCAGGGGCAGTACAGATACTCCTAGTAGCTTGATGTAGAAACCGAGCCTAATGGGCTACTAGGTTCGCACGCAGACGTCCTTTGAATGTTGTGCCATATAAGGGTCACGCGGCTCGAGAAACATTAAAGTACAAAACACAATGAGCTAGACGAAAAGTTATGGCCTTTTTTTACCTGCAATGATAATCTTATCTTTGTACCTTTTGCAAAACGTAACCCATAGACTCCGACAAGCGGTCTTCTGAGCCGGCAGTACTACCGGACTCTGAATAAACAGACAATGCACGCAGCTGAGACAGCACGCGTGGAAGAAGCTGAGTGACGGGCATGGCTCCGCCCCCTTCTATTTTTAGAAGTGTGGGAAGCTGTTCAAGACACAGGTCCATTGATGCACGCAAACGAGGCATGTTGACCATGAGACCAAGCGAGGGTTCTTGCGCAAGCGCAGTGGTGTGATTGATGTCTCGATGGAGCTTGTCGAGTTTACGAATGAATTCCGAAGCACTGCAAAGTTAACAAAAACGTTAATGTTAACAGGAGTGAACTAAACTGAGTTTCAAACCAGCAATATTACAAATGAAACGCGGAATAACTACGAAGAGTATATTTGACACATTCAATCTTGATTCTTGTTCGTTATCAAAAAGGAACACCACAAAGCTGGCAAACTCAGAATTGTTTTATTCAAGTCTCAAGTCAAAACTGTTGTTTATTCCTTTTAGTTCTGAAATAGAAAAATAAATTATTTTTACTAATGACTTAGCTTTGCTTTTAATGTAAGTTCTAAGAATGGCTCTTATTGGAGTTCTCAGCGGTTTGACATACAAACGAGGCTAACGGGTCATTGTGCATTGTGTTGTCCGATGTTTTGACCCTTTCGCCTCGTTCGCATGCTGTCTTTACAAAAGAATATATTATCGCAGGCTCAACTTCAATAACAGCTATTTGATCATACATAAAAAAGAATTCACGGTTGGGATAAAACTCTTACCGCGATTCGTTATATTCTCGCTCCACACTAGAGTCTAGACCCAGGGCCTTCACTGCACTCATGTCCGCGTCCTCTGTTCCAGTCTTTTCGTTAAACCATTTGCTGTACTCGGTCGGATCCACATTGGCCGGTGGTACAGGGAGGCTAACAGAGCCTAGGGCGAGTGACGAGTGCTGCTGAAGCGCGGTCTCTTTAATCACGTGACGTGTCTGGATTTCAACGTAGCGGCAGTCCCACGGGTCAGTAACCTTCCCGCCATAAACTCCCTTCGAGAATAACAGTGCAATGAGTGATATTTTTCTTATATGCCTTAAAAGAAAAAGCTCTTATGACATTATCTAAAGAACATCTTAAGAGACGCGGCGGGCGGATTATAGATTAAACAGTTCTGTTTGGAATCAACTTGCAAATAACATTATGACGAGAAAAAAAGACGTTCGTTAGACAGAGAAATGCATGTTCTTTCGCTTATAGAAAACGAGGGCGAGTAGCCTAATTGTTTTAGTAGAAATCTAAAGGATTGCATTCCAAAAGCTACCACTTTATGTAAAGCGAAAAATCAAGAAAAATCTTGCCTTCAAGGAGAAACGCGCGCGCGATTGTTTTCTATCGGTGAATAGAAAACAGTCGGAGAACCAATCAGATTCAAGCATTTCCAATAGAACACAGCTAAGTTTCTACTAATGACTATTAAAAACGCACCAAGAAAAGAAAGGACAAAAAAACTCAGTGTAAGTTATTTACAATCTTACCTGAGCAATAACATCAGCAAGGGCCTTTAACTGTGACACCCCTAGGCCCTCTTCCTTTGTGGCCCAACTGGTCACAAGCTCAAATGACGTCAGCAAGTCACGTGTAGACAAAGGATAGCGACCGCTGGACGCTCGCGTTCCCAGCTGATGGCGCATGAGTAGCATACTATGGTTGACGCATAAACCAAACAGAGTTGAACGGACTGCGAGGGGCTGGTCACGAGCTTGCTCCCAATACGATCGAGGAACAGCCTGTCAAAAAAAAAAACGGCGGAAATCTGCAAAACATCCAACTATGTTTTGCAAGTTAATTGACCCTTGGAGCACATCTGTTTATGCAATGCAGTAGGTATTTTAGCTTGCGAGTAGTCTCTCTGCTCTTATAGTATAAGGGCACGATACACTAGCGGCGAAGCTGCGAGCTGCGAGTAGCGTATAACGCTCTTTCACTATTTTTTGCGTTCGTCCCTAATGAATTTAAAGTAGCTACGTCATCGTTCCTGCACTTTGAAAAATTTCGCCTAAATTTTTCAAAATCGTCATTTTCAATCCGTTTCAATCTTCTCCATCCTCAGCCATCCTTGTTCCTTTTTGGTTTAGTATTACTCCTTTGGTGTTTTTCGTCCTTAGCCTTAACTATTATTTTTAGGATTCCTACATTTTAAGGGTAATTTAGGTTGTCGAAGAAATGATTCAAAATATCGTGACGTATCTCCTAAGCGCAACTCTACACTCCACGAGTTAAACACTTGGGCCACCCACAATTCCTGATATTCCAATCACTAATTTATTATAAAAAGTATGCGTAGAGGCTAGGATGCTGAGCATCGTACCTCAAGTGTGGAGGTGATGACAGTTTTCAAGTCCAGGTCCGTGGGGTTTAGGGGCTGGTATACGGGCACCTCTCTCTGTACCACGTCCCAGGCCAACTGATGGGAGAACAGCAGAAGTCCCACTGGTAAGTGATCCGCGGGCTCACAAAGCAGGAACACGCGCCACTGAGATGGAGTGGAGGAGGTTTCTAAAAACAAAAGTCAAAAGATTAGTTTCATTTCAGACACGAGAAAGGTCCCGAAGGCGTCCGATTTAAGGAGAGTTCACTGTAAATGGAGTATCGGTAGTTCGCATAGTGTGATTGGTTGCATGAGCGAACTCCTAAAAAGTTGGTGACCTGAGCGTGTCTGTCAGTGTCCCGCCTTCGGCACTGATTGATTTGTTTTCGTTTCGATTCGTGTAAAATTCGTAAACAGTTGCTGTCAGTCACTGCCAGTTTCCATCCTTGTATTTGTGTGAGTCCTGTTTAAAAAGAACGTTCGTCGGTTTGCCTATGGTCGTAATTAAGAAACAGTAAGAAAAGTATTAGTAGCTGTTAGCCTCTCTTCTTTATTCCACCCGTAAAATCATACACCTACCCGCTTGTAACTGAAGCCTGGACAATCGATTATAGAGCTGTTCAAGCCACTGGCGGGAAGCCAGTTGAAGGTTTTCTATCACCAACCAAGTGTCAGTCCGAACAGCCGTTGCTAAGGCAACATCAATGATTTCTTCCTGGCCGTGCCCCACAGATATCTGCTGGCATTGTACATTGTGACCCTGCAATTTACAACACAGCTGTATTCACATTTCCGTAAAATGGCTAAATTTGAAGGCGTGCCATTGAGGTGGGCTTGGTTGCAAAGTGTGTTACACAGCGTTATTCAAATTTAGCCTGCCTGCCACTGCAAGATAGAATACGTCCAGTCAAAGAACGTGCTGTAGTCGACCTAAGAAAATTAAAAAGCTTTTTGATCTGACAGGTTTAATGAGAAGAGAAGGTACTGTTCAGAACTATTTCTCTTACCTCCGCCATGCGCCGTATACTCGCGACTGGACTAATCTTGAATGGAGTGTTGATGGACGAGTGGTCCGGCATTACAACAAAAATAGGAATCGAGTGTTTGATACCAGAAAGGACTTCATCGAAATGCGGAGGAGACTTCTCCATCAGGTCACCAACTTCACTCTCAACAAACAAGCGCATCGCTCGTTCAAATCGGTCAGACCGCAAACAGCGAATCACCAGCAATCTGTGAAGTGCAGAGAGGGGTGCGACATCTTCTGCGCCTTCAGTTTCAATGGGCAGCGGTTGCGCTTCAGGTCGCTCGCTCCCGTACCAGTCCCTCCAGGGGCCAGGATTGGACGCGATGTGAGTGCAGATGCTATCCAATGGGCCTTTGAGGCTGGAGACAGCCAGGATTAGCTCCCAAGCCTCCTGTCCGATCCAGCTTGGCTGAAGAAGCGTGGGATCGAAGTCGGAGAGTGCAGGAACGGGGGAAGATAGCGTGCCTGGAAAACCCACGGGAGGAGAGGGTTAACCAAAATGCGAAATACTGTTCAATTTTGCAGTAGAGTTTTAGGTAAGCTTACCGGAAAGTAGAAGTGAGATTTCCTCCTGACTCAGTCCGCCTTCAGCACGTTTTTCTACTTTGTAGAGTGTAAGCAGAGAAGCGAATAGCAGACGGTGGTGTTGATCTATACTCCTGTAAGAGAACAAAAGATATAAGCCTCATTTTATGGCTTTCTCCGTCTTTGAATACTTGAAGATCAATTGGACATTCGTTTGTAAAGCCAATTCACTACTACTACTACCAGAGACTGAATAAGTCGTGAATTTTTTACAATTATTCGCAGTTCCTATGAAGACCTTATGTCCCAGCTTTAGCCTACAGTGTATGAAGACGTCGTTCGTAGGAGCGAGCTCTGAATATTATGAAATTTTGTCAAGAGAGTGGAGGTAGGCTAAAATGCGAACGAGTCCGAACCCTTCCCCCCTCTCTTCCACGCGCTTTTTAATTCAAGCGCTTGTTCACGGAAAACGCCAGTAGTACTATCTGGCTTTAAGGCTTTGCGACTGCTTAAGTTGCAACGCTAACAATACGAAGATCTGTTTCATATACTGATAGGATGTAAACAATCGCACATATAATGATAACAACACGAGAGGCATATTATACCTGCTAACATGACGGTAGAATGCTCGGCTGAGTGAGTCAATGAGCTGGTCTGACTGTGCAGGGCTTAGAGGCGTGTATTCCAAGCCAGGAGAAGGCAGTTGTACTTCAGATGGCAGGACAACTGACACTCGCTTGGCTACCTTCTTACGAGAAGGACTCCGGGATTCCTCACCTACAGAGAAAATACAGAGATCAGTTGGCCTTTTATAACACGAAGCCGTCGAGTTGCGAGTTGGAAGAAGCCATTGCCTGAATGAATCCTAGTGTCGAACCTTTCCTATGGAAATCACTTTTCTTTGAATTCCTTGTTTTCCAAATGATTCACATTTCTGTCAGTTGATCGTCCGGGTGAGAGCGTTGTGGAGAGGCGTCACCTTGTATCAAAGCAGCTATTTAAATATTTCTAATACGGATTGCAAAAGATTCATTTAACCTACCAGCAATTTTCAGAGAGCTTCGCATACCTTTTCCTTCCTCATCAACCGCTTTGATCAAAATAGTCGTTCGGGAATCCTTGGTTCCCACCGTTTTTTCACTGTCTGATTCGTATTCTAGCTTCTCGGGGGAAGGCTCGACATCCCGCCCTACCGCCGACCGGAACAGGGACAGGAAGTACCCCAGGGAGAAGCGATACTCGTGCTGCACACTGGACAAGGAGCTCAACAGGGAGAACATCATCACCGCTCGCTTGGCTAGCGGTTGGAACAGTTCGCGCAGGCGTTTCAGTCTGTTGAAGTTATTTAGTGTGTGGGTTAGACGCTGAGCGACCTGGAGTAAGAGAAAGAGTTGTCTGTCCATCACATGAACGTCATTTCAGACTTTGCTCTCTTTTAAATAAATATATCTAAGAAAAGAAATCATTTGGAATAGCTGCCAGAAACCATGTCTTTTATCTTTAAAAATGCCTTTTATCCAACATACAAATGACAGCCAACCATTCCTAGAATTTGTGCTTTTTTATTCCCAGGCTTAACGATGAGCAATTGCTACTTTCACAGTTGTGGGCGTCACCAAGTGTCCAATATGGTCACGGTTACAGTTAACTAAGGTTTTCCAGGTTATTTTGAAGTCCCACCTTATTTTGAAGTATCCATTCCAATCACAACCGAGTATTCGCTCCGACGAAGGGCTAACGCTCGAAACGTCAGCAATTGAATCTCTTTACGGTGGCCAATTGACATTATCAACCCAGTTGATAAAACCAAATTATATTGTCATACTTCCCACCGACGCAGCACCACAGTTTCTTTAGAAACTTACCCCCTCTAACATTATGGTACACTCACCTCCGACCTGCACTTGACAAGTTCAGCAATAGCCTCAGTTTCCTCCCAGATGTCTGTACCCTGCCGAGCAGTTACCAACCCCATCAGTTTGACGTCAATATTCTCCAGTAGCCTCAGTAGCTCCATCATCACCATCAAGCTTTTGCGGCTTTCCACATACAACCCAGGCTGTACGCGGTGAAAAGCCTCGATCTGGATCTCCTCGGCCAAGGCTTCTTCGTCCAGTCGGAGGTTCACTAGGGTCGTGATTGAAGACACCTCAGTGCTGAAGGCTGGACGCGAGGATCTGGATACTAGGTATAAGCGGAACTCTGGGTGGCACATGACACGACGAGAACCGAACTTCACCAGTTGAGAGTCTGGATATCAAAAAATAAAGGAAATTTGCTCAGAACTTTAATTTAAAAATATGCTATGCGCCTGTAAAATTTATACATCACGAGCATATGTAAGAAATTCTTTGCAATCAAATGCTAAACATTGTCCAATAGCTAGATGAAACGATCGATTTTGCAATACAGTCTGTGGTGCATTTATCTATTTTAAAAGCAAGTCAGCCAGGCGGAGCGATCTCGTCCATTACAAAATTGAAACTTTGTTAACAACTGGACGCAGCGAAACATATGGCGGGCTAGCAGATGAGACTGCAGAGAAGTCGCCATTACAGACAAAAAACAATTTTAATTATACGACAATCAAAATTTTCATTCAGCACCAAATCCTCTACTGCCACTTACTAGTGATGACTCAATATAAAAATCTATACGAACGAAACAAACAATAAAAACAAAATAAAAAAAATCAAAATGCAGTTTAGGGCCCAGGGTCCCCTTCTTTCCGTCCCCTGGAGCGCGAGAGAGGGACGGGAAGAGGACCCTGGGAACGAGGTTGATGAAACACCGGTCTTCATCGCACCTTGTTCAATGTCTTCACTGGGGGATGTAGTGATGTGATAAATGAGAGGCATGAAGAGCGAGTCAACATCACGATGGATATTGTACAACACCAACGCTGTCCCACTGGTAATTGCCTTTTCAATCTTCAAAATGGAAGATGGATCACTAATGACAACAAAAACAACGACAGATGAGTAAACATTTTCCCATATTTCCATCACACTGTGCGTTTTTAAGGTCCATTCCATTATCCCACCTTTCTGCTAGATCAATCTCCAGTAGGTTCTCTCCATCCTCGATGGTCCTTATTAGCTCAAGTCCCTTATTATATGGGTCCACCAGCAGAGGCACACGTTGCCATGACGACTTGGCCAGTATTGCGTTCTCTATCTTTCTAGGACCCACTCCCTTTGTAAGAAGCCTCCGCACGTGATATTCGCTCAGCAAGAGCTTGAGTACAGCCAAAGCAAACGAATCGTACTCGGTCAGTTTTGCTCGACGTAGCAACTGGTCTTTGCCAATAGAGAACATGTAATCCTCGGATCCGGCTTCCTGCTCTTCTGCTGACGGTTGAACTTTTTTCTCGCTGTCCTCTACATCTTGTTTTTCTATCTCGGCGCTCTGCGGCCTTCCTTGTTCCCCTTCTGGTTGATTTTCATCTGTCTTCGCAGCTATGGCAAGAAAACAGAATACCGTTGTTATTTATTTTGGGATTCCATTTTGGCGTCTTGCACTTCATAAAAGCTTAAAACATACAAAACGATACAAACGTCGAAAGTCAAACATTACCATTCTGCTCATCCTGTTCTTTACTTCCGTCTTCGTTTCCATTTTCATCTAACTCTCCTGCAGGTTCTTCTTGTTCGTTTTCAGACGTTTTATCACTGATGGTCCGCCCTCCGCGAAGCTTCTCCATCGAGAACACCTCTGCTCCCGCGTACGGAGCAGAGCTGTCCACAACCAGCATAACACCGCGCTCGTCCAAACACTGGGGCCAGTGCACTGTTAACATCTCACGGCGGAACGTGAACGAGTAGGGGCCTAGGTATGTGGCGAATGCAGCTGCCATGGCAACGCCACCTGCGACGGCCTCCTCCCGCGTGCTTATGGATTTAAGGAGTTGTAACCACTTCTGACGACCACTTGACAAAACCTTACACAGCGAAAACAAGCATTGGTTTTAGTTTCCCCAAAATATTTCCATTTCGGTACATGACCCCACATACCTTGAGAATGTGGGATCATTTTAAGGGCCGGTGGCCTAATGGGTAGTGCGCTGGACTCGAACGGTCCGAGTTCGATCCTTGGCCGGGGAACTGCAATGTGTTCTTAAGCAAGGCTCCTTACTCTCACAGTACTTCTCTTTACCCAGGAGTATAAATAGGGGGGGGGGGGGACCCTGCGATGGACTAGCATCCCATCCAGGGGGTAGAAATACTCCAAGTCGCTTCATACTACGGAAACCGGGATAAGTTCCGCCAGCATGGGCCACTAGGCTCGCACGTACGTAGACTTTACCTTACTCTTAGTGAAGTGAATTTTATGGAGTTATGCCACGATATGCACGACATAATCTAGGTCATTTTGTCATTTTTTACGGCGAAAAACACCAAAGAAGTAATGAAATACCAAAAATAGCCATGGTTGGTTACGATCAAGGAAGAATAAAGCGGATTACGAACGAGAAATGCGAAAAATGTTTCAAAATGCACCGTCGGTTAGAACGGTTCTATAACATCAGCGGGCCATTCAATCGCTATAAAACTCTCACCTCTTCAAAGTAAGCCGCTTGCGAGAGCTGCGAGTCTAAAGTCTCTGTTAGTTCGTACTGTCGACACTTGTCAATGGACGCTTCTTCGTAAGCTTGAGCCAAAGACTTGAGGCGTTCCTCAAGGTCCTTCAGTTTGCTATCCATGGAGGATAATTTACCCACAGCCAACTCTACTGCGGAGGACGTTTCAGAGACCTTTGAGTGTAGCGGTTTGACTTTTGATTGCATCATGCGATGGTACCTTGGAAAAGAATAATGCACACAAAATTTGAGCCAAAGCTACTGTAAAATACACAGTAAACCTAACAAATTTAAGATTAGAACTCCATTTAGCCAGTAACTAGTAGCAATGACGGGAAAACGTGTAATGGGCGTGGTAATTAAGAGCGTGGTCTAGTGGCTATTACGCTGAATTTGTAATCTTGCCACTACAAGAATTTGTCTTCGGTGTTCTCCAATACAACTCTACCGCCACCTTTTGTCTAACACCGTCTGTGAAAAAATCTTGGTCTCAACCAAATAGCGAAGATTTGTTCTGACCGTCAGCGGTTGTAATGGTACTGCTGTGGCTGCTGTTACTTACCTGACAACTCCTCTGACCCACAATAACAGGGAACCCACTGCAGCGTTGTTGGTTTTCTTCTCAAGATAATCGCCATTGAAGTGAGGTTTTTTAAGGTACGGCTCGACAACTTCCAACGTGCTCTCGGTGAGTTCCATTTCGTCGAAGACGCCTAGCTCTTCGCGAAACCTGGAATGAAGTTAGCAGAATTAACAAAATTAATGGGGTGCATTTTAAAACAAAAACTCGCCATGAGCGGCACGAAAAGAGAAATCGTTTGTTGTCAGACACTTACTTAGTCAGTCTGCTGTTCGATCAGTCTGTCAGTCAGTCATCTCCGCATACTGAATTCTCTACGTAAAGCACGTAAGTTTTACCTGTCTAAATTGGCCATCAGACGTTTAGCTCCCTTGTTCCATGTCAAGTCGGACGTGGGCGACTTAACTAGAAAAGATAAGACATGCATTTTATATAAAACAATGAAATCCACGCCTCAAAAAGCTGTTCTCTTTTCAAGATGCATCATAAGATCTTACATTATATGGTAAGTAGATGCATGCATGAAAGAGCGCTTGATTTCCGCACAGATTATTCGGAAACGAGTTAATTTATGATCCTCCGGCTCGTACCATAAATTTGCAAAACAGAAAGGAGACCAATATTTCTTCTTACGGTAGTCCAGTTACATTCTTGCATTTATTTTAAAACACATTAAAGGAAATGGGACACCGTAGAAAACCAAGTCCTGGAATAGAACCCACACTGTATAAGGAAGTAAGAACCACTCAAGAACATGTCGTCTAGTGTCATCAGTGGCCTGTTGAGCGATCACGACAAGATAGTAATGTCACGTGCCGAGGCACGGAGGCAGTCGACCCGATTGAGACAGGGAGATACAGAAGACGCCCCATGTCACCCAACGGACGCAGAGGACTGAACGGGACATTGACATTTTGCTGTGTCTGTTAACATGCCCGAAATGCTCAAGCAAGATAATCAAGCCAATTCGAATGAAATTTTAGCAAGGAAAGCGAACCATTATGCTTTTTGGTGAACTTTTCATTACGCAGCTTGAGAACTTAAAAAATCAGTAATGTAGCAGCTGTCGAAAACTGCTTTTGTTTGGCATTGTAAGCAGCTTCTACTGTTTTCAAGTCTAAGTCATTGTTTCAATTGTTTAGTCTTTTGTTTTGGGCTAGGGTATCAAACCAATCGCATTATATGTTACGAGAGCTGCTACATCACCATAAAAAATGGCTAATTTTTTCAAGTTTCAATCCACTTCCATAATGGTCATCCATAAAACCATACAAAAGTTACAAGTTTCAAAGTAGTACTATAATCTTTGGCAACAAAACTAAACCATTATTGTTGGGTTCCCACTGATATGCAAAGACAGTTCAAATGAATGAAAACACTACAGATTTGCTTGAGCCGATGTGTATACTCGCCGTACGTACCAATAATGATGATAGCGGCTAACAAATCTTCAATTTCATTATCTGGTTTCTGTAGAGCTCGTAACTCCGCCAGACCCTGGCCATCAAGGTTCTTCAGCACTCGCTTGGTGTCCGACACAACGGCTGCCGCCTTGAACACTGCACGCTCGTGCGCTATCTGGTATTCAGGGAGAGCCTGGAAAAACAGATTACTGTTAGTTACATTAAATAACGATTTAGTGGCGGGA
Organism: Blastomussa wellsi; assembly: GCA_947652115.1. Lineage (NCBI taxonomy): Eukaryota > Metazoa > Cnidaria > Anthozoa > Scleractinia > Plerogyridae > Blastomussa > Blastomussa wellsi. Next base: position 2,140,234 of record OX393570.1, on the reverse strand, counting down.
AAATAGAATTACGAGTTAGAACAAGCCTATTTGTTCGTGTAGATTTTCAGAAAATGTCAGTCAAAGTGTTCTGAGGTCAAAACCCTACGCTGAATTTGATCACGATGTGAAGCGCTCAAAGAACATCATTTAGTTTATGGTTGTTTAAAGAGTAACGAATCAATGCTATACACAATCAATCATCTCACATTCTGCATTTTACATCTTACAACGGTTTTCCTTGCCACAGGTGCCGAGCAAGATACAAGTAGTCAAAATTAAAAGAAAAGAAAATACGTTTCTTTTGTGAAGCTTGGAAAATTATGCAAGTAGACATGCCACAAGTCGACCCGGGCACATGAGTTTGACACCAGAATAGCTAAGCTCACTTCGTTCGCTAAGCACGGGCCATAAATAAGATTTAACGTCTATTACGTTAGCTACTGCTCTTCAATGTCTTTTTAACAGCCGTTAAATGTTATTTACCTTCTGCAGTTTTTGGATTCTTTCTTGTTGCCGTTTAACGTGCCTGACTTGCTCCTCAGCGATCGCTTTGTCCTTTGAAGAAAAACAATCTTTTGTAAGTCAAACAAGAAGTTCGTTAAAAATTACCAGCTAGAGCCAAAAAAACTGTTCGTTACCTGTCCAATCTGAAGTAGCAACTGAAGATTCCCCTGAAAAATAAAAACAAACAAAACGAGTTGTTATTGTTCCCTAACAGCGCGCGTTCTTATTGGCTACTTGAAAATCACATGACATCTAAATGAAACTGTTTCCCGCCAAAGTCTCTGAGCGAGCAAAATTGAAAAACCTTTGACGTTATAGGGTAATGGTGCAATTTTGTTAACCGTCTTCGTTGTGCCTTGTAACAAATCACTAAATTGTTGGTCCCTTGGGCTCCGCCTAGCGGGAACGAAGTTAACTTTTTCCTTCGGGTCCAATCACTATGTTTTAACTTTTTCAAACTGTAAAGGAATGGACAATGCCTAGCGCGCGTCCATCCAATTCGGGATGCACGCGGATAGTTGGGAGAGCACGAAGGTAGCGTAAGAGATGCTCGAGGCGCAGCCGAGAGCATCTCTAGCTACCTAAGTGCTCTCCCAACTATCCAAGCTAGCATATAGCTATGTTATAAAAAATAGTGAAGTTAATGATGACCGGTATGGACAAAACGTTTTGAATTCTGAACTGAAATCAGACGCCGCCTGCGCTACAAACCTCTTTCTTCTGTTCAAGCACCATTTTCTCGTGTCCTAGTTGAGTCTTCAGCTGTTCGGCTAGCAGAGTTCCTCGCTCGATAGTTTGCAATGCGGCCGCCATCTGCTCGTGTTCCTTCCGGAGAACTTGGTGACGCTTCTTTACCAAACATATGAACCTGAAAAACAAAAATTCAAAACACGACAATGAGATAACTATACTCGGAATTGCTTGATCAAGCGCTACAATGAAAACAGTCCTAAGTACTTTTCCCTTATAAAGTGTCTAAAGTTGTCTTAAATCGAAGGAAACACATTAGCTAACTACGAAAAACACCAAAGAGGCAGCAATAAGCCGAAAAGGAATGAGAATGGTTAGGATTAGGGAAGACTGAGACAGATTATGGAATAAAGACTGACTAGAATATTTCGGCTCTTATTTGTCAAGATACACCATCCATTTGGGAAGATGGTATGCGAGAAGGCACTTTGATGCGAAAAGACTTATCAAGCTAGAAGTCAGCTACGAACGGACTGCAAAACGGACTAAATCACATTTCTTCTATACGCCGATTGATAGTGTTTGTGCTGCTCCCCCTCCTCTATGTCACGCAACGCTCCGCAGCGTTGCGTGACAGGCGCGGAGCGTTGCGTGACAAGGGCCAGAACGGGACTGCACTTCAATACCAGCGCATTTTTTCAGGCGAACTTACCTTTCAACAAATACTTCAAAGCCAGTGTTGGTGATGTGTCCGTATGTTCCGCACTGCTCCTCACCAGAATCCTGCTGTTTTATTGCCAAGTGCATGGACGCTAACAAGTGAGCGAGGTTCTCAGTCTGTACAGGCGAGAAAATCTCTACATCTGCAGAGAATATACAAAAAAAGAAAAATGATTTTGCGCCAAGTCTTTTATAAGCGCACAGGAGCGCTATACAAACATTTGTCATCCAGATCCTGCAAATCTGTTAATGGCCAAAACACGTTATTTTCCTTTTGAAGAAAGAAACATACTGCTTCTTCTCACTCTGAACTCTGGTGATCCTTGGCCTAACACTGTATATACGCCAAGAACTTAATCTGAGCTAAACAGAAGTCAGTTTGTCTAGTATTGGGACAGCAGGGATGGCGCAGAGGTGAGAGCACACGCCTCCCGCCAATGTGGCCTGAGTTCGATTAACCAACACTTCAAAATTCCAGTTCGATCGGGAATCCGAGGACCACATGTTTATTAATCGCAAGGTTATTATGTGCAACCCTCGTAAAAAAAAGTTGATTTTTTTTATTTACGAAGGAATACGAAGTATTCAAAAGCGTGTTCAAATCGTCAAGAACTATTCCAGCTCCTTCATACAACCCAACGGTTCTTTAAATTAAATTGAGATGCAAAGCTTATAGTCCTTTCAAAAGTTACCTTTGAGGAGATGGTAGGCATGTGCCACCAAAGCTTCCTTAGACCAGTGGGGTAAAAGGACGATGGACACAGTGTTCATTAAGGCGGGAAAATCACGACAACGCTTCTGAAATCTGGGCCCCAGGGATGACACGGTCAGGACAACACGAAGGTGTTCTCTCACGGTCCTGGAAAATAGAATTCGTGTGAACAGTGACGTCTGGAGTTTAAAAAATCCTTTTTAAAGAAAACTAAACTCACCATCAACCAAACCACATGTTCAACGGTTTACACTAAAATGAAAAGTACTGTACAATACAATGCGTTCATAAACTGTATGCCTTAAGATGATAATTGTGGCGGTTTTATGGGATGAAAAATGTTTTCCCGGTAGTATTCAGAGCGACAAAAAACTGGAAAAGTAAAAAGTAAAGTCATACGTAAACGTTCGAAACGAATGCAGTTGCTTAAATTCGAATGGACAATAGAAAAAACAAGACCTAATTTAGCACATTATGTTTGATCGCTAATACAGCAAATCAACACATTCGCGGAAAATTAAAACACAAACACACAACCTGGCGACATGTGCGAAAAAGTGTGGAAGCAAGGTCAAGTCAAGGCGCGCTTTTGAACCTGATTAAGTGACCATCAGGCGCAAAATAAAGCAGAGACAATAAGACAAAAACAAAACTTGCAGAGCAGTTGGAACTTAACTTACTTGAGGAAGAAATCCCAAGCCACATCTCGTGTGTACGCGAGCCCAGCCTGTGTGACTTCTGTTCTGACGGCGTTGATTACTGAGGTTTGTTCTTCTTCGGTGAAAAGGTGAGATATTGAGGAGGACACAAGGAACTCGCTTACATGAACGAGGAAGTCTTCATCAGTTAGGTCTGATTCTGGTAGCAACAACATCAAATGCTCCCCCTGCCACATTAAAAAAACATCATTAAAAAGTTTTTTCTCCTTTTTTTGGTTGGTGGTATGATATCATTAGCCCAACCGCTGTCGGCCCGAATATTTTCAATTTGTTTCAAATAAGAAAACGCAAACTGATACAAATTTTCTGCTTTGCACACTAGCGCAAAATTGAGTAACATTTTTGGGGTTTTAGATAACAGAATTGATAGTCACCTTAACGCCTGCTCGGGTGTACGCTGACACCAAATCTCCCTTAAAGCTGTCTAGTGTGTATCTATCAGAAGCGGACACAGCTGAAGAGTTGATCCTGAACACAGAATAACCGCATAGGTGAGCTGCTAGCTGGGCAAGGTTTGTACTCATTCCTGGAGATCCCTGCGAAATCAACAGGGCGTGGCCGCATTCATGAGGGCACTGCAACACCCTTACAAGACGGCAGATGGTTTCCATCACATCCTGTCAAAGAAAAAGGCGTATAAACAGTTACTACTAGTACTATAACCTTGCTATGCTACTATGAAACTATGACCTATGGACTATGAAATCAGCGAAACAGGGCCCATCACATAATTTATTGTACTTCTCCGTACCACAAGCGTGAAGATCATTGTTCGGCAAAGAGAAGAAAGCAATTTATAGCATTAAACCTCATAGAGTGTGATCTTCAGTCTTGGAAAGTCCTTGTTGTATTCTTCAACCCCGTGTTCCAGCACAGCTTGAACCTAAAGGATATTAGCGAGAACTTAAAATGAATGAATATTTAGCACACATGGAAATCAATATAGACAATTCAATTTACCACGTCAACCTATAAATGACTCTCTGTGTGTCGCACATGAGAGGCACGGTGGTCTATTGGTTAGTGGGTTGGACTACGGATCCAGTGGTTGAGCACGGGATGACGGACTGTGTTGTGTTCTTAGGCAAGACACGTAGCTCTCATTTTTGCCTTCTCTCTACTTAGGTGTACAAATGGATACCGGGGAATTAAATGCTCCTCCTAGTCGTTCCATGCGATTGCCAGTGAAACCGGGATAAGCTCCGATCTAATGGACTTTGGGCTCGTTGGCAGACTTTTTATGCGAATGCCTCAAGCGACGCAGTAATTTTTTTATTCATTTGTCGTTCAAAGTACGAGAAAACTATTTTAACTAAACATGACATACCTTGTTCATGTCAGTGATGTTTCTAAATGACAAGTGCACATCATCTTCAGCTCCCTCAGATGAACCGGCGCCAATCCCTTCCCCAGCATTGTCTTCAGAGTCCACCAGGTTAGTGAAGAAAGGCGTGGGGCCTGTTACTATAGACAACTGTAAATGAAAAAAGTAGTAGATAACATTATTATGTATTAATAAAACGAACGCACGCATGTATATACTACGGACGGACGGGCGGACGCCAACACGCACGACGAACCAACATGAGAACGAATGAACGAAAGAATGAACAGACAGAACGAAGAAAGAAAGGAATGAAGGACGAATTTTCACAAGGGTATAAGTTTAGCGTATTGGTAGTTTACTCTTACAATTTGAAATGAGCCGGCGTTTAAGCCTGCAACGAGCCTTTCAATATACTGTAAGTCCGAGGGAGACCCCAGTGCGTACTTCGTCATCCAGCATGGCAGACTTTCGTACCATGTAACCGTTTTCTGCAAAAGGGCCCACTCGAGACGTTATATTTCAACTCCCTTACAATACCTGTTCATCATCAGTGAAGCGTTTCTTGGCAGCAGTTAGGAAAGCCTGTTGAAATCTCTCCCTGTCAACGGAGTCAATCAACCGACGGCCGTAAACCCAGTCACATTCATGTTTCCATAGCAACAAAAGATCCTGCGGTGCACAACCTGGTCGCAACGTGAGGCAAAGGTTCCTTTACAACAAAAGACATAAAAGCTCAATAATTATCCTTAAAGATTAAGTTTGGTAAGGCAACAGTTGATATCCATAAATTTATACAAAATACTTCAGTTTTTTTGCTACACTCTACGACAAAAAGAAACAGCATCAAAATGGTAACACACTAAGCGTCCGAAAAGTCGCCACCTTTTGTGTGTGTCTGCTTTTTAAACCCAACGGCGAGTTCAGCGAGCTGACGGAATTTTTGTGATCATTTTATGCTTTCGTTCGGTCTTAAATCTCTTTCTTGAGGGCAGAATAGCCTGTTCCAGGCGTTCGGTTTTGCGGGGAACGGCGCGAAGGAGCGCGGCGAGCAAAAAACATAGGGAGGGGGGAATGTTTCCTTTCCCCATTTTCCCCTCCTTATATTTTCGGCAGTAACCCTACCTGAAAACCATGGTCAAATCCGTCATCGTAAACATGTAATGACATCTTTGAGACGTTGGTAGGAACATGCCTCTCAAGTGATCCTGAAGCTGTACAGTCACGTGACTAATAGCAGCCAGAAGATCCCGCATGGCTTTATCTTGGTCCCCAGTCCCCTGGTGCTGAGAGTGGCCCTCAGCAGCTTCTTGCGAGGATGTATCACTGGCGGTGTGCTGGGACTGAGACACGTGGATGATAAAGTGTTTCTCCAGCTGCTGGGTGTAAATATAGTGCAGGTCGCTTTGGCTAAAAGAAAGGAAAATCGATAATTGCAATGAATTGTTCGTGCAAATAAAAATGCAAATTAAGAGTATAAGCAGCCTGCGAGAGCAGACGATTTTTTCGGCTCTCGTCGTATGCACTGAAAGTGTTAAGAAAGAAACAGATGCCACTTCTTGGAAAATTTAGCGTAAAAATCGGGGTATGTAATCTGTTTCATTCTTTGTCAATCTTTTTCCAAATTTGGCCTATCATTACCTTTTCAGTATCTTCGTGTTATTTTGAGCTTTCCTCAACTTGAAAATTAGTTTTGCATCTGCAATGTTTGACCTTCTAAAAGTTCGTTCCAATACTACTTTTTCAAATAGGTGATTTCAGCACGTTAGCGATTTTCGCCGCTTCGCCGTTCGTATTAACGCAATCCATCTGTGCTAGACTACTCCAAAATAAGTGGACAAGATATTCTGATCAAACTAGATTTCTCTTTTTAGCATTCCTTACTGAAGACCGATTACCTTGGAAACGTGACGTTGAAAAGAGCAAAATGACGTAACAGTCGCCTGTTTAACCGAGAAGTTGTAGGCGGAGTTTGTGGGTTGTATGATGACAGATAAGTGACGTCACGTATCTCCCGCCATTGATGAGTTTCAGGCTCGATGACGCCGCCATGATCAATGTGTTGACGAACCAGCTGCTGGGCGGTCTGGGCACCAAACGTGTTCGCCTGCCAAAACCAAGTCCCACACAAAACAAGTTAAAGGTTAAGCAGTGAACGTCTTGCGGGAATTTTGTAAAGATTTAAGATTCGTAAACACTTCGATTCGTAAGCACTTCTTACACATACTAGAGCAATAATGGATAAAAATAAGCTTTGAACTTGACATTATGGAGATTTAATGCTGTTTAGTTCACATAAGAATTTGCGTAACAAGATTTAACGTAGGCTTAACTACCAGCCGTTGTAGGGGAAGTGAAGCCATGCTCATCCCTGGCAAAACTTAAGTCGAGCAGTAACCAATCAAAACGAAGATGTCATATCCTCAGCCAATCAAATGGCGATATTTGTAGGCTAAAAGCCAAATTGATTTTGCTCTTGGCAAGCAAAGAAAAGATGTTCGTTTTAATTTGAGCTCTGATTTCCCTGCTGTAATGTCGTTCAGATTTATATACAAGATGTTTATAATGTATAAAATGGAAGTAAACTGTCATATTCAGCTGTCATGTAAAACAGATAAACACTTACTCTGCTGAGATTAAGATCATCCACTAAACAAGTTAGCCTCTTGTTTCCTTTAGGCACAAACGTTCTGGCGTGTTTCCACTCTAAGCAAGATGACATTTCTCTCCACAGGCTTCTGGAAGTCGTAAACTTGTTACAGAATACCGTCAAGCTCAAAACTTCACCAATATCGCCGCCATGTTGTTTTAGACGATGACGCAAGATGGATGTCTTGCCACAACCGGCTTCACCAACCAGTAAAACCGGTTTCCCACCATCGCTTAGCAAACCAACAAGGTGAGAAATGCGCTGTTCAGAAAAGGAAAAATAATATTCCAAAGAGATTTAGAGCCAAATTTCTCAAGTCCTTTAGAAAACTGAACATTTGAATGAGTTGCCGTTGATCTCCCCCCCCCCCCCCATTTTGGGCCACTCAGATGATTTGGGCAGCGAGAGAAATTTGGGCAAGGCAACTTGGGAGAATGTTTTAAGAAAATTGTTCACTGCCCCCCTCCCCCCCCCCCCTCAGGCAGAAAATTGCCCGTACGCCTATGCCTGACTACAACCATCAAAAGTATTCCGTGAAGATCTAAACACGGCAGCTCTCTAGTGTCGTCCTGTAGAGTAAAATAAATTCCGCGACTACAAATACAATGAGATGTCGCAAGTGTAAGGGCTCTGAGGATGGCTCAACAAATATGAGCAGCATGACGAGGAGACTACTTCAATAAAACATGAGTTTTAAAATAGATAGAGTTCTAACCTCATTCTGTATAGTGTGGACATATGCCTCGTTAGGAATGCCTTCTGCTGCTGTCTGGGAGTAAGGAGGAACTGAGTCTGCCCAGCTCAGAAACTCGTGAGTCTCGGGAAACACATAGTAGTTCCACACCTGCAATAAAATCAAGCGCTAACATTTAGTGCTCGCTGTACTCACCAAATAACAATAAAAATAAAAAAGATCTGAAATAATTGCATGTTAAGGTTGCATCCCTGGGAGGTGCTGTCCGGTTTGGGTACGAGCTACAATCGTACCCAGTCGCTATTTACGTGATTTGTTTTTGTTGGTCTGGGTCTGGATCGAGTTGAGCGCGCGGGGAGTTATTAGACGCTATTTTTTCCTTCGACACTTTCCATGACACCCGCGCGCCTCAGTTCAGCCTCATATCCAATCTTCTATCTCCAAAACACTTCTCTGCCCAAACACGTAAACAGCGACAGGATACGAGTCTGGGTTCGAGCCCTGGCCGGAGACACTGAGTTGTGTGTTTCAGGCTAATTTAATGCTGGGGGGTAACCCTGCGATGGACTAACATCCCACCCAGGAAGGGTTATAAATATTCCTAGTCGCTTATTTCTCCAGAGCCTGGATAAGCGCCGGCGGTATGGACCGCTTTGTCTGAAGCAGACCTTTTATGGTGGTATCGGAAGATAGCAGTGATCCAAAGTCCACTTTTTAATCTCACCCAGCTAAGAGGGAAAAGTGGCTCTGGGGACGACAATAAATCTCGCCGAATCAAGCGTGATACAAATTCCTTGACTACTCACCTCTTCATCTCCTGGTAGCATCACATATTCATTCCACTGTTCTCTCCACCACTGACTGAAATACGGACGATGTTCTTCAACCAATGTACCACCAAACGCCCACATGGCAGAATAGCAGAAGTAGTTCTCAAACTCAGGCGGCATCAAGTCTTGGTAGTTCGAAATGATTGCCTAAAATGCAACAAAAGGGAGGCCTGCAATGAGACTTCTAAACAATCGGAGTAACTGTCGGGAACATACTTTCTTTGTCCCATAATTGAACATTTCATCGTTACCTTTTATTCACCAAGCTGAACATTTACTATCTTCTATTGTTGTCACAATCATTACCAGTTTCAAATAAATCATACGAGGATAGATGTTAGGCTCGATTACCAGTCGCTGTTTGGGAAATGAGCGCGCGCTCCTCCCTGAAAGACACAGAGGTGATCGGCTGCTCACGCGTCAAGCTGCTTCTTTTCGGGGTCGAACCAAGGCCAGACTCGACAGACGGGCAGAAATCGAGCCTATATGTGTACAAGGGTTCATAATCATTTGAACTTTTTAAAATTCATGGACTTTTCCATGACCTTTTACAGTTTTCCATAACCTAAGTTTCTTGGAAATTTTCACCAATTTCTTGATATTGAGTACTTTTCTCCCACATTCTTGGCAGAAACAAAAACTGTCTACCTTAAATTGAACTCATTTTCCGTGACTTTCCAGAACTGGAAAATAAAGTTCTAAAGCTTCATGACTGCCATAACCTGTACGAAACCTGGTGAATGTTAGCAATAAATTGACCCACCCACCCACTCTGTACATATCGACAACAGCGTAAACGAAAAGCTAAGTTTGATTTTGCTTATTTACTTCGTAATTCGTACTCTGAAAAAAAAAACCGTTTTCCCCCATCAACAAGGCAACCAACTGCAAGCTTACCTCTACTAAAGTTAGCAAAGTGTTCACCATGCCCATCTCGGTTACAGGTACCGCGTGACGTAATTGTGAAGGTTTGTTCTGTGTTGGCGGGGCTCCTGAAATAGGCGGGACCGATGTTTTTGAGGCCAAATACTCCAATGTTGGGCCAATATAGCGATCACACAGTTCCCTCAACACATCTACCTCACGATCGGGGCGTTTGGCGAGCCAGCGATCAACCAGAAGAGGCCAGTTGACATCAGAGGTGTTCATACTGAGCATGCCCACACAAGAGAGAACTGATGGACTAAGGTTTTCCAAAGTCTCCAACTACAAACGACATTCAAAACATCAGGTATGTTTAAAAAAACTATTCTCACGTGACATACTCTACGCCCATTTATAGCGGAATGGGTTTGCAAAGATGAAAATAAATCTTACCTCCCACACGATAAGCAGGGCGTCTGGAATTTTAATTCTTTCACTGTTGCCAAGAACCACAGTCCCTATACGTGAGAATAATTGAATGTTTAGTGTTTTAACACTGTAATTTTGTTTGGGCTACTTGAGTTGCGTGTAAAACACTAACGCTGAATAGAAACACAAATTAAGCTTCAATCAGCAAGAGCTTATGGTTTTAGTACCGGTTCTCGTCTTTTTGTGCGGCTAATCTCATGGGTTAGGGTTAAGGATGCAAACGAGCACCGCGTTTTTTTTTCTGGGAACAAGCGATTCCTTCCAAGTTTATGCCACCCTGCTCTATCTACGTCAACTTAGACTGCGTTTTGTACCTTACTGTGTAGAACTTCCAGTAACTGTAATCTGTAACAAGTAAAACCGATTCGTGGATTGCCACAAAACGGCATGTACTAAAACCAGGAAAACACCGGAACACCGAACACCCCGGAACACCAGAAATACCATTAAATGCCAATGATTTTCTGGTGTTCCGGGGCGTTCCGGTGTTCCAGTGTTCCATGTTTTGTGGTGTTGCGGTGTTCCGGGGCGTTCCGGTGTTCCAATGTTCCATATTTTGTGGTGTTGCGGTGTTCCGGTGTTCCAGTGTTCCATGTTTTGTGGTGTTCCGGGGCGTTCCGGTGTTCCAGTGTTCCATATTTTGTGGTGTTGCGGTGTTCCGGTGTTCCAGTGTTCCTGATTTTAGTACATGCCCCATAATTCAACCAATTGCCAACCAATACCAATTGCACAAGTGCACGCAATAACAATACAAGAAAAGCAACGTTTGCACTGTAAAGTGTACCTTCTATACACACCAATCCACATCAACGCTCACCTGTGTTCTGTACGATAGAGCCAAATAGTTCCATTTGCATTGGATCGATCTGCGTTGGGAATTAAACGAGAAACATAAAGATAAATACTCGCGGTTTTAGTTGGGAAAGTCGGGGGAGTATTTGCGTTAAGAGATGACCAGTGGACACTTGGATCCTACCGTGCCATCCAAGTGAAGCCATTTCATCAAAGGCTTTCCAGTTGTCTTTTTTTCTGTCTCCTGAAGACGAAGTTGCTGAGCCTGCCGTCGTAGTAATACAGTCAATACTCCATCGCGCCACTCCCTAGCCAGAAAATTAAGATAAAGGTATTAGCCACGTTATGATTTGATCTAACGGGCTCGATATCCTGAGGCAGTAATTTTAATTCTGGTCAGTGTTTCTGTGTGCCAAACTCTTGCAGTATCTTTCTTCAAATGGGTTTCTAAATGGTTGTTAGTAGTGTTGAACAAGATGAGAAACAGTGTGTGGAAGGAAATAGGATTATTTCAAGGCAATCTTTAGTAATTTGATAGGAAAGTTCCGTAGCCCAAAACAGTGACCTTCTTTTTAACTACAAACCTGGTTTCAGGGTCTACATATCCCAGAAGCTCCTCTGACTCAACAGCCTCTGTACACACTATGTCAGTCTTCACCAAGTGTCCCATCTCTCTGTGAGCCGCACCCAGGGTCCGGATGCACTCAGTCTTCCCACATCCACTAGGACCAGTTATACAAACCTAAAGAAACAGGAGATGATTATGGAAAATATAACTTGTTTTTGTATTTCACCCTTAATAGGAAGAGTCCGGTGTAAGAGAGAAAGTATACTTCATAAAACTCACCAGTTTATGTGCCTTGACAAGCTCTGCTAGCTGGGTCACTCTAGCCTGAAAGGCGGCACCAGGCTGCAAGCCAAGTTTACCTGTAGCTACTTTAATAGCAGACTGCATATCACTCAACACTGAAACAGAGGAGAAAACAATTACATCTTACCACACAAACTGCCCTTCTTACTACTTTTATTACAAATTTTTGACATCAGAAAACACATTTTGGCATTAGAAAAACTTTGCCTACGGCTCTTGTTGAAGCAGGTGCTACGTCTGATCAGCAGAACAGCGGGCTGTTGGAGCGAGATGATATTGGCCTCAAAAAAATTTAATTATCTTTACAATTCCGGTATTCTAACAGTATCCGTTGTTGTTACTCAGGGCTAAAAACAACGTGAACTCCAGCTTGCACTTAGGGCAGTTGCATGCGATTGTTTGTCTTAGTTTACATTTTTACAATTCAGTCGTTAGACGCCTTCAGTTAGCCTCTACATCTGTGGAAGCTCTATTTTCATTCCCCCGGTATAAACACTACCTCAGTCCATTGTTTTCTGGGGATAGGGACATTGTTATGACCCGTAAAAATTGTTTGAAAAACCAGTTACGTGTTCATTGCGGGAGGTGGTGGGCGGCCCGACGACTTGCCCTGGCAGGAGAAAATCATTTGCTCACCTAAGTCGGATTTTTGGAACAATTATCTCTAGAAACTTCAGATGAAAAGTAACTTGCCCGACAAAGAACATTTTCTTATACCTGACGACCGGATGACACTTTTTTCTGAGCCCAGCATTACCAAATTATGACACAAAATGCCGGCTTATTTAGCTATACCTTCTGCATTATTTCCACTAGGCTCGCCAGGAGCCTTTGAAAGCACAGGAATCTCTTCCAAGTTGCTCACTTGGTCATTCATCTGCATCTTGCTGCCCGGGGAACCGTAACTTTCAAATATCATAGGTACTTGCACATTAGGGAACTGGTCTGCCAGCAAGGTGGCGAACATGACTGCATCACTGCCATCCAAGCCTGGCATGTATGTATCCCTCAAAGCCAGCACTACAGCGTGCTCTTCGACTTTAAGCATGTCTCGTGGATCGAGTTCATCTTCATTGTCCACAGGAGCCAAGAGTTCTGAGTAAAAACAACAACAAGCAAAATAATTAGATTTAAAACACCAAGACGGTAACTTAAAGAAGCATTGTCATGCTATAAGAGCGTCACTTTAAAAAGCTTAAAACTGTCACAAGGTGATAGTACTTGCCATCTTCTCTGAGTGCTTCAAGTGGGGCATTCACAGCGGCAACGGCATCTGTTGGAGAATCAGCACGGTTTGGGGAATCTCTTTCCTCACGTGATGGCCCTCTTTGCTCAGGTGCTGAAGCCTGAACCTTGTCAGAGCTCGTGCCCAAGTGGGACCCTGCATCTTCAATCATTCTTTTCAGAGAATGGGCTCCCCAGCCGATGCATTTATTGAGACACAAACAAAGGTCCCCAGAAAGGGGCTTAGAGGAGCTTGGGAGAAGCTTCAGACAAAGGTCCCTTAGGGTCACAATCTTGGATGCCAGAGAAGAAACCTGGGTGAAGCCCTGGCTTAAAAGCCACACCTGAAGAATGACCTGCAAATCTGGGCCCACAAGTGCCACAGGACGGAACATTTCCCACAACTCCAGTGGCAGATAGGAAGCGGACGACTTGAAGGACGGAAAGAAGCCCACAGATGGATCATACTCTGTCTTATGCTGGTTGGTAACACAGTTAAGTGTTCCAAAGCACGCGCCTTGAGGGGCTAAAGTTATTTCGTCTTCTTGTAGAACGACAGTGGTCTTGTTTGCTCTCAAACCATCAAGAACAACTGTCACAAGCTGGGTTAGAACGGAAAGGACAGGAGGCTTGATGGCTGAAATGTTATTCAGACAAACCCAAGCACCTGAAGACAAAGAAAACAGAGCAATCAAAGTAATGTCACTCTTAGGCGAAGATATTCATAAACAAGTAACGTAACATGTTGTGTTGTTGTGCTGTGCTGTGCTGTGCTGTGTTGTTGTGCTGTTTTTCTGTGCTGTTGTGCTTTGCTTTGTTGTGCTGTGCTGTGTTGGGCTGTTGTGTTGTGTTGCTGTGCTGTGCTGTGCTGTGCTATGTACTTGACTTACCAGAGCAAGCAAGACCTCGGAAGACGTCTATTAACGTGTGTCGGTTCATTGGCGTGGAACAATTGAAGGAGTAGAGGGGATTGCCAAGGATTTTGGCCAGTTCAGCCACCGTTTCTGACTTTCCAGTTCCCTGCCACGAGAAAAAATATTTTCCACGTTAATCCTGTAATCAGAACGCTGACTTGGCTAAGGAAAATTGTTACTTACAAACTCGCCAGTGCAAACTCCGACCATTTTGTTCTTGACAGCTTGTGCAAGACCAACAAAGCACTTATCTGTGAGGGGACTAAGCACCAGTCTGGATGCGGTGCCCTGGTACTCAAAACCATAATCAAAGACCATGTCCAAAATGTCTACTTTGCAAGCCCGCTGCTCTTCCTCCCAGCGGCAACGCGCGTGACACTGCCAACCAAAGTTGTCGATGGGGTTCTTAAGCGCCTCCCATCCTTCACGATGCTCTATCAGCCTCTGGACTAAGTTCCTCTTGTGCGATAACATGGTAATGATGTTACTTATCTTTTGAATCTGACTTGGAAATAACAGCATCTTGTTCGTGCCTTGTGCTTTAGTAACATCTTGTTCGGCTTGTCCTTTGTGCTTCTGAGACACTCCCGAGATGTTTGAGGCTACTTCAGCATCTCCCACTGCAGCAGTACCAGGCCGCTCTTGACTGGCACTGGTGTTTCGACTCATTCTTCTCATGGCCGCCTCCTCTGTGTCGTAATCACTATTCACGCCACTGTCGTAGCCATCATCGGTACCTTGTGTCTTGCCTTCCTTATCCGCGCCTTTCAGCATCATTGCTGTGGCTTCCAATATGGTGGACAGTTTGTCGTAGACCTCTCTCAAAGCTTCTCTGTTCTCACCACTTGCCACCTGGATGAAACATAAAACACCAAAGCAAATTTAAAGGACCTTAGTAGGCTTCGGACATTTAAGATGCCTTTAAAAATTAAGAATATTGTATGGTGTATATTGTATCTCATTTCATCGCTGTGCTACTGGAATTCAGTTAAATTATTTTTAGTAGTTTCATGGCAATCTCTTTCGTTTGGAAAAGTTCTACACGAAAAAAAAAATACCGAAAATTTCACATGTCAACAAAAGCAAAGACTTGGCGACTGCGGTTCTTTAAAGAATACAGAAAGTTTCCGATTAGAAATTCAATATGCACCACTGCCAAAGTAAAGATGATAGCAGGTGCAGCAATTTGCGATTTTGATGGAATTTCACAGTCGCATACTTTTACAGCGTAAATTTAAGTGCATAGCAAATGAGAGAAAATGTATTGAGAGCTGGCGTTTGCAAAAACATGGCAGACACAGCCTTGCATAACCTTGACAGAATGCTACGCTGTGCTGTGTTGTGATGTGCTCTACCGTGCTGTGCTGTGCAGTGCTGCGCTGTGCTGCACAAGACTTGTTGACCTCTGACTCACAAATTACAGGGTAGGTTGTTAACGCTGTACATACCTGTTTGAGTGATTTGTCAATCTTTTTACAAAGTTCAATTTGAGTTGCTAGCAGAACCACCTCGGAACAGTTGTCCAGGGTAAAAGATTTCTCCACCCTACCCATGCTACCGGCTGTGCGTGGGGGCTCTTCAGGTACATCCCCACCCTCACCCGGTGGAGCTGCACTTTGCACAGGCTGGGCGGGGCTGAGCACTGATGTTAGTTGATCCAATAGAGTTTGTTTCAGAGCGCTGATAAGGTTAGGCAACCAGCTGTCAATTGGTCCCTCACACAGTACAGGCTGAAAGGGAATGCACGAGTTGTGAGAGCACGTTAGCCAACAGAATTTTGTCCTTAGATCTCCATTTTGGTACGGTTAAATCCAGTTAAAAATCTTTTTATCCACTTTTGCTATGGTGGTCAAAACGTATTCAAAGACAATGTGCGGCGCAGTAGAAACGCTTTTTTGAGAAACAGAACAACGGTTTTAAGTGAGTTTCAAAGCTATACTACGAAGCTTCACAAAATGGACCATCTACCATATTTACTCGATTACGTAATAGAAGAGCGTACGCGAGAAAAAATATCGCGCTTAAAATAGGCGCCGCATCCATTCCCAACAATGCGGCGCTTAATCGAAGCATCGTCAAACTGAATTGTTCCAGCGAACAAGTTTGGTAAAACTCAAGTTAAACCAGCCTAGGTAAAGTTTTCTCCTGGATCACCGAATTTTTTTCAGCTAAACCCCGAATCAGTTCCCCAACAGTAACACCAAAAAATTATTGCGTTGTGGAGCTATTCTGAAACACATTTAGTCAGTCAAAATGGAAAAGCTGAAGATGAAATGTACGTTAAGAGCACAGAAGCAAAGAAACAGAAATCCATACAGAGACAAAATAGTGTTTACCTGTTTAAGCATAAGTTGCTCCTCGTGTGAACTGACAACAGAAGTGATGTTAAAATATATCTGACCCTCGTTTTCAACCTCCTCGTAAACAAGAGCTCCAAGGTTTTCCAGAACTTTTGGTAAATAAGGATTCACAAGAGCTGGATCGTAGCCTAAACAAGTACGACATATAAAAAATACATTTCTTTAGAATTGTACAGTTTGTTCAGTTAAAAAGTAATTTAAGCCTATGACAAAGAACGAGTGACACACCATTGCAAACAACATGAAGTACACCTTCTGTGGACAGAAAGTAAAAGCGCGGGAATTTCTGGCGTCGTCTCTCCAGGTGATTCAAAAGAGATTTCCAGCACTGCTGAAGATTCATGTTCAGCTTCTCTAGCTTTGCTTGGATGTCTGCCGAACAAAAAAAGAATTTAATTGATCTAAGCGATACCTAGTACAACAATACGATAATGTGGTTATAACAATTGCTCGAACTGTGCAGAAATGGCAAGACAGAAGGCCCAGGACTGAAGCTCGTCTAGGCTCATTCTCGGTGTAAAAACCTGTGAAACTCGCGAGTGACGTAAAACAAAGAACGAACAAGACAACAAAGAACCTCGAAACAATACAGAACACAGAAACAATAGCTCAAAACAAAGAAAAAAGTCACAAGTTTTTACACCGAGGTAAACCCCTTGTCTATCTATCTCTTGCGGAGGCCTTATGTGCTACAGGGCAAAAAAAAATATTAACAAACTGTGTATGTGCAGAAATTGTATGCTATCAACATACAAAGCGAAATACAAATTTGTACTCTTGCATTCACCGCATGTTGTATAGTCAAGCGTCCTGTAAACAAAACCCTCCGACTCGTTAAAATCTCATGAAACTAAAAGATACTCTGCACTAAAATTGGAAAATTAAACGAGACTTACCTGTAAGTTGAAGTTTGATTGAAATTCTATCCGTCACCGAGCGCTGAGGGATTACGTGAGATAGCATTGCGCCTGCGCGAACTCAGTTTTTAAAGCACTTGCCATGTGTGCAGGGGAAAGAAAACCTTGACCAGCAAAATGGGAAAGAAAACCCTGACCAGCAAAATGGGAGGGCCTTAAAAAGGGAGGGCACGTAATCCCTCAGCGCTCGGTGACGGATAGAATTTCAATCAAACTTCAACTTACAGGTAAGTCTCGTTTAATTTTCCAATTCTATTCCGTCACCGCACTGAGGGCTCACGTGAGACTTCAAAGCCCACTGCACACATGAACAGAGTAATGACCAACCAAGCAACTCATATTGGTCAAAACCAGTTTATTAACTTACTCTTGTAACAAAACGTTAGACAAGCTATCTGTGTTGATAACAGGCTTGCTATAAAACTTTGCAAAAGTGTCAGATGAGCTCCATCCTGCAACTGATAAGATGTGCTCTAATGGTACAGATTTCAACAGAGCTTTAGATGTTGCGGCAGCCCTAGTACTGTGGGGCTTGAAAAGGTTTACATCAATTCCTGACTTATGCATTACAGCTTTGACCCATCTACTGATGGTGTCCCAGGAAACTGGTTTAAATGGCTTGTAATGACTAATACACAATTGCTGTGCACCTCCACGTAAAGAAGAGGTACGATCAAGATATACCTTCAAGGTAGTGACAACACAAATGTTAGGGTTGTCCGGGTAAGCTACAAACTTAACAACAGTGGGTTTCGACCTTGGCTTAGACTGTTTAATAGGCCTGGAGATAATAAAAGTCACAGAAGTTTCTGAAACAACCATGTCCTCCAAAGACAAGTAGTGAATTGTCTGCCCCCGTTGAGCTGATACTAAGGACATTAAGGTTACTATGCACCTTCAGGGGTGTTTCGCGTCGAAGCGATGTAGCGCGCGCGGGTTACATCGCAGATATCTAAAACCCTATATCAAATTAAAGCTTATAGAGCTGGCTTTTTAAATATCCTATCCATTTTGTAATATTCTGAAATGCCGATTTTTCCGCGAAGTCTGAACGCAAGCGCGTGATTCGGCTTCTGACAGCTTCAACTCAAAGCGAATTTAATATTTTGCTTAATTGGTTTGTTTTCCGGTTTTCGGACCCCAAGACCTAAAAAACCGTGTCTTCGTTTTGTCAAATTCGTTTGCATTAAAAAGTTACAGCGCCTTTTCAAAACAGAGCAAAAATTAATCGAAGTTATCGTACAAAAATGGCTCTCAACAAAAAAGTTTTGGGAAATTAAAAATACGCAGACACGTTTTTGTTGTTTATATATTAAACTAACTTTTCTCCAAATTTGGCGGCAATTGAACAAATTGCACTTGAGTTGCAGCTTTTGAAAGTCACCCTATCTAGCGAAAAATTCAACTCGAGAAAATAGCGAAAAGACAAAACCCTCAATTCGTAAACAAACGCCGCCCCCAAACGAAAAATCGCATTTTCTCCGCCGCTAAAAAAATATTTTTTTGATTTTTTTTTTTAGATGAAAGATCACGCTTAGACCTATTGATTAGCATAAAAATCCAAATTTCGCGAAAATGGCCGGTCCCAAGGTGCATAGTAACCTTAAAGTAACTAGTCAGGTCCTTTAGTGAGCAGTCTGTAATAGAGATTGTCTTAAGATAGTTCAGAACCTTGCTCACATCCCATGTCTCAGTATATCTTGGGTTGGAGGGTCTTGCTTCGTAAACTCCTTTTAAGAACCTCTTAACACTCTCTTGTGCTCCAAAAGTCATCCCGTCCACAGGCTTTAAGACACTGGACAGAGCAGACCTTGCAGTGTTAATACCACTGTAACCGATGCCTGACTCAAATAGCTCCACTAAAAAGTCTAGTGCCTGGGGGACAGTGGCAGAAACTGGATCAATCTGTTTTTTATGACAATATGTAGTCCATCTTTTGATGTAAGATGAATATTGCTTTGTAGTTCCTTTCCTCCAGGACTGTAAGATGATGGAGGTTGCCTTTTGAGAAATTCCTTGTGTCTCATAGGACTGCCGGACAATCTGCATGCAATCAGAACCATTTTCCTGAATAGGGGGTGGACTTCTTCGACTTGTGGCATCCCCGGCATTTGTAAGGCAGTTTGTTGTTGTGGTAACACTCTTGGAACAGCCACTAACATGCGAAGAAGTTTGGGATACCAACTCTGGGTTGGCCACATTGGAACTATCATCAATCCCTCTGCACAATCGGTTTGTATTTTCTGTAGGCATCTTGCAATTAAACTGAAAGGAGGGAAAGCATAGAACAAGTGTTTATCCCATGTTACAGAAAATGTATCAATAAAGGCTGCCCCTGGGTCAGGTTTCCAGGATACACAGCATGGAACCTGATGATTTAGTCTGGATGCAAAGAGATCTATGGAGGGCTCCCCCCAGATATTTGTGATCTGTTGGAAAATATCAGATCTTATCATCCATTCCTTGTTGTCTGAGAAAACGCGTGATTCCCGATCTGCCTCAACATTTTTTGTCCCTGGGATATGAGCAGCTGTTAACCATATTTGTTTTTCTATGCACCACTGCCAAATATCTTTAGCAATAGTGTGACATTCCCTAGAATGTACACCTCCCATAGCATTAATAAAATTCACAGTTGTAGAGTTATCAGAGTAAATCTTAACGTGAATGCCTTGCTCATTTTTGCAAAATGCCTAATGCAGCTAACAGCTCCAGACAATTAATGTGATATTTTGCTTCTTCATCTACCTCCTATTTTCTCTGTCTCTTTGACAGCTCTCCATCCTTTAGTTGATGCATCGGTGTAAATTATTACATCAACCTTTGAATTGGGCAATAATATGGGGTAGTTATTGGTCTGTATGTTATCATACCACCACTTTATCTCTGAAAAGCTTTCTTGGGATAATCTCATTTGAGCATTATAATTGCCATAGTTTTGTCTTAAGGCTGTAGTTTTATCCCTCTCAAGTTGTCTATAATACAGTGGTCCATATAAGATCCCAGGGAAACTTGACACTAAAAGCCCTATAAAGCTAGCTTGTTCCTGGATTGGGAGCTCAACCAGCTCCATCATTTTCTTGCATCTTTCCATTATGCGCTGGATTTTTTCCTGTGTTAAGGAGACAGTCATATTAACTGAATCCAAGACAAATCCCAGAAATGTAAGGACTTGAACTGGCTGTAAGACCGACTTATCAGGATGTAGGATAAAACCCAATGTTGAAAATAAGTCACAGGTATCATTAATATTGGCTTGGCAGTCCTCCACACTCTCCCCTTGTAAATAAGAGTCATCAATTTAAATGACCCTTCTGGCGCAGCGTAGCATACACTGGCTTAAGGATTTTTGTGAAGAGACGGGGTGCACAAGCCAGACCATTTGGTAGACATGTTAACTGAAACAATCTACCTTTCCAGCAAAACCTCAGATATTTTTGGTCATCTTTGTGAATTGGCACTGAGTAGTATGCGTCACGCAGATCTACTGAGGCCATATAACAGTTTGGAGTCATAAGCCTTATTGCCGATTGTAAGGTATCCATCTTAAAATGTTGATACTCCACATGTTCATTCAAATTCTTCAAATTTAGAATTAATCTAAACCCTCCATCTTTCTTAGGGCGTACGAATATAGTAGAAATATATTCACCAGGGCAATGTGTGGTTTCTGAAATCACACCTTTGGTCAGCAGTTAATCAATTTCATTGTCAATGACCTCCTGCTCTGGTTTTGTAAAATTTATTTCTTTTGGTGGCATAAACTGCATTGGCTCTCCATTTTCAAACTCAATGTTATAATTTTTCACACTATTAAGTATGAAAGGATCTGAGGTTATGCATTGCCACTGAGAGGTAAATTGTTTCAGTCTTCCACCTGTAATTTTAATAGATTGCTCTAACACATTTCGTACCTCAACGTTGTTAGCAGTCTGATTCATTTTGACTTCCCCTCCTTCTTCCTCTTGAAGTTCGGAGGATGTTTGTGTTCGTTTTTCCACGGGCCTAAAAAAGGCTTCCTATAATGTTGGTTTCCTGAGCGTCCGCGGCTATGTGCGTAAAAGTTGTGCCTGTGATAATCAGGCTTGTTCGTTGATCGACCACTGTGGAGACTTTCTTTCCCACTCGATTGACCTCAGTCAATTCTTTCACTTGTTTCGGGAGATCATTGCCAAACAATTGGTCAGTGATCGGAACCGACGAGGAGCAAAGATGTTTGTATTCCTCGTGTAAATCCGGTTTAATAAATTCCCTTCGTCTTTGATTGAGTTCACTGTTTGCATTAGCGAATAATGTAAGTGCATCTGTTGACTTTTGAAGAAGGTCGTTTCCCGCTGGGAGTGACGACAAGTGCTCAAGGAGTTTGTCGATCATATTTGTCAACGCGCACATTCCTTTGAAGATGGATGTCTGCACCTTTTGCAGTCTAACATCTTGGGACCGGACTGTTGGAGTAAGGTGGTCCCATACTGGTTGATTGACTCGTACTTTTGTCAAGAATTCACAGTTCTCTGGTCTGTGATACTTGTTCAACTTTTCCTGAAGTTTCTCTTCAGGCAGCCCTTCTTTGAGCATGGCATTCACTACATTCGCCAGCTCTGTGTTTACACTTGGGCCCGTCTCCTCTTTCTTCAGCTCTTGTTTCAAGCTGTTAAGTACCTCAAATTTTCCTTCATTAGAAGGCATTTTGTGAGCCCCGGCTGAGTCAGCCAGCTTTGTCACAGCTTCTTCTAAGCTCGTAGTTTTGTCATCTCGCTTCTTCTTCGTGGGGGGCTCTTCGCTGACCTCGTGGTCATTCTCGGCAGATTTTGCCTCCTGTTCTTCCTCCGTGTCAACATATTGTACTTCAAAGTCTGACTGAAACTGTTTGAACGACTCAGCAATAGTCTTGGATAAATCTTGAGACATCTGGGTGAAACCCTGTCTCAGCGTAGCGGCCAGCTCTTGTAAACCATGTGTATGGCGTTCCATCCCCGCCAAAATTCGAATTGACAATACAACATTCAATCATGCAATGCTATACATGCCCAAGAGCATTACAACATTCCCAAACACTCTGCGCTGTTCTCGATACGACTACGATATGTCATAAGTTACAATACAACGTCTTAAATCGCAATACAACATGTTCACATACATCGTACAACATGCGACAACTGACTTTACAACATGTTGCCGATGAATACTGTTCTTGATTGACTTTTCAACCTTGTATCATCACGAAGCGAACGCCACGTCTCTGTTTACGTTACAACATGCCACGGGCTCGATCGATGAACTTCACAAGATTTTTCCAAACGCGACTTTATGCTGCATGTAACGATCGGGTTACAACATAGGTTTACAACATGCCACGACATGGGTTTACAACATGGGTTTACAACACGTCACGATCGGGTTTACAACATGCCACGATAGGGTTTACAACATCCGTCAAACTCAATCGATAATCAATCGATTATGAACTCTTAAAATGTTAACCGCTGACCCGGTTATTTCGTTGTCCAGCGCCAGGTCCTGCGCGGTC
>OX393570.1:2059293-2117251 GCA_947652115.1 Blastomussa wellsi | reverse complement strand
TGCACTCGTTTTGAAACAGATGCAGAACTTGGAAATGGCCTATTAAAATGAGGAGGAAGAGGTGGCACTTCTGGCTAAAGAAGGGTGTAACTGCTCCAAAAAAGGTGTAGGGTTTCTCCCTAAAGGGTCTCATGTTTTTGTTGTTGTTTGTTTTAAAAAAAGGAAGGGTGTCAGTCTCCCCTAGGCCCCTCCCCCTGCCCAAAGTCAGACAACGATATGGTAGGCAACATTACTTACAAGCTTGTGTGTTTTCCTCAGGTATGAAAAAATAATTAAACTGTAATGATTTTTTTTAAGTTATGGTTACAGAGTAAAACTTGAAATAATGATGTCACTTTATTTCTTACCTGTAATGCTGATACCAAAACGAGACATCCTTCTCTCTACTGTCCTTGTTGACACCCCCAGCAACTGGCCAATCTGTGGAACATTAAATCCACTTTCAACAAGACAAACCAGCTGTTCTTCCTTTATATCGAAGTAAGGACGTCCTGGGTTACCACTGTAAATTTTCGAACCACTACAATTGTTAGGTTGATCATGAGCGGCTAATGTGTCTGCTTCCTTCAGGTGGTTAATTGCCACACCAATGTACGATACAAACGACCCCGGAAGTTCCGCGTTGTTCACAATGGATCTGTTCAAATACTCCAAACGGAGAACTAAACTGCTACAGTCGTCAGGGCCTTGAAAATTGTCGAGCCTTTCTATCGTATCCTGCACCACCGATAGGATACGAGCAATGTTGTCAGCCATGATTGTTGGCAGACCGCGCAGGACCTGGCGCTGGACAACGAAATAACCGGGTCAGCGGTTAACATTTTAAGAGTTCATAATCGATTGATTATCGATTGAGTTTGACGGATGTTGTAAACCCTATCGTGGCATGTTGTAAACCCGATCGTGACGTGTTGTAAACCCATGTTGTAAACCCATGTCGTGGCATGTTGTAAACCTATGTTGTAACCCGATCGTTACATGCAGCATAAAGTCGCGTTTGGAAAAATCTTGTGAAGTTCATCGATCGAGCCCGTGGCATGTTGTAACGTAAACAGAGACGTGGCGTTCGCTTCGTGATGATACAAGGTTGAAAAGTCAATCAAGAACAGTATTCATCGGCAACATGTTGTAAAGTCAGTTGTCGCATGTTGTACGATGTATGTGAACATGTTGTATTGCGATTTAAGACGTTGTATTGTAACTTATGACATATCGTAGTCGTATCGAGAACAGCGCAGAGTGTTTGGGAATGTTGTAATGCTCTTGGGCATGTATAGCATTGCATGATTGAATGTTGTATTGTCAATTCGAATTTTGGCGGGGATGGAACGCCATACATGTGAGTCAGTTTTGGCGCCATCGGCGCCATCATCTCTTTCGATGATTCTAACATTTGCTTCAATGTGTTCGCTTCTAGAGCCACTACTTTTCCTTTTTAAGTTGTCTTTCTCGCCCTTACGCTCAGATTTATCCGAGGTCTCGGGCATTTTTAGCGAATTATCGCTTAAAACTAAAATTCTCAATGTGTTGAAAAACCAAACGTCCGTTCGCTACAAAGGCGGCAACACACTGAGTTCGCGCAGGCGCAATGCTATCTCACGTGAGCCCTCAGTGCGGTGACGGAATAGAATAAGATGTAGCTTGCTAACGTTCTACACAACATTCTCAACAATAATGAAACGCATTTTTGTCAGCTGTTTACGCTTTGATGATTGACTGACAACTGGGCGTGAGAATGCCCAGGCCACGCCCCTTTAATACCAGAAGCTCTTGTTTGAAAGACTTGCCACAGTTTGTTTATGAAACTCTCCGCACCAAACCATCTGCTACCCCATACGATGCCATGCTTTTTCGAGCAACATTGCTAAGGAGGAACACAACTGTTTCAAACGTGGCAGAGATTGGCCTTGTTTCATTTGCTGATACTTCTAGGTGAGAGAGGGAAATAACAAAAATTGTGCCCTAGGGAATTTTGCCCAGGACTTACTTATCCTTGAACAGGCTTGCAGCACATTTGGATTCTTCTCTGTGGCTTTCATCAAGATTCTGAAGTCCCGATTCACGGCAGAAAACAGGTTTGTTTCATGAGGCATGGCAATGCGAATATCTAAACTGGAAAATACCTAAACAGAGAGAAAATACAAACACTCGAGTGATTTCAGTTTGATGAACGGAACGAAGCCCGTGCAAGCCCTCGCTAGTGATGTTTAGTATGTGTTCATATCATGTTAGTTATATATACTAGTTATGCAACGCTTTCAAGTGGTATACAACAGAATATCTCACGAGACACTAGTATTTTCTCGCTATACATAAGAGCCTTTTTAAAAGGAGAGTGTATGCCAAAAAATACAAGCGATAAGTGGGATTAATTCCATGGCGTATCACGTAAAAGTGTTCTGTCACTATTTTATACCATGCCATAGAAAATACGCTTACTAAATTTTGGCGGAAAAAAGATCGCATCGCACGATGGGAAGGTTGAGTGAAATAATGTTGCTTATTAAAAACTAGCTATGGTATATTGCATTTTCTGAGTTTTTACTGGTTGAGAGGCAATGGTATATAAGCTCATATACCATTGGCCTACCAAAAAGGTACGTGTACACATAAAAGAATGCATTTTTCGTAATGTTTGTACAGTATTTTTGGGCGTTTTTAAGAAAACAATTATTCCACTCGCGCTTGTTGGATATGAGATGCGCTACGCGCCTCGTTGGCTATCTACCATCTCATATCCAACGCGTGCTCGTGGAATAATTGTTAAATATACAACGGCTTTCCTGCATTCTGATTGGCTGTATTTTCTGTGGCAAGGTACAAATCCAAACACAGCACAAATCAAGCGTCGTTAGTACAACTTACATCTTCTAACTCTATCCACTTCTCTTGCACGTCAAGCCACACCGTCAGTACAGCTTCTATCGTCTGCAGTCTTTTCTGCCATTTTATGATGTCGTCTGAAAACGAGCCAGCGGCACTACCAGAAAGCATGCTCTGTAGCGACACCTAATCAAAACACAAGATATGGTTTGAGAGACAGGCGCAGTATTCTCGTCCCCAGAGGCCGCGATCCTTTTGGTCAGCACCAAGAATCACGACCTCTGGCCGTAACCAAATTGTGAGCATGCGTAGAAAACACTCAGTGTACGTTGTGCATGCGCAGAGTAACGGGAAGTAAGTGATTCGCGGCCTTCCGGTGTTGGACCTTCCCAGAGGTCTCGATTGTTGGTGCTGACCAAACGAATCGCGGCCTCTGGGGACGAGAATGCCGGCGCAGATGTCAAGATGTCGTTGTTCAAACAATGACAAGATGCCGAGTCAAGCGCTTTCCAACTTTGTTCTACGTAACATTTGTGTTTGCATTATTACAAGCAACAGACGGGTAAATATGAAAAACCAGCAGAGGCAGAAATTCGCTTAAAAGATAGCACATTGAATGTCTCCTCTACGATGTTTTTCTCTATTCACGTTTAATTCTGCCCACTATAGAATGAAGCCTGTTTGAAGCCTGGCAATATAACCCACAGTACCTGATGGTCTTCAAGTTCTTCAAAGATTGGCTCACATTTGTGCAGTAGACAGATCGGACCAGTATCCTGCAAAGATAATAATTAAACTCGGTTATAAGATGAAAACAGCAGGAATTTTTAGTGGCATCTCTTTATCCACTGTTCCAGCTCGAATAGGAATTTACAAATTGCCGTTTATGTGAAGGGAGAAAACTGGAGAATCCGTAGAAAAACTCTCAAACCAAGGAAAGAACCAATAACAAATTTAATCCACATATGACGTCGCGACCGGCAACGAACCCGGGCCACAAAGGTGGTAGACGAGACGGAGTGCTTTCAACAAAGTGCCATTCCCGCTCTCCAAACCTGATTTTTACATTTCTGGAATTTATGAGGCTGGGATCTGACACAAAGTGCTTGCCGATGAACGCATTGCTAACTTAAATTATACCAGAAAATACACGAAATTTTACCTGAGTTAAGTTCATGAGGGAGTGCGAGAAAGTCGCCGATCCCGCTGCAGAAGGTTTCCTGGTCTTAAGACTCCCACCTGCTCCATCCTTGACACTGAAGGCTCCACCACTGCCGTGACTAGTCACGGATACTCGACTGGACAGACCGCGAGGACCATGCATGTTCATCTCAGAGTCATTACCAAACTCACTACCAGGTGTCTAGAGAAAGACGATCCAAAAAGGAAAAACGTCTTCAAAGTGCGCTGGCAAGAAACATGAGCTTTATATAGTGTTATTGACGCAAGGTTTAATGTTTTCAAATGAGACCATCACCTCAAGCACACTTCTTGAAGATTAGGAAAAGAAAAGTGAAACTCAAAAATTTCATCTCTCGTAATCCTTGCAACAAATTAAGAATAGTTTAAATTACACTGAATATTGCTAGCTTAGATTCCAAATATAGCAGCAGAAAAAATTGTCTCTGAATTGGAAAATGTTAAAAACAGACGTGTTGCACAACATTAACTACATATTCGAAAGCAAGAACGCTGCTATCCTCCACAGATATAACAGATTAACCAATAAACCACACTATGACGTAATCTTGGATAAAAAAACTTGAAGGGGTATAAACACAATTATTAAAAACTGGATCATTGGATAATGCAATTCGAGAGTTTTCATTGGCTAAGCCATCATGGTATATGAGCCATTATACCATGATCTACAAAAAGGGCGACATACTACATAGATTTACTAAAAGCATGCAACTATCAAAGGAAGCCATATTTACATCTTGAGTAGCCACAGTAGCTGATGAAGGGCCCTTCATTCGGGTGTGCGCTCTAAGCTCAAAGATCTTACTCAACCACACTTCTTCGTAAGTCTTCAGTGAGCTCTCAATTGCCACATCTTTTGCAGCCCTTTGGATAATGGCCCTAACCTCCTCAGCATGTTCTGTAAATTAAAATATATTACAATTCTATAATTTCACACCACGGGTAAAACCCTAAGCTATTGAGCAGTACTTTCAAGTGGTACTGTTTATTATGTTGTTAAGTCTGTGAATGAAACCCCATTGTGAACATTCAAATTAAAGCTACTGAGAAGTACTCTCATGTGGTACGCGGTGTTTCCAACTTTTGCGTCTATGGATAATCCTCAGTGTATGAACATTCACTGATACTGTAAAGACGGTTCTAGCTTCCACGGATGAACTAATTTTTTAAACATAGGTTCGAACTCTTGCTCTTGCTCTTGCTCTAAGGTCAAAGATTTTGACCTTAGAAACTAAATAAACTTGTCCAATTCGAACCTTCAAAGTTCTCCAAAAAAATCAGTGATAGTAAATAAATTGTAAATACATCGTTTCCATGGCATATTGTGCTAAAAATTTTGTTCACTCACCGTGCAGTCCTAATTCCAGGAGCTGTCCCAAGGTCATTCTCGTCAGTCCTTCATTACTGATCTGCACTGCTCCTCCTGTCACACGCACCAGCTGTTTCCAGTGGCGCGGGCGCATGGCTGAGCGACTCAGATCATCAATGATTGGAAGGCAAGCCTGAGGAAAGACATGCATAACACAGCTGCAATCTGGGACAGTCACTAGCCTATAAATGTTGCTATCTCTCGTCTCGTGTTGCCAGGTTGCATGTAGTGAGCTGTTTCACAGCAGTAAGCTACTGAATTCCAATGCAACAAGTTTTGGTTCCCTGAAGCAACACTAAGCGGTTTGTTTGACAATATGACTTCAGTTTCAGGGAGCAATTATTTGTTAAAAACAGTGACTTCATACAAATCCTTGTAATTTTGTCTTAGTATGTTCTAACCCGTTTAGAACAAAGACAAAATTACAATGATTTGTATGGAGTCAGTGAAGCATGAAAGGGCCAATATCTCATCCCCAAATTGAAATAAGTAGGCATTCTTCATCATTTACTTTTAGAATATCTTAGTAAATCCCATAACATAAATTAAGTTTTTGTGACATCATCAATTTACCACTCTATTCTTAAATTGGAAATTCACTACAATGATCATGTCTTACTTGAATCTCGATAACCTTACCCTAGATCATAGATTTACCGAGCAATTGAGTTAATTGCCCATCGGATGAAGAAATTAAATCATAGGTCCGTTTGTAGAAGTCAGGTCTTTATTGCTAATTGTAATGATTCAGGACTTCTTTCCCTCTGACGCACCTGGATGTCAAGAATGGCTTGATGCATTCCAACAAACACGTCCCACTCGTGCGACTCGATGGGGAGAGCTGTCACCACATCAGTCTGTGCCTCTGTAGCTTTCTTCATAAGCTTTGTGTTGATTCGTTGCCACCGGCCTCGTTTCCATTCTGTGTGTTGTTCCTGCACCGCACGCCAAGTGTTCCAAACCTCACGCAAACATTCAAGATCCGAGCGTAGCCTGTGGACCGACAGAATAACGTTCTCTCTTGAAAGGTTTCATAGCGAAAACAATATACTGGAACAGTTAACTAGACTACAGTATATCATAATGATATGTTTCACACAAAGAAGGAGAATCGTAGACTTCCGATTGGGAGTCTACGGTCAGAACTTATGTTTGCTTTTATGCATAGGCGCACCCCCCCCCCCCCCCCCCCCTACAAAAAAAAATAATTGGGCACCAAAAGAAATTTGGGCAAGGCAACTTGGGAGAATTTTTTGGGCAAATGTTTCACCCACTCCCCACTCCCTTGGCAAAAAATTTCTCTTACGCCTAGGCTTTTCTGAAAATGTCTGAGTGACGTAACGAAACGTTGACTATGAAGATTCAACTTACCGAGGTAGAACAGAGAAATTTACAACAGCCTTCTCGAACAGCTCTTGAAGCTCAATCAAATCCTATTGAAAAACAAAACAAAGTTACATTTACGTTGACGTTCTTAAAGTGAGTCGAAACACAATTTCCTGGCCAATCAGAACGCTTCTAGAACACATAAAATAGATGCATTTGCACACCAATAACTGAGAACACTATCTACAATTGAGGATTGCAAATGACGATTTTGAAAAATTGAGACTAAGTGCACAAACGATATGTTCTAATTCTTGCCTGTGCTTCGCTCTCCATACTCTCGAGTCTTCTACCAAACGTATCCATGATGGTAAAAGCAGTGTAAATGGCACACTTCCTGTTAAATGCTTCTGAATCAGAAAACTCACGGGCCAGAGATTCACAGCGATCACCAAATGCTTTCAGCTCCTATGGAATTAAATGTTACCAATAACTTCAATTACTTATAAAATTCAATTTCAGTCACTGGTGGTCGAGGGTAAATTACGATTTACGCGTGTTGGACGGGGTTGGACCAAAGAGTTGGACCGGGGTACTTCAGACTCTATGGGTGATGGAAGAAACCATGCACTTAAGTTGCTTTTCGGAAATGAGGAATTCTTGTGATCTTAACACTAGAGATGTCAGTATTGTGTTAGTATTTTCACCTGCATTCACCCTTAGCATGATCGAAAATTTGGGACAAGACAACGAAATTTCATCGATGAAAACCACTTCAAGACGACATAATTTGACTTATCAAGTTCCGTTATGTTACGCACCTGTGTAACGCTTAAAGCTTCAGCTTGAATCCTTGGTCCAAGACGTTGTTTAGCTTGATTCACTTTCATCTTCAAGTTATTCCACCTGATTTTAAAAACAAAAAAGCGTGTCTTTCAGGTGCCAAATCCTTTTCTGGTAACACCAGTATGAAACTGGAAGAGTTTTTGTCGCTGAAAATGTGCCTCATTGAAATCATCGTAAAATAATCTTTAGAGACGTGTATCACCTTTGTGGCGCTGCAGCGTAGAACTTCTGAGTCATCTCTGGTAGTTTCTGATCGTATTTTTCCAACAGAGCAATAGTTCTCTTCATTGCTACGAACTTGCTGTCCATCTCAGCCTGCTGAGTACTCACCTAGAACAACATATTATTTTGAAATTATTTTGAATTCAGAAACAGATGCTTCACCCGCCTACAGGATAAAATAATTGAATTAGAAAGAGCACAAAAGGGCTGTGCAAGGCTCCATATAAGATATACAAACCAGAGACATCAAAAGCGCAGAGATTCTACCTCGTTAAAGACTCTCATGAGTCTCATAAATGAAGCAATGTCTTGTTCTTCTCCAGTGATGGCCTCTATTCCAGGTTCAATGCGTTTCAAAAAGGAGTCGAGATCATTTAAAGTCGAAGACACCTGAAGACAAAATGATGAAGGTTAAGAAACATGATAACACAAATCAGATGTGCCGTTCAACTTCTTAACTTGAAAGTAAACCCTTAATTTGCAAAATTGTGAGCATCATTTTAAAGGCGCTACGGCACGACATTTTGAGTTATTTCTTCTACAACCTAAATTACCCTTAAAATTTAGGAAACCTAAAAATAATAATTTGCAAAGGAGGAAAAACACCAAACGAGTGATACTAAACCAAAAAGGAACAAGGATGGCTGAGGATGGAGAAGATTGAAATGGATTGGAAATGACAATCTTGAAAAATTTAGGCTAAATTATTCAAAGTGCACAAACGAAGATCATCTTATAGGTAGACAGCATAATGGGGAAAAAATTACGACCTTGCACTACATGTAAGTAGTTTTATTTGAAATAACTTTCCACAGGCGTCTGATGAAACATCTTGTATTAATCACAACAGGAAAGAAAACTCTAAAAACACACTTTGATAGATTTGTCTGACCTGGTCTGAGAGATACTTGGTGTAGACAAACATCCACTTGCTAGCGTAGGTGCCAAGCACTTGCTTGATGGGTCTCATGTTTACTCTCATCCAGCCAACGTCGCACCAGTCCTGCAGATTGTAAATCTCATCTCTTGCCGTCTAAAAATTAAAGCAATACTGAAAACGTTAATAAAAAGGTTAAAAGTTTTCACAATAAAGGTAAGGTAACTCTTTCTAACCAAGCCTGAACAATGATGAAAGATATGGGTTGGTTGCCTATTTCTCTGGCAATAACTTCAAAATGTCAAAACATTTGCTGTCTTGTTGACAATGCAAACATGCAAAGCAGCTGAAGTGTTTGAAAGAGTCTTCTACTGTAACAATCCATTTTAATGCTAATTTGAAACAGAGTCAACAGACCTGATAAATCTCAATTTCCTTGTCAAAGTCATCGAGAGATGGTCCTTTTTCGTCCCTAATCTCTTTAGAAGCTGTCATTTTCTTTGGGTTCAGGAAAGTCTTCTCTGACAAGCCCATTGCGCCACTGGTGCTTAGAGTTGAGGCAGCAGCGGAGCTACGATTGGACCTAAACGTAGACAGCATCGTGAATGGACGATTTTTATAGGTACAAACGCTGACTAACCTGGTGAAATACCATGTTAAGTTAAACCCGTAGTAAAATCAATGTGTTTCTTCAGGTTTGCATTTACTGGGGCTTAGTATTGGATTGTTCGTGTCCCGCCATTTGGCTTCCACAACGTTCCCAGCACTTTCCAGAGATCAGTGTTCTTTGCCGTTATGACTTCCCTGTTACGAGGTTTAGAGGTCAACGCTTGTAAAATGAGGACTGAGGATTAAGATTCTCTTATCTCTTGCTGATTACAATAACACTGTTCACTATCATTGTTACACGCATTCTACAGTAGACGCTATGACATGAACCCACCAGAAAAGAAGCAAACATTTTCTGCTACAGAAATCATAAGTCCAAATTAATTACCTTGGGTCTCTTTCTTTCTCTTTCCTGGATTTCTCTGATGTCATTGATGCTCTCGAACGTATGAGCTCAGAACGGTTCATCTTCCTTGGATGAGCCACAATGTTACCCGCCAGAAACTCCTCAAATGTTCGCTGTACATCTTGCATCCAAAGAAATGCGTACTCGCGAAATGTAGCCAGAAAACTCTGCAATTCAAGTAATCATGTAGTTGTCAGCAATGAGATGGATAAAAGCTTGCGTAGTGTGATCATGCGGGTGAGAGTATTTCTGAAAAGAACTTTTGTTGGTGACTTACCCTTACTCGTGCCTGGGATCTACACAAATACAATGTTTGTGACATCACTTTAAAAGCACAAAATCCTGCATTTCAATTTTTTTGTGGGCAATCACCTCTTAACCCTTCCTTTGAATGGCGGGATGACCAGTACAATTTTAGACCCTTACAGTCTCAAATTGTTTCTCTTCAGCCTGGTTTCATATATATATGAACTGGTAATGGCACAATGCTGGGGCATTCTTTCTTGGACTAACATCCTTCACAGGGGAAGAAAAAACTCTCCAATGTGGAATAAAGCTTCAACAGGAGGTCCCCTGTGCGATCATTATCAACCTTTCATCATGATTTTAGCCAAAACTTACCTTGCATTCAGACGCATTTTGTTCAACCACATCTTTTGTTTGCTCCACTAGTGTCTGTATCTCACTATCGTCAGCAATAACTTGCTTATAACTCTAAAAAATGCAAAATACTGTCATTAGTTGCAATTTAAAACTATGCAGGGCAATGTTGGAGATCAGAAGTCTTGTTAGATAACACAGTTTTTCTGGCTTGGTACTGGTAAAATGCATCATCGTAAACAAAAAGTGTACCAAAATGCTGCAAACCCTTTTAGTCACAAAGTATCCATTTAAATTGCTGATGGCTATAAATTCTCTAAGTTTTTCCGTTTTCCAGTATGTTTCTAATTCATTGTGATTTGTCTTTTCTATTATACATGTTTCTCGTGCACACCTTGTCCTGCCTCGACTAGCTTTGCGGCTATTTGTGGGACAAGCCCTTATAAATCTGTAAATAAATAAATTGTTGTTGTTGTTGCTACACATCGTATTTAAATGCTAGCTATGTGGAGTTGGTAAATTCAGCAATACAATCTCCCGTAGCTGATTATTCTCATTCTTCTCATGACCTCTCTGCACACTCTTGGAGACTAACTAAACAGTTCAGACACATCATACCTTTAGGTCTTCATCCAGAGGTCTCACGGAATCTCCACGTCCCAGGAAATCATTCAGCCACCCTTGCACACTCTCCTGAACACTAGATGAGGCAGACTTATCATCAAGTGATGGGTTAAACAGCACTTGGGAACCAGTCAGCTCCAAACGAATGGTCAATATAGGTATCATCTCAGAATCCTAAAATGTAACATAACACATTTAGAAGCTAATACAACATGACTGTAAAATTTCCAAAGAAATAAAGGAAACAGGGATAAGCTCAATTAACTTTCAATGCAATGGAGTTTTCCAAGACAAATGAACTTAGTTTGTAGGTTCTGTGTTTTTCGCTGATCCCTCTTAAAACATTGCAGATATTATTATACCCGGTGCTGCAAATACTTTTTTCTGCGAAAGGACATTTGTCAGACTAAGCCACCACTTTGATCGGACAAAACTGTAGGGGTGACAGATGTCATGCTCGATAACGCATTGTTGAAATAAAAATTTGCACTGGAAGGCAAAAGAAAAATTGTCTGGGCCACTGTTGAGATTTGGCCAGACACTGGCAAATTTTGGTCAGCTTTTGTCCGATGGGAGACTGTAATTTGCAGCCATGTATGCATGCCCCATCAATTGAAATCACAAAGAGCAACTTACCTGAGACATATTTGAAAAGACAATCTGGTTTAACATGGACTGTAACGAGGTGCAGGTAGATAACTTCAGCCCCTCTAGCACCACTCCGCTGACATACTTGATGTAACTCTGCCAGGCAGGGGAGGCACGGCTGATCTGAACTGCCTGTGATGACAGAAAGAAATAATTTCTTGTAAGACACGTTTTATGCAGTGCAAGTGTGTTGCTGTTTCTACAGAAGATCATTGAAATGTCCCAATTCATGACTCCCACCTCAAAAGTAGATTGCAACAATGCATGAATTCTGTGTCCTCCCACTGTCACAGTATGTTTATGAGCCTCGTGAATCATCCTATAAAAACAAAACTCAGAATGTTAATGTAAATACGAAATAAATGAAAGTTTGCTTCTAATCTGAATTCCTCAGAAAAGGAAACTTGAGTTGGCAATCAGAGTCGAACCCATGACCCGTCAGTTACCAATTTGATGTTCTAGACAGTTAGCTATACATAACTAGCTGTGGTAAGTAAGGCAGTAAAAGACATTTATGTAGGTTCGCTACCTAACAGTTGTCATGTCAAGCTACAAGGCTGAATACTGTCAAAGTAGTATAATAAATGCTAAAGGGCAATGGTGACTTGGATGAAGTAAACAACAGACTCGAGAAAAGTGTCATCTGGACAGAGAACGCAGATTAAACTGCTGGACAAGACATTTTTCATGCTCACGTGCCTCATGGGCAAGATCCCAGGCAATCATCCCTATCTTAAAATGAAACTAAGACAGCATGCAAGTACCCCATGCACGTAATCTTTGAAAGGTGTTCATCCAAAGAACTGAGTGAAATTCAAGTTGTTTTTTCATGATTATTTTTCTAACCTGTGTTGCTCTTGTAGGCTGTCCATTGAGAATGACTTGCTGGAGTCACGTGGACTGAACACATCTAACTGCCCATTTTCAGACCATAATGCAGCAATGTTACAGATTTCTTGAAAGTTACTTTGCACTACACCCAGGTTACGATGGAGATCGTCGCACACCAGGTAAGATGCATGTTCAACAAAATCAACAGATTCCACTGTTTTCCATGTGTACACATGAAGACCTTGACCTAGCAACTGATATCCACCAAGACAAGAAAGAAATCATTATCTAAGATGTTGAATGTGAAAGCAAAACTCATACATAGGGCCTGCAGAATGTTTGAACGCAATTACGAAAATTACTAAAATAGCGAAATTTAACAGAATTTGTAGAAAGAGATGTCAAGACAGCTCAAGGAGGACCCTTGACGAAACTGCAAATTTAACTAACATTGCAAAGTTTACAAAAATTACTAAAATCGCCAAAAAAACGCAAAATTTGTAAAATGTGTAAAATCCGCAACTTTCGTTGTTCATGTTTCGAAAAAATGCAAAATTTGTGTACTTTTTCAATTGTTCGATCCTAGACATTTAAGTGGGTTCAATTGCGGCAGCTACATTTTGCTTGTCCTGCCTTTAAGAGGTAATGAGGAACCTATAAAAGCTATAACAAAAATTACTACTAGTCATTACTCTAGCTCCTACCTCGTCAATCTTGGCAAGTTTTCTCTCAAACAAGGGCTTTTCAAAGTCTTTCATGTTTGTCATGACAGAATTATATCGAGACACTATAGTGTCAAGCCTGGTAGCAGTGGACCTCAACAGAGCATCATCTGTTGATCTCAGCAGAACACGGGCAGGGTCAGGGAGACGTGCGAGGAATGGCTCTCCTCCCAAGTAATGCACCTCTCTTAAAAGAAGCATTAACTCAGGATCAAAGTTCACATGTAAAGTAGGTTTGCCTTCTTCGCTCTCGGGTTCAGCGATCTGAAAGTGTGACAACATTTCAATGTTAAGATTTCAGATTGTCAGATACAGTCCTTTCCTAGGATTGTCAAAGTTGCACGTGAAAGTGTGTTGAAAGGGATAAAAATGTATAAAGCATTTACAAGCAAAAGGTAGTAATGGACAAAAGAGAAAATTCAATACTTTTAGAGCTGTGCATTGTAGTGGTTTCCAAGTTGAAACTTTGAAACTTTTGTGAAGGTACCAAAAGTAATAGCCTTGTACTGTATGTTTGAATGTGAGCTCCTTTTTGAATTTCAATCGCTAGTTCTTTCTAACTAAATATCAACAATGTCTTCTCACCAGTAGAGGCTGTTTCAGTTTGGCTCTGAGTTCAGGTTCCACAGTGCTTTGCCAGTGATGAATAGTATCTGCCTCACACCTACAAAATATAAACCACAGATCTGTAAATTATGTTTCAGTACAATGTAAGACCTGCTCATTAATATGCAACATTTCTTTTGAACTTCAAGTCATAAAGATCTTGCAAGAATCTCTACAACTCTGTGCATGTGAACACACACAAGTGGCTATAAAAATAATGAAGAACACACTGTACATATCAAAAAAAATTATTGTCCGTTACCTTTCAATGTCTTTAATTAGATCTGAGTATGTATCCCTTAGACGCCATCCATCATCACCCTTGAGAGATGCTGGAGACACACGATGCAACCGAGACATGGGCTCCTAAAGTTGAGGAAATAAACAATAAGCAAATCAACAATAACTTGATTGATGATTTAGCTGGTCTTTCCACCTGAGTTAAAAGAGGAGTAAACATTTAAAAGACCCCTCTCACAAGAAAAATTATTAGTAACCGTTTTAAAAAGTGAACTTTAAAAACAAGAATCATCAGAAACATGTACATCAATTTTAAGATACCATAATAAAATAACAGTTAAAGATGCACACTGTAATTGTAGATTGGGGATAACTTTTCCCATGGCTTACACATAGGTGCATAATTTACATGTACCTGTATGTGTATTTTGAATCCTCGCAGCCAGAGCAGCTTGTTTGCAACTGGAGGAAGGTGTGGATACGCTGGAGGAGAATCCATGTGTGACTCAAAAAATGTCCTCATTTCCAGCAACTCTTGCGTGAAGCCATGCACTAGAGCAGTAAATGTGTCCCGCAAATTGGTCTAGGGTATTCAAAGAAAGGTCAAATAATATCACTATGCTAAATACACTACTTCTGAAGGAAATGCCCTCAAGAAACTTAGAAATCAATGATTCAACTTCCTAATCAATTGATCAAGCTTGCATAATCAGAAATTACTGCCCCAGATACTGATTTTGGCCTTTCAGTGGCTTTGTTCATGTTTTAATTGACCTTCTGTTTAAGGGCTGACAATTTCACAAAAGGCTATCAATTAGATAGCATTTAACAAATAACATTAGACAAAGAGAACAACAGTATGAAATATATTAGGTGCACTTCTGTCTGCAAATCTCACCTGAACAAGTTCTCGTCCACTGATTCCTTCAAACACTTCCAGAAGTCTGAGTTTGGCTCTCGTATCCCAGCACTGTTTAAAGCTTTGCCTCATCACATCAGCCAGATTGTGCTCTAAATCCTGAAAGACAACTTACAGTAATTTATTACATGTAACTGGGACAACTGACTATACAGGGCTAGTGAAAACTGATTCTGCAGCTGCCCAAATTTTTTGTCTAATTTTAGATTCAAGGTAAAAATATCGATGATCTTGAATGCTTCACAACAAAATGAGATTTTTTACATTTTCAGTAAAAGGTTCTATTCTAGTCAAATTGAATTGACAATTAGTTTTGACAGCACACATTATTTATAATAAACAATTACTCAACTTACTCTCATTACAGATCGGAAAGCAAAGAATTCTCTTTCAAACTCCTGAGTTTCATTTGCATTCAGCACATCCTGTGAAAGAAAATAAATTAAAAGAGTTAAATTCCCGCTCACCTTTAAGTACTGCACAGAAAAACTAAAGAAAGAGTTCTTGGTTTACCATTTCTATTACCTTTTACTCTCAATCACAAGAAATATGTATAAATTCTCCTTGAAGATTATTGTACATAATTTCAACGTCAGTTCGGAGAGGGTGATATAGTTAGTACATAACGGAACAAATTGTTTGTTGGCATCTGTTCTTTATTTTCCACACTTATTTGAATGGCCATTTGTCAATCACTCAAGGCTTTCAATATGTTTTGAAGTTGGTGACTGTTGTTTGGCAGCACCGGTTGGAAACCACCTGAATGCCTGATCCTCAAAATCACTCCTTTATGGGAGGCTGGTTGAATTTTACCTGAATTTTATGGAATGGTCAGCCAAGCTCCAGTAAGGAAATACATTTGGTCATTCCTGCAGGTTTTAAAGGCTGAAAAAAACAAGTCGTCTTACGTGTGGCATCTGCTGAAAAGACCGGACAGTCTCCAGAAATTTGAGATGTATTTCTTTGACTTGACTGTCCAAGCTGTTGCCACCAGCACCACCAACTTCAGCCGTGCATGTCAGCATCTCAAAATGCTGCGTGGTTTGAACAAGCTCCAACACGTCATTGCACCGCTCCATGAAACTGTTCAGTGATGTAAAACAGACATTGTTTCGTGCGGGCCACGGAGAGTCAGTCCACAGTTCTGTAGTGTCAAGACCATTGTAGTTGCTTTCTGAGAGACTGGGGCGTTGGTTGAAGATCTTGGTTGTCTTGGGTGTCAGGCTGTCATTGTACAATTTGCTGTGCCATACAATGCCTCCACTGTCCATACTGTAAAAAATATATGGAGAAAGACGAGAGTTTGAGGAAAATAACACACATTTCCTCAAGAGAAACTGTACATAACATATCTACCATGTCTGTAAGTGACACAGTCTCTCAGCCTACAAACAACCACTCCAGCACCTGACAATAAGGTCACATCAGTACTACAGTAGATCTACACAACACATGACTGACAAAGCATCCCCACCAATACATCTATGACAAACAATGTGTTCTCAACACTTGCCAGTCTCAATTAGGAAGACAGAACCTGCTATTTTGTTTATCTCAAGGGAGAAATTAATTCAATCTACATTAACTCACTTGGTTCCTGACTGTTCAGAAAGTCTTTGATGATTTGTCTCATCTGCTCGATCTTTCTTGTCTAGGTAACAGCCTCGGAAAGCAGCACACACTCGTAAAGCATCTTTCAAGCTGGTATAAGACTGATGTATGAGAAATCAGAAAAATTGTTAACCAAGGATTTCAAGTTCACCAATAATGATTAAGTTGGGTTTCCATTTATGTCTTGTCAATTCCAATATAGCTTATAATAAATAGATTCACTTCAATTATCTTTGCTACTGTACACTAAAACAGTACTACTACATCGGAAGGCATGAAGGAATTCACTGGCATGCCACAAGGGGTAAAAAGGTATATTGAGCATATGAGCCTAGTGGCCCATCAGGCTGGAGCTTATCCCGGTTTCTGGAGCATGAAGTGACAGAGAGTATTTCTACTCCCCCTGGATGGGATGCTAATCTGTTGCAGGGTTACCCCCCAGCAGTAAATTTGCTGGTACCCATTTTAATATACACTTGGGTAAAGAGAGGCAAACAAGCTACCACAACAGTGGCGGAGTATCAGCACCATAGGGCCTAACATCTGACCACTTTAAATGTTAAAGACACAACATGCCCAAAGGCATGTAACAAGATAAGGAATGAAACAATCAAATGAATACTGTAAATGTTTCTTGTTTGCTTTAGAGATTAGTTAGTATCTTTCTCAAGGTAAGTGACTACTGCTTCTTCCAATACCTATTTCAAAACTCTTTTTTACACCTGAGTTCTCTGCCTAAAATAAAAAAAAAGGTAGAGTCACTTGAGGAATTGCCTACCGCTAATAAATTCTCTAATACATGTTCTCCCACCAGCTGCCTTGCTCTGGCGACAACTTCATTTGAAAGCATGGTTAGTAACCTTGTAAAGTTTCTGTTATCATGGTAGTACCTATTTGAAAAACATCACAATAACAAAATTAGTAGAGTTTTATTAAGTCACCGATAGATCCAGGGGGAGGGTCAGGGAATCCGGACACCCCTTCCCTAACCAAATTTTTTGTTTTTACTACCTGCTACAGCGAAACGCCCTTTGGGTCGGGAGCGAAGACGACGGCTGTATTCACAGGCTAACTACTTGTTTGATGCTGAAATTCTCGCATTGACAGGAATGCTTATGATCACTCAATGTAGAAGTTTGTACCCCCTATCAAAAATTCCTGGATCCACCCCTCTAAGCCACAACATAAATTAAAATGGGTAGCAGTGGATTTAATGCTGGAAAGGGAGGAGAGGGTCCCTGCAATAAACTATTCAAAATCCCATCAAGGGGAAGTAGAAACACTCCTAGTTTCCTTGAACTACAGAAACCAGGAATAAATGCCAACTCAATGGGCAACAAGACTTGATCACAGACTAACCTTGAATACATCCATACAAGAAAAAGTGTGTGCATCAAGGGAGGAAAAACAGACACCATGTCAGCAGATTTAGTGGCGTAATGAAGCTTTTCAAACCATGGAAGAAGTGTACTCAGAAACTGCAGGTTGTCATTGGTCTCTGCTTTAGCCTTAAACAAGAAACAAAATAATTAAATACTGCAGTTGGTAAAATGGAAATCCTCTTTTTGCAAACAATCATGTGACTG
This sequence comes from Blastomussa wellsi, assembly GCA_947652115.1. NCBI lineage: Eukaryota > Metazoa > Cnidaria > Anthozoa > Scleractinia > Plerogyridae > Blastomussa > Blastomussa wellsi. The sequence goes on along the minus strand of OX393570.1, from coordinate 2,099,183 downwards.
TGCAAACGAGTCATGGTCAGTCATGATTAGTTTTGGTTTACTCTGGATTGGTTGACTAGATGGCACAAGAATTTTAACCATTTTAACCAATTTTAAGGTCTCATTGATTGCTACACTTCAAAAAATAAATATAACAAACAACATGAACACTACCCTAGAACAACAGTAGCAATTGTTACCGCTAGCTATGATAGCTGCTATGTCTACACTGGTCCGCACCTGGAGTACCAGGGTTTTCATATGAAGTATAGACTACCCTGACGCTCTATTTTTGTCACTCTTTTGCTGTATGCCTGGCTATTATTTGACTCAAATTACAGCCTCATTGCATCCCCTTAGCTATAGGTAATCAAGCCAATATTGGCATAGGTATTGCCTAGTATTATTGGCGCAGTCATTGCATATATACTGGACAGCTATAGTCATTGCCTATATACTAGGTATTATTATATTGGTTTATAAATACGCGCACACTTATTGGTTGATATGTGTGTTTAGATGAGAGCATGTAAACACGGTTGTGACATGTTAGTTTCAATAGAGGATTTCTTCCGAGTTCACATAGCCTCATCTAAACACTCAGGGGTTTGTGAGAATTCTCAAAAGTTATGCAAACCCTTGACTACATTTCGGTTGGCGTAACGTTCTCAAATTCTCCCAACCCCCCTCAGTCATTGCCTATATATTGGTATAGTCATTGTCTATATTGGCACTATATTGGTACAGTCACTGCCTGTATTGGTACAGTCATTGCCTATATTGGCACAGTCATTGCCTATATTGGTATAGTCATTGCCTATATTGGTACTATTATTGGTACAGTCACTGCCTATATTGGTATATCATTGTCTATATTGGTACTATATTGGTGTACACAGTCATGCCTGTATTGGTACAGTCATTGCCTATATTGGTATAGTCATTGCCTATATTGGTACTATTATTGGTACAGTCACTGCCTATATTGGTATATCATTGTCTATATTGGTACTATATTGGTGTACACAGTCATGCCTATATTGGTATATCATTGCCTATATTGGTACTATATGGGTGTACACAGTCATGCCTGTATTGGTACAGTCACTGCCTATATTGCCTATATATTGGTATAATTATTGGTATTGGTGCTAACCTTTGCAATTTCTCTTTTCACAAGATGAAATGACTGAGCATATGTACTGTAAGCATCTTCCAGATTCATCATAATATTAAGAGCCACATGTGAGCACAGCTGCTCACTTACTGATGTGATCTTCTCCAGTCTCTCTGACCACATCTAATTAACAGTTAAGTTTTATGAATAGACGAACACAAGAAATGCTTATGTTGACAGTTAAAAGTTATCTTCACGTCTTTCACGTTTCTTTACTTTTTATTTTATCAGTGAGACAACAAATTGTGTAATGAACTGAAGCATCCCAATTCTATCCCTTCCATTATGCAAATGAACATGAAAGACGACTATAGCTTGTTAGACATTTTTTGTGTGTAGTAATTTGCTGAGTCTTGCAGCATTTTGGCAAGCCCCAAGGCTGATTACAAAAGTGAGTAAAAATATATGGTGACACTACAGTAACACTCTTAAATGTCTAATAAGTGATTTATTATTGTCTTTTCCCAAAATTCTTGTACTCCACAAAGTGCAGTTGGATACTAACTGAATCTGTAAGTACTTTGCCAAGCAACTAATTAAGATGTACCTCAATCTCATCCAGAGGCCCTGGTTTTGGACCAAATCTCTTTATCTCAGTTTCTGGATCTAGCTTCAGTGTCACCTATTAACAAAGAAAATTGATTAATTTTATTGCAATTTATTAAAAAAAACATCTAGGTAATGCCCATGGTGTACATGCTGTGGTTCAATTTTATCCTTAGTTTAAATTTTTTCAATCCAGTTTATTTTTAACCTTAGTTATATCTTATTTTTATCTATAAGTCATCTACCCCTCCACTACTACCTCTCATCCCTCTACCCCCTACTTAACCTTCCTTCATGATCTCTTTGCCCCCCCCCCCCCCCCCCCCCTCCGGCATTTCTTCCTGCAACAAATCTTCATCAAAAGCCCTGGATAGTTATTGCAAACTCAGTGCTACAAACCATCTCATATCTAACACTCATGATTAATTGATAAAATGACAGTACACAGCGTGCTCTTGCCTTTAGCATATAATAATCTACATGTACCGGTATTTTAAAAGTAAGTCTAAGTCACAATAACTGGGAGATATCAATTGGCAGCTTCATGTTTGGTCTCATGGACTCTGGATTGGGCAGTTTAAGTTTCAGCAAAATTCTTTTTAAAATAAATAAATTACATGAACATGTAGCAATAAAGGAGGCTTGAAAAACAAAGTTGAACTCCAGCTTGCCTTTCATACAGGCAGCTCTCACATTTTGCTAAGTCAAGACATTTGAATGATTTCAGTATTCTTTTTAGGACTTGGTTGGCAGACTACTTGCCTAGGCTCTTGCTGCCTTGACTAATGGTCATGAAAATATATGTGCAAAGCAGGAAAACATGCTTGTCCCATATGGCTGTTGTTTCAAAGTTTACTAAACATTCCTGAGGTTTACTGTACCTTGATTTGCTTTATCCAGTTAACCACAGCTGTCTCCAGCACATGAATAACAGCTGGTCGTCTGCTACTGTAAGCTGCAGCCTCTGACAACACCTCAATTGACGGCAGAGGTAGAGTGACCAGATCCTTTGAACTACCCTCGGCAACCTGCAGGACTGAAACCAGCCTATGGACCAAGTCCATCAGCTTGTCTGCACTAACCCCTCCCCCCATCTCAATGCTCAGCAGCGGCAAAAAGACATCCTTAGTTAAAGTGCTTGCGTGGGTCAAGGGCCGATATGAACAATCACAGAAGGCCACATCCGTGATGATATTGTCCCTGGAGAGCTTTCCTGCATCATGTATCTTAAGAAAGTAGACTGACTTCTCCCTCACGTCACTGGGTGGAGAAAGTGACGCTACAAGATTTTTACCAGCAGAGGATGTTGAGGAGAAAATAAACAGCTTTTTCACTTCTTCATTGTTGCAGAACTCAAACATTGCCTCCCTAGAAAAGAGAGCATTTGATTAGCTGGAAGAAACCCAAGTGAAAAACCCCTTTGTTAACCAAGGAAAAGATAGATTGCACCAGCTCCTGTACATGAAAAAAAAATTAAAATAATAATAATAATAATAATAATAATAATGATGTTTAAGAACAAAAATCACTGTAAAAAGCTGTCAATATTTTTCAACAATCAGCAGGCAGCAACCTCGTTCCCAGGGTCTCCCATCTTCCCGCGAGCAGGCAGTTGGTGTTTTTTATGGAGGTCCTACAAACTAAAATTGTTAAAAGGGCTGGATAGAGAGGGCGATGAAGCAGCTCCCGTAAGCTCTCACATGAATGGCTCAATACCCTGCGTGAAAACAATACATTGAACAAACAACAGGAACAGTGCCCTTAGCCCCTAATACAATAGCAACTGCTACCAGTAGAATTACAAGCTTACGAGGGCTGCTACAGTACTGGATAGAAATACAGTACGCCTAAAAATATTCTTAAGTATATCTCATTCTACACTCTGACCTGCAATTACCCCTTTGAATTCCTTACCTGCTCTTTCCATTGGTAAACATATGCTTGAGTTCTTCTGCCCGTGGTTTGAGGGAAGATGTCACTCGGATCTCTATCCATCTTAGCCTCTCATCCAGCTCCATTTAATTTTTCACTAAAAAAATAAAATTATGCAAGGACAGACATTAGCTCTATACATAATTTTGTTGCAACAATAAAATGCACACCTCTTCCTTCAAGGTTAATAAATAATGTGGAGCCAATTCGTCCTTATACATAAGTTGTACAATTTCAGGTCTTTTACATTCTCTGAAAATATTCCACTGACAATAAACTTTGGCACCTGGTATACGTAATTGAAAGCTCCATTGATAAATAATAATTGCAATCTGTCATGGACTGCAAGGCAATCCACCGATGAAAGGCAATCCACCAATAAAATCAATCAAATCAAAAATAAGTGAAGAAAGCGATTAAGATAATTTTTTAGCATCAAAACACAACTTGTCGATTGTCAAAATAAATTATTGGCTGTGAAATGAACAAGGTTTTATAAAAGCCAACAAAACGGCTTTAATAATTCAGCTATAATCATCGGTACACGTCTGGTAAATTCATTTTTCACACCAAGACGATCTCTTGAGTCATTAATAAGGAAACAGCGAGTGATATTAAAGAAGAAATTTTGGAATTCGCGCCCACTGTCGATCACTGTCGGCCTGTAAAAGTCAATTCTGAGTTACAAATATAAGCTTAAACCGATGTCCTCACCCCTGTTATAACAAGAGAACAATTACAACTCACAAACAGGAACTGATCAACTGCTTCACAGAAGGTTTCAGATATAATCACATTTGAGCATCCTTGCAAATGTTTGTTGTTCCGTTTAGCAGGGCTGCAAAAAGTCCGCCATCTTTGTTTGACTTCGTTGCCAAAGTTATAGTCACGTGATCGGTCAAGTCAAGATGGCGGACGGAATGGTCTGTGACAAACTCACTGTTCGAAATGACTCAAAATGTACAGCCGGAATTATCATCATAGGAGACGAGATTTTAAAAGGTCATACGAAAGATACAAATTCTCACTTTCTCTTAAAGAAGCTTTGGTCCTTAGGAGTAAAAGTGGGAAAAGTTTCTGTCATTTCAGACAACGTGGATGAAATTGCTCGCGAAGTGAGAAAATTTTCTTCTCGATTTTCCGTTGTTTTAACCACAGGAGGGATTGGTCCAACTCACGACGATGTTACAATGCACGGTATCTCTAAAGCGTTTGGTGATGATCTAGTTCTTAACGAAGAGTTAGTGAAGCTAATTTCAGGTGTATATGACGTTTCAGAAGGTCAAATCAACTCGTCGCATCTGAAAATGGCGCGTGTACCTTCATCAGTCAAGCTGACTTATGGCAAAGTTTCGTCAGGGAAATCAAGCAATTTTCCACTCATTTCTGTTCAAAATGTTTATGTATTCCCCGGCGTCCCGCAGCTCGTGGAAAAGGAGTTTGGTGTCTTAGAAAATCTCTTAATTTCAAACACTAAGAAACGGTTTTTCTTGCGAAAGATTTATCTTTCAGCAGAAGAAACAGCGATAGCTTTTATTTTGGATGAAGTGGATGAGAAATTTAAAGGAATTGTTCATTTAGGATCTTATCCTGATTTCTGCAGTCATGAATTTAAAGTCAAGTTGACTGTAGAGTGTGATAATATAAGTGACCTGGAAGAGGCCTGGCATTACCTTCTAGGAAAGTTACCCAAGGACATTATTGTGAAGACTGAAGGAGGTATCTCTGGTGCATCAATGCCAAACAGTAAGTGCTATGTTACTGAAATGGTGGCCTCCAGGTTGAAAAGTTTGTGAAGATCTTGTAAGATCCTGTCAAGATCTTAACAAGTTTTTAAACCTGAGGGAGGGGGGTGCTAAACTGCAGAATATCCTCCTATTTATTTGTGTTATGTCCATTCTTGTCCCATGAGCTGCTTGTCCTCCGTAACTGACAGACCCTGGTTGGACTACAAGGAACAATAATTATTGGCTCTGGGGAAAACTGATTTAATTGGCTATAAAATTATCTGGTAACAGGAGTCCAATCACATACATGTAAACCATGTTAAAAACCTTAAAAACGATTGATTTTATTGGACTTCCTTTGTTAGATTCTAGCCAATCAAATCATACACCCAGAGCCACTTGTTCCTCGTGCCCAAGGCTCTGTCTGTTAAGAGGAACTGGCTACCCTGGGGATTAGAATGCATTTTATTGCATAACAATATTATAGTGCCTAAATGCTTCTTGCCTTGTTTCTTTCACGCACTCATGTGATGCCATGTGTTGCAAATATTCAAGAAAGACAAAATTAGAACTTCTCAGTTGGTTTTTTATCTAACTTTCTTATCATATTTTACCTGTCCGAGGTTTAAGCGCATGTTTGAAAGTATATTTAATTTTTTTCTTAAGATTGTTAAAATTTGTTTTGTTTCTTTTCAGGAGTTGCTAGTGCAATTTTCCTCTGCGCGAGTAATATCGACACCAGGTAGAAAATCGTTGTGCGCTCTCTTGAGGCTAGTAAAAACTGTAGTAAGCCACCTTAATACTACCACACACCCAGATGGGAGAGACCCCCATATGAAAAGGATGTGGTGTTCATCTCACTTGAGGGTGTAAATTGCAGATTGTGGTCTAACTTTGTTGTTCAAGACAAAATGCCAATTATGAATATTTTAGGTCATTAAGTCCTTGCTTAGTGCCCCACTTTGTTGGCTGTCCAGACTGATCAGGTATAAAAATTTCCTACTATTTACTACTTTCCTACTATAGATAACGCCATAGTACAACAAGATTTTGGTGACACATTGGTGGTCAAAGAAACAGCGTCCATTGTTCATTATGCTAAAAATCCAGCTGGTATTTTATCTATTATTCCAGGTCCATCCCATCAATCTGCAAATGAGGATTGTAGACAGGTTCTGGATATTGAGAAAGTCTACAGCCTGCTGGATCCCAGGGATGAGTCAAACACCAGTGCCTGCATAAAAGGTGCCTGGGCCATTATACAGCAGACACTGCAGCTGTATTCCTTGGATGAATTGTGTATTAGTTTCAATGGTGGCAAGGATTGCACTGTGCTGCTGCACATTTTACATGCTGCACTTAATAAACTATCTGCGACAACCCCACCTCCTCGGCAACTTAAAGCTCTCTACATTCGCTACGACTCACCATTTCCACAAGCAGAAGAGTTTATCTCGGAAACAACAGAAAGATACAATTTAAACCTCATAACTATGACAGGAGGTATTAAAGCAGCTCTGAAGACACTGAAAGAAACTCAGCCAGCGATCAAAGCAATTTTGATGGGTACTAGAAGGCACGATCCTTTTTCTGATGCACTGCGTACATTTTCTCCAACTGACCAAGACTGGCCCCACTACATGAGAGTTAATCCAATTCTGGATTGGCATCATGCCGATGTCTGGTCTATGATCAGAGAGTGTGATATTCCATATTGTTGTTTATATGACGAGGGGTACACATCACTTGGCAGCACCCATAACACAACTCCTAACCCTGCCCTAAAATATGAAGATGGCAGCAACAAGTACAAACCAGCCTACATGTTGGAAGATGGACAGCTGGAGAGGGCTGGTAGAAACTGACAACTCTAATTACTGGAAATTAAAATTTTATTTCAGATCTGTTGATAATACATAAGGAAATGACAGTAATCTTGTATGATTTTTCATATTAAGTGGAAGTTATGCAACTCCACAGCCTCAGTCATTTCTACAAGGGAGGGCTGATAAATACATGTAAGACACTTTCTCCAGTAAGGATTTTTGTAAAGATTATAATAATGATACAGTACATGGTTTGAACCCTGGGGTAACAGACGATTGTGTATTTTGATCGTCTGAGTGAGGGTAATCCTGAGGACTGTTGTCAGTGACTGTGACTGATGCTTCAACAATCTCAGCAGAAGCAGTCTAGAAAAGGAAGCTGTGACTGATGTTTCCTGGCTTCAGCTTGCCCAAAGGGCAAGTTGGAAAATTCGGGGCAAGCAACACCTCATTGAAGCGGCAATACCATTTGGCGTCAAAACAATAGAGGACACTCCTAAACAAAGCCTCTAGCCCTGATAACAAAGAAGTCTATTGTTAAGGAGAACAAATGAAAAGATAGGTTCATATGAGGTGCTGGACTACTCGAAAATTCAATTTCTCTGTACCCTGGTAATAGTTACACAAACTTATAAAACTCATTAATAATGCAGATGCAGATCTGTAAAAATCAGATACAGGTTACTTCATGATTTAATTGATTTGTATAATATTTCTAAAATAGTCAACAAACATGAACACTGAGATACATTTCACACCATAACAGATACAACCCTGCCACTCGTAATATTATATTACATACATTAAGTTTTCCTGAAAATTCTCAAAGGACCGGTTCCTTGAAAATACAGTGAAGCAACTACTAGTTTGACCGTCAAACTGCTTTCGGGTTAAATTTGTTTCAACTTGAACATAACACTCTTGTGTGTAAAATAGCATAAACAATTTGAATTCATGAGACATGTATCCCAAAAAATGATTATCAAGGTGTTATCTTGTGGCTGAAACAGGTTTACAGTAATTTGAAAACCAACATACGTGTACAACAGATATTGATAAGAATTTGTGTTCACATTTTTTAGTCATCTACTTGTAAAGAAACCTCATCTCCATCAGAACTCATTTGAAACACTGCAGACACCCCCCTCGTAACTCCATCCCAGATGTCCGACTGTTTCGTACGTTGATTATACATCATAAGTGTCCCATTATCACAGTCCAAGTACATTTCAATTATGTCCTTGCTTGTACAGTTGGCAATACTGCTCTTTTGGACATTTGATGATGAAGATAGATGCTTGCAGTTTGAATTCCACACCCACTGGTTTCCTAGTGTGTTATGGGAGACTGTACCATCTGATGCCCTGCTTGTTGCAATGACGCCAAAACTAAAACCCTTGGAGACATTTCCTGATAGCTTGACCTTCCACAAATGTTGCCTACTATTGAAAGAATAAGAACCTGCCACATACCATGGCTGTCTGTTTTCACGTGGCTGTCTCTCTTTTTTTAACATACTTTTGCCTTTTAAATTGTATGGGTTAATACCAAATGGTGGCACACAAGGAGGAGATTGCCTTACCGGTAGTGAGAAAGAAGCCAATTCAGAAAAAGAATGAAAGCTATTGTACCTAGCTGTCAATTTTTTTTCAGATAGTTGTACTTGGCTTTCATTGTTTCCAGTTGAAACTTTACATAGATTCCACTTCACAACAGACCAAGTAAAAGGGCTTCCCTGGACATGATCACCCATCACCAGCACAGACAATTTAAAATGGCCTGTTTTGTCAGGAGTGTGGCGGAAAGTGTATGTACCATTCCCACAGTCGTGTACCTTTAACACTTGCATATTAGCATCATCATGGGTGAAATATGCATCAAATGTGTCACCTCCTTCAATCCGTTTTCTACCATTCTTTTCCTTAGCGATTACAGTGAATTCAACAGACTGTCCACACAGCGTCCTGTACATCACACCCTCTGATCCATGTCCCATGGTAACCGATGATGTACCAGCATGTGTCACTATATCAGTAACAATACCAAAGGTTGAAACGAATTCTAGCAAATCATCATTACCTTTAAACTGAAAGGCATCATCAGCACATGGTTCCAGCTGCCATTTAGCTGAGTTCAGTTCTTGTAGTCTACTGGACATTTGCTTGCACATGTTTAAAATCTCAACTTCACTTCCATTTTCAAAAGCCCTTTCTGTAAATTCCACACTGCTCTGTACACTTCCTAAAGCTGTTTCTAATTTTTCTTGCTGGATTTCCAGAGACCCTAGTTTATCATCCATAAGTTCTTCTATGTGATAAGTCAACTCTCCACAACGAGCATCAAGAAGACCTTTTAATCCATCTACATACAAAACAACCTCTTCCATAGTCTGTTGTGCACAAGATCGGACACTTCCTTTCATTTCTACAACGCCATCTAACGCCTCCTTGAGTGTGGTTGCCGTTGTTTTTGTCTCTGACAGCAGGTTTGACACACTTTCTTTGGCCTTACGAAAAACATCTTTGACAAAACTGTACTTGTGCTCACGATGCTTAACAATTGTGCAGTCTCTACAAATAGCTTCATTACATGTCTCACAAAATAGTTTGAGCACCTCTCCTTCGTGTTCTCTGCACAGGGATGGGCGTGTGACAGCTTGAGGGCCCTTTTCTTTGGCCTCTTCGAGGGACATCAGATGATGAGTTTTTGTGCTGCGTCCTCGTTTATGTCCAGCAGAACAAAACTCGCAAAGGAAATGACAGCATGTTGTACATCTGTTAATGGCGGGATCACCACTGTCACAGTTATCGCACTCAAGAATGCTTCTTTCTGAATGAAGGGAAACCATTGATAATAAATTGTTGACAAAGAAATTGGCTTGCAGTGAGTCGACATCTCCTTGAGGAATCTGTGTGCAAAGTAAAATATGGTGTTATACATTGCATGTAGTTGATGTCCCCTTATTTCATTCAAGAATAAGTCGGCCAACATTCTGTAGTCAGGGATGTAGCTAAGAAATTACAAAGCTGGCTCACAAACAAGCTCAGCCGGCTTTTCTGACCACTGAACCAATTTAGGCGAACTTCAAGACCAATTTGGTTGAATTGGAGGTGCAGGTATGAGAACCAAAACCCAGCCCCAACAAGGTTTTTCTCATTTCAAGAAAACTATGGTCAATGGAAATATTCCATGACAATTTTGACCTGTTTGATGGTTGAAAAAAGATTCAGGGCTACCATTCAAATTCTCCACCCTATACGAGTGAGGATCAAATTTCCCCTGGGGAAGGCAAGGGCTTCAAATGCCTGGGGGATGTTGAAGCTTTGATTTGACTGGTACATCACATTACATTATGTTAAATTAGGTCACTTTAAACTGAAATCGAAATTTCAACTGATCGTGTAAAATGGCGGTATTATCACGTTCTTTTCGCAGTTTACCTTGTAGCAGGCTTAATTTTCACCTGGTCTAACCTAATTACAGCCTGGTTTTAGGATTCCGGGCCTTTGTTTCCGGATTTCCGGCCTTCCTGGTTTCAGGACAACCCAAGACTCAGAACCAGCGTAAACCGACCGACTTGAAAGAGGCGTTGGGGCAGGTGGGTGCTGGGTGCAGGTAGCCTGTTCCAGGCTCTCAGATAGTGGGGCACGCGAGAAAAGACACACGAGCTGAAGAGCGAAGAAGTGAGGTGAAGACGCGACCCACCGCTTCGCTCACGTACATGTATCTTTTCTTCGCGTGCACCACTATCTGACTGTGAGAGCCTGGAACAGGTTAGGGTGCAACAAACTACTAACCTCAACACTTATCCGGCAAGATGGACAATTTATCCTCCACGTCAGTCCTCGTTCGGTTAACAGTCCTTCCAAACATTTCTTACAAAAGGAGTGAAGACACGGCAGAACTTTAGGTTCCTTATACTGCTCCCAGCAAACCGCGCATTTCAACTCCTTCGCCAAGTCCTCAGCTAAAGATGAAGCTCTTGCCATCGTTTACAATTTCATTTCTTCCTTTCGGCTTGAAACAACAAAGAAATAAAATCTTTAAATAGCGGAGCGAAGACAAGCTCAGGCGAACCTCACGCGGAGAATTAAAGCGAAAGTGAAAGAGTTCCGAGTTGGCGCAGAATGGCCAGAAGTCCGTGAAATGTAGACTTCCGGGATCATTCCTCCTGGATCATTCCTAGTGCTAGAGTCTGTTTCCTGGTGCTGACCAAAAGAAAAGCGGGCTCTGGGGACGAAGATTTGGATCCTGTAAAACTCACGTGATCCTATAATCATTCATTTATGAATATTCTGTAGATTATTTTTTGCTTTTCATTTTAATGACTGCATCACCAGAACGAACCGCAAGTAGCGAGAGTGTTGTTCGTCCTTGACGCGAGCATCATAAAGAAGCGAAAAACCCAGGTTTGAGTGGTTTGCCAACAAGAACTTTTGAACACTTTTGCATTTTGTTGAATGTGGTCCAAAAGATCATCCCCTGTGAAACTTTTATTTGATCTGTTTGATTGTAACAATCTTTTGCCAGGGGGTGGAGGTGGGGGTGAACCATTTGCCCAAAAAATTCTTCCAAGTTGCCTTGCCCAAATTTTTCCCAAGAAATCCGAGTTGCCCAAAATTTGAGCCAAATTATGGGCAAATGTTCACCAAGCTAAAGAAACAAACAAAATGCCTTTCTTTTCACAACTGCCCCTAAACTTTCACCTCACAATTTATAGCCAGATATACTGTCACGTTCGTTAACAGCCGAGTTGGTTGCTACTTGTGAAGTTTGTCATCATTTATAAGTAAGTCAGAATGAATTAGGTATCATTCAAATGATAAGGCTGAACACCCTACATCAATCTTGCACGCATTGCTTAACCTTTGCTTATTACCAGTTTTATTTCAATCTCATACAACAGCCACAATAGTTGTGGAAATAAAGGATATATATTCTTAAAAAGGTAGTGGCAAACACAATGTTGCAGACACAAATCTTTCCCTACTTGCCGGCATGGGAAACATTTTCACGGACACAAATCTTGTGTCCAAGCTCCGGGAAGGTACTTGGCCCATGTTTGGGTACAGAATTATATACCCTGCAGGACTGAGAGGCCAAAAACAATACCCTATCCAGCAGCACTTCCTCATATAGCCAATAGAAGGGAGTACCCCACCCCCTGGGGTCAGAGATGCAGAAAATGTTTCTGATTTTATTCAGAAACATTTTGTGTCCACGACAAATGTTAATCCACATTTACGCAACTCACATGGTTTGTTTCCCGTGTTGTTTTTATTTTGTTTTCTTGAAATACGCAACAGCACTGTTGTTGTGTGCTAAGCACTGTTGTCTGTTTTATGCACAAGCCGATCTGATTTATGCAAGTTTTGTCCTTTAAATATAATTTATTTGTTTCCGCAACGATTGTAGTCTCCCTGTGCTCGTACCTACAAATTCTTACGGTAACACTTCTAGAAGAGTGCCTAACCCACAAGGGACAATTCCAAGATAAAAGTTACATTTCATTTGCAGACCACACTAAATGATTTATGAGGTCTAAATTCAGGACAAAATCTAAACAAGGCAGGTGCCTCCTCTTGCCTTTTGCAGACATACCAATATCTATTGTAAGAAAAAGTCTGCATTCAGGCCTAGTGGCCCATCAGGCTGGAGCTTATCCCGGTTTCTGTAGCATGAAGCGACAGAGAGTATTTCTACTCCCCCTGGATGGGATGCTAGTCCATTGCAGGGTTACCCCCCAGCAGTAAATTTGCCGGTACCCACTTATACACCTGGGTGAAGAGAGGCACTGTGAGAGTAAAGTGTCTTGCCCAAGAACACAACGCAGTGCCCCTGCTAGAGGTTCGAACCCGGACCGTCTGATCCGGAGTCCAGCACTCTAACCATTAGGCCACTGCGCCTCCCACTTGTATATACCGTAAAATAAGCCCCAGGGCTTATATTTTTCAAAGGACCTTTTTGAGGGGCTTATTTTTGGAAGGGGCATATATTTGAAGGGGCTTATTGTAGGAGATATTTTTGCGTTTCAGATTTGGGGGGCTTATTTTCGGAAGGGGCATATATTTGAAGGGGCTTATTGTAGGAGATATTTTTGCGTTTCAGATTTGGGGGGCTTGTATAAGGAGGGGCTTATACACGGAGGGGCTTATTTTCAGAATTTTACGGCATTCTTTTAAATGCTATTTTGTTTTTCTGGCAGTTAGTTTTTATATTTTTTTGGTTTGTTTGTTTATGTTTATATAGTCTGGTCCCCCTAGAGGCTCGGGCCTGGCATTGCCACTCCCAAAAACTCCCTTCTATTTCAAACTGTTGAAATCTATAGCTCTGTTATTCAGAGATACCTTCAACTCAGATGCATCTCTGTTACACATACTTACTTACTACACTTAACTACACTACCTTCATGCAAAAAATATAAAACACAAGGATGACAAATTTGTTCACACACAAACAGCTAAACTTATTATATATAAGCAATGTGAAGATAACAAACAATAAATGAGATATTGAATAAAAATAAAAAAAATGTATGTGGAAGGAACAAAGAAAAGAATGAAGCATTATTTAAAACCTGGTCAGGAAATGGAGGTACATTAATTTTTTTAAAATAAGAATTGCGAAGGGGGATGTAATTTTCTCACTGAATTAATTTTTTGTCCCCCAGAGATGTAATAAATGATCGGTCCCTTAGCAAATCTTTCTTGATTAATTTGCATATGCTAATAGTTTCAATGAGGGCATTTTCAAAAATTATCAAGAACCAGAAAAAAATATGGAGCTCTGCTATTGGGCTAGGTTAAATCTTTTATGAAACCTTGAGGTTTTATTAATTATGCTTTAAAGCAGTAAAGAAAGCTGATCTCCATCAGTTGTCATGTGAAACACTGGACAAACATCTCCCTTGATTCCATGCCAGAAATCGGACTGTTTGGTGCGTTGATTAAACATCACAAAAGTGCCAGCGTCACAGTCCAGGTACATTTCAATGACGTCATTGCTTTCACAGTGGCTGATAGTACTCTCTTGGACATCAATATTTGATGAAGACAGCAGGTGCTTCATTCGTGTTGAATTCCACACCCACCAATTTCCTAGGTTGGCCAACGTACCATGCGATCCCCAGCTGGAGCTCACAATGCCGAAACTAATTCCATCATGGACTTTGCCTATAAGTTTGGCTTTGAATGAATGTTTGCCAGTACTGAAACAAACAGAACTCACAACGTATGGCCAGCTGTTGGTACCAAATGGGCGACCAGTACTATGATGACCGTCAGAACGCTCAAACTGAAAACCTTGGGGAACAACACCAAACACTGAGTTGGACGTACTCGCAGTGTTACCGGATGATGATGAAAAACCAGCTGAAGATTTAAAAATTCCATTCCGAGGCATAAAATCACCGCATGCTCCTCTCTTGTACTGGGCAGTCAAATTTTCTTCAGTTAGATAAATCTGTCCTTCACTACCACTTGAAATACACAGCAGATGCCACTTCTCAGCGAGCCAAGATAAAGGAACCCCTCCCACATCACGGCCCATCAGCTTTACAACAAGTTGATAGTGGCCTTCATGCACTGGAGTGTATGAAAAAGTATAAGTACCATTTCTACAGTCTGTCACATCTACACTTTTAACCGCTGTACCAATGACACAGCTTGCTGTAAATGAATCACCTCCTTCTGTTCGTTTTTGTCCATTCCGCTCTTTAGCAATTATGGTGAATTCAATTGGCTGTCCACAAAGTGTGTTGTACATCACACCCTCTGATCCATGTCCCATGGTTATTGTTGAGGTACCAGGATGCGTCACTACATTAGTAATGACACCAAAGTTTGCAACGTCTTGTTTTAATTGGTCATCAGCTTCAAACTTTACAGCATCATCAGCGCATGGTTCAAGCTGAGATTCAGCTGCATTCAAGTCCCGTAATCTTCTGGAGATTTGTTTCCGCATGTTCAAAATCTCAACTTCACTTCCATGTTTAAAAGCTTTCTCCGTGAATCCAACACTACTTTGCACAATTCTTATGGCTGTTTCCAATGCCTCTTCCTGGTCTTCCAGAGACTTCAGCTTAACTTTTTTGAGTTCTTCAATTTCACTAATCAACTCAACATGGCGTGCATCAAGGATAGCTGTCAACTCATGAAAGCACTGTGTAACATTTTGTGCTGTCTGTTCTGCATGTGATTGCACACTTCTCTTCATCTCTGAGACACCGAGAAGAGCATTCTGAAGTGTGGTTAACTTTGTTTTTGTTTCTGAAAGAATTTTCAGAACAATTTCTTTTTCTTTTCCAAAGGAATCCTTGACAAAACTGCACTTGTGGTCACGATGCTTGATAATTGTGCAATCTCGACAAACCGCTTCATCACATGTCTCGCAAAAAAGCTTCAGCATCTCTCCTTCATGCTCTTCACAAAAGGATGGGCGCACAACAGCTATGGGTCCCTCTTCTCTAGCTTCTTCAAGGGACATCACCCGATGAGTTTTTGTGCCACGCCCCCGTTTATGGGCTGCCGTGCATATTTTGCAAAGGAATTGTCGGCATGTGGCACATCTGTTGATAGCAGTATCAACACTGTCACAGCTGTCGCACCCAAAACTACTTCTTCCTAATTCTAAGTGAAGGGCAACCATAGATAACAGATTGTTTAGGAAAAAATTGGCTGGTAGCAAGTCAACTTCTCCTTTAGGAATCTGTGTTCAAAAGAAAACAATAATTAAAAATGTTCTCTGGTAAAGGTTTCTGGGAGGAGGGTGTGTAATGGAAGTGATGGAAATGTCTTGCCTCCAACCCACCCCCACCCCTTAGGAACAGGAAGAAAAAGGCCAAACAATCCTCACCCACTACCCCTTAATTTGTTACTCCCCCCCCCCCCCATCTTTTCACCATTAGTCTTCTGGAGCTGCAATAAAATATTTTAAAAACCCTTAAAAAGGCTTATACACGTAACAACAGCTTACTTGTAGTGTCAAAATGGCTTGTTTGCCGGTGTCTGGTAACTGAGCCAACTGAAATTTCTGCCAGCCGGCCCAGCCCCGGAAAATAGGCACCAAGCTACGGTTTATACACGAAACGCGGAAAAATTAGCAAGATGCAAATAACAAAACGGGAAACCTGTCCTACACGTTTGCTATGAAATCTGATGGTAACAAACAAAAATAAAATCACCAATTGGGGTGCTTCACTTCCTCTGAAACGATTCACCCACCCACAGGGCTGTAGCTACACGACACTACAAAAGGAACGAAAGACTGAGGAGAAAAGCAAGACACTTCGATCACAAACTCAGCAAACTTACCTCGACACTACTCCTGCAAGATGGGCAATTAACTCTCCACGCCAGCCCTTCTTTGGGTAACAGTCCCTCAAGACATGTTTTGCAGAAGGAATGAAGACATGGTAGAACTTTGGGCTCCTTGTACTGCTCCAAGCAAATCGCGCATTCCAACTCTTTCATATTAAACGTCTTCGCTGGAGATGAAGTTTTTGCCATCACGAACATGTTTCTTTTCGAACAGAAAAAGAGTCTATCTTTAAAAATCAAAGGGAAATTTCTCACTCTTTTAGACTCCCCAACTGGCGCACCACAAAGAGATTTCCTCGTCATGTGACAGATCAAATGTTCGCTGGAAGTTCGCGCGCTTCACGGAAAAAGTCCCCTCGTACCTAGTCCCCTTGAGAAAGCGGCCGAAATCGCCCATCGCGCTGACTCGAAGTGGAGTTGGTATTGTGGTGTGTATATGCGGCACACTCCTGAAACCAAGGGAACATGATCGACTTCAACTGGAGAAGTGGGGAAAAAAATATAGTAGCACGGTCTTAGCAGCTGCTTGCGATTATACCCTTCTCCCTTCTAGCAAAAATAGAAACCGCGCTCCAAGAGAAGGGATTTTTTTCGTAATACCTGACCATTGTTAGGGAATTCCACATTGTACATGTAAAAATTACAGGCTTTTTGTCTTTTTGACTGGTTGCGCGATTATATATCCTATATAAGAATGGATTTAGGGATCAGACGACTCTCGCAACAGGGATACAAATTGGAATTGAGCGTGCAAGCAGAAAGTCGCTCGTATTTCAGTCACGCCCCTTTGACCAGTTGCGTATCTTTGAGAAGAAAAGCATTTTCGTTCTATCAGTCAGAGCTTCCCGCCCTGGTTTGTAGACGTTTCTTTTTTCCTCACGCACCGTCCTTTGTGCGCTCAGTTTCCTTTCGTTCTCTTCATGTTTTTTTTCTTGCACATGTGTTTGAGCTATTGATAACATAAAAAGCACTTGTACGTTCCCAGCAGGGAAGGAAGGTGGAGGCAATCCTTTGGTTGGGGTGTGTGGACACCCTTGGGACCATGATGAGTTAAAATTAGGCACGGCCGAGTAATATGACAGAGCGAGGCCTGAATATTAGGGTCCACTTTCGAGTATGCCCCATTTTAGAAAAAAAGAAATGGCAATTTATTCAGGGGTGGATGCAGGCTTTTTCTTAGTAGGGGGTGCACCACTAAGGCGATGGCCCAGAAGGCTCACAGTTCAGTTGTGATTTTTCACAGTTCAGTTGTGATTTTTCACAGTTCAGTTGTGATTTTTCACAGTTCAGTTGTGATTTTTCACAGTTCAGTTGTGATTTTTCAAACAGTTGCGTTGTAATTTTTCACAGTTCAGTTCTGGTTTTTGAGACAGTTCAGTTGTAATTTTTCACAGTTCAGTTCTGGTTTTTGAGACAGTTCAGTTCTGATTCTCCGCACAGTTCACATACATACTTCGCTCTTGACACTTCATCCGTCACATCCGGGCTTCTAACTCTACAAAAGGCGGGATTTTTCGAACTTAACGTAGCAGCCATCTTTGAGACGTGCAGTTAACAGTGTTCTAGAAGTAACAAAATGCCGTTACCAGTTTATTCACCATGTATGAATGTGAATGGTGTTTTACAGGATGACCAGCTAGAATTGATCTCGAGCTATTTTAAGCAGGGATACAGCAACTTGGAAATCCTGGAATTTTTAAAACTTCACGGAATAACGATAAGTATATCAACGCTGAAAAGACGACTTCGAACCATAGGCTTGTCAAGACGTCCAATGAATATACCTCCTGATGAGCTAAAGGGTATCATAGAGAGAGAGCTTAGTGGCAGTGGCTGCTTCGTGGGCTACCGCAGGATATGGGCCAGACTGAGAAAGAAAGGATACATGGTAAAGAGAATAACAGTCATGAAACTGTTAAGAGAGCTGGATCCAGAGGGAGTTGAGAGCAGAAAAAGGAAGAGACTTCGCCGAAGAATATACCATGCAAAAGGGCCCAACTTTGTCTGGCATATCGATGGCTATGACAAATTGAAACCTTATGGATTCTGTGTGCATGGAGCCATCGATGGATTTTCAAGGAGGCTAATTTGGCTCGAGGTTGGTCCCACAAATAACAACCCTGAAGTTATCACTAAATTTTACCTTGATGCTGTAAAACAAGTCGGTGGTTTACCGAGAAAAGTGAGATCAGATGATGGAACTGAGAACAGCATGGTTGCTGCAGTACATACATTTCTGAGGTCAAGCCACAGTGACGAGGATGCAGGTCTAGGGTGTTTTCTCACTGGTAGGTCCACAGCAAATCAGAGGATTGAGGCCTATTGGTCCCATCTAGCTAAGGATGGTCCTGGTTGGTGGATTAATTTTTTTAAAGATCTGCGTGACTTGGGTCTATTTATTGACTCAGATCCAGTTCATGTTGACTGCATTCGATTTTGCTTCATGCCTATTCTAAGGAATGAGCTATATCAAGTGGCAGAATTGTGGAATCAACACAGAATATCGTCAAGCAAATTTGGAAACAGCAGTGGTCCACGGGGACGACCTGATTGCATGTTTTTTTTTACCTCACCTGTACAGTACAGATGACTACAAAACGGATCTAGACGAGGATGACGTTCAGGAGTTCTATGATCACTCCACAATGTGCCCACCTGACTACAGTGACGATTTTAAGGAATTTGCTCTAACTGTTATGAATGAACATCACCTTCCAGAGCCACACGATGTTAGCTCTGCTCTTGATCTCTACATGGAACTCCTCAAAGAGGTGGAAAAGTTAACATAATTTTTCCCAGAGCATACCACCCGAACGCGTTCTTCCAGTTTTGAAACCAACAACACGAGCTATTGCCATATTTCAAATTGCACCTATATGTATAAAATTGATTTTAATTATCCCCACCTTCTCACTGAGAATGTAGAGTCCTTTATGAGATAACTTAGAAGGGAAGACAAGGCAACATCAAAATTATCTTCCATCTTTAGCTGCAGGGGTGGTATTTCATACACTTTTTGAGACTGAGATCAAGATGTATTTAGTGCTATGGTTTTCACAAAAACAGGAAGAAAATCAATAAAATCATCTTCTAACAGCTTGCCTGGCCACCCACCCTGTAATAAGCACTGGCGAGGGGTGAAATGAGGACACTAATTCTATAATAACTATTTTATTGAGCAAATGACAATATAATTATGTTTTTGTCTACACAGAAATAACTGCTTACAACTCTATATGTGAGCCACTCTAAATTTTAAGAACCAAACAGGCTTAATATGTATCTAACTGCAGTGGTGTGTGAACTGAAACTGACAAAAGCTATAACTCAACACTTCTTATGACAACAACCCAAAGTAAAGTTTGACCAAATTTTCAGACTGCTCCTTTCCTTAGCCTGAAATCTGAAGTCACCTCCTCCCAAGACCCCCCAAGATTTCTTATAGTTTAACCTTAAATCAGAACTTTATACCTGAAATACAACAGAGTAACACAACTTTCTACCCAGCTCGAAAACATGGCTGACACAGACCTCTGGTTCTGAGGCTGCATTAGTTAAAACTACAACACTTTGTTTAGAACAGAGGAGTTTCTAGGTCATTTCAGACATCAGTTTTGTACATTCTAACTTAATAGTCTGTTATTTACAGGGCATGATTCACCCCTTCAACAGTTACTTTGTAACAGAAAAACACTGATGAAAAACCTAAGCCAATAAAGTTTCGTTCATACAATATCCATTTCCCAGTTGTCACGATTAAGAATGTTCATAAAGTCTTCCCTTAATTCCACATAGTTAGCATATGTGGATGGAATTTCTAAAAGGGGTCCACAGGTGTGTGCAATGGGTCTTGCACTGAAGCCCTCACACTTAATGAAAGTAACTTCTATCTTCTTGTCAATCATAATATCCATAGCTGTTGTAAATCGCAAAAACTGCAGCAGTTTTGGCATCTCCAGACCTCTTACAAATCGCTGCAAAAATTTAAACGCATCTCTCTCTCCTTCATTTTGTGGATTTGAGGTGAGACAAGAGAGCACCTTTTTTGTTGTAGGTTTAAGACTATCATAGAAGCCCTCAACGGTTGAAATAGTTTGGAACTGGGGATACTCCCTCAACTGCTGTACAAAAGGTTGCAAAGATGAAATCATGAGATGCGGTTTCTGAACTAGTTCCTGCTTGGAAATTTCAAGAATTACGTGGCTAAGGTTTTCAGTGGTAACCACCCTTCTACACTTGAATCTTTCAAGAAAATCAGTAAATTCATCTTCATAATCTGGAAGCCGATTCTTTCTTATAATATCTACAATGAACTCTTCCTCGACTGGGGATAGGTATTTTGTGAATGAATCAACAAACATGGAATCTGGAACTTGGTTGCCAAAGAGGCAGTAGCATAAAAATGCCTTTGACAAAAAGGTGGGGAAATAAGAGACAGACACAAACCCTTTAACTAAAATTCTCCCCACAGCCTCCCACTCCTCAACAAAGTGGTCATGTCTAACAAAGGGAACCCTTTCTCTCTCTCCTATAGTCATAGAGATAGAAAATTCACTCCAGAATAAAGTGTACACTTCACAAACTACCCCAACACCCACACCCTGTTCAAAATTTCCCTTTTCATTAACCACCTTAAAATCAATATTACAGTTCATTACACTTGGGTCTTTAAAATGTTCAATCAATTCAGTTCTTATGCACGATCGATGAACTGTGAGAACTCTCTCTGGAAGATCTCTTGATGAAGAAGGACATGGAGAATCCTGCTCTACAGAGCCTTGATCAAGACTGCAATTCCCTTCATTTGTAAGCCTTGGGTAACTGGTTTCATCAGCCACATTGCTATGCGATCCTTCTGCCTCTATTTCAGCCACACCATTCGAAAATACTGCTACCCGCCTAGATCTTATTTCATCCATAGTAAGTGAGACTGGGGTTTCTGGAGTTTCTGTAGTATATGGATTCCCCCCATCAGCGATCCTAGAAAGCTCATATTCTCTGTTCTGCTCACATCGAACGCATTCTTCACCTTCCAAATACGTACAGCTACATACTGAACAAATAACACGCTTACCAGCATCTGATGCTACCTGACAAACATTCAGGTTGACCGACCGTTCAAAAGTCTCCTCGTCTGCTTCAATTTGTGAAAAGAATGTGTCTTGGTGCTGTGATCTTAGATAGAGGTAAGTTGTCGACGGATAGAGACCATGTTCCTTTAAATAGCTGTCAATGGTTCCTTCACCAGGAAATCGAGTAATGGCCATTTGGGTTGTGTCGCAGATATCTAGGAGCATATCGTCAACTGAGCCAGCAAAAGCACTTTTTCCGTCAGGGAAAAACAAAGCAGAGGCTTTTTGCTTCAGTTCTCCAACTGTGGGAGGTTCCGACGCAGTATAAGCAACGAACCGGTTTCCCCCACCTTTCTTCTGACGAACTGGAACAAAACTATCTGACTGCTCGTCGTAATGAATCCAGCGAACTTGGATTCGATGTTCTTTATCGGTCTTTCTTTTTTTCCCTCTTGACTGACCTCTGATGCGGTCGAGCAATCCAGACAGTCGGCTTGCCGTTCGTTGGTTTCCTTCACTGGACGCTGCTTTAGAACTCGTAGAGGCAGATTCAACGCGTTCGTTGTTGTTCTGACCCTGGCGTCTTATTTCCTCTCGTACAGTTTGCCTTATTATAGCATCCATCTTTTAAAACGCCAAGCACTGCTACAAAACAACCTCGAAGTACCCAAAAGACGAACGAGTGGACGACTTTACCGTCTTCCAAAATGGCGGGAGAAAACTCGCCTGTGTCAGTTCCCGTATGTTAAGTTCCAGTCTCTTTCGTCCAACCGAAAAATCACAACTGAACTGTCTCAAAATGTGAAAAATTACAACGCAACTGTTTGAAAAATCACAACTGAACTGTTTGAAAAATCACAACTGAACTGTGAAAAATCACAACTGAACTGTGAAAAATCACAACTGAACTGTGAAAAATCACAACTGAACTGTGAAAAATCACAACTGAACTGTGAGCCTTCTGGGCCATCGTACTCTAAGGACGTAACCACCAGTAAAGTTTTTTTTGTAGAATTCTAGTTATATTAGAAAGCCGCAGGTCATCTCGGTGGAGGGGGTGCAAAACCGGCACCCCTCCCCTAGATCCGCCCCTGTTTGTTGTCTGAGTTCTCAGGAAAGACCTTGGAAAGACCAAAAAACAGGCACTGCGCAACTGCGCTGATCGGGTTTACCAAAGGCGACTTTGCGGAGTGAGAATGAGCAATAAGTGTAATCAACAAAAATTTTAGACCAAATTGATTGCAAGGCCGGTACTACGGCAAAGGGCAAAATTTTTGGCCAATATTTCAGCTAGCAGAGCTAGTCTTCTTCAGGGCCAGTACTTAATACAAGGAAAATAACGGTTTTATTCCTCGTTGCGTGGTCTCCTGCATCCAAACGTTATAAAAATGTTAGAAGCATATCATGGATGTCAGTAATATGTTTACGGTACAAAAAAAAACACGTTTCCAAGACTTCTCATTTGATTAATCGGAAAGGATATTGGTGTAAATTTAGCTCATCTTTTGTCAGTGATTAATTGGGTTATGGGCGAACAAAGGAAACGTTGCCTCGAGCCTCGAATCTTTTAGATGACATGAAATACAATCAAGAAATCAATTTTGGAGCACGTCATTTTAAAATAAGTGGATTTAGAAACCCGCCTGATATGAGCGCAAACTACGTTTAATTCTGGCAGGAAATCCCCTTTAACTCCTCGCTAATTGAAAAAAAGCGAAAGAAAAATGTCGAGGCATTTCAATAGATCATTTTTGAAAATACTGAGTCCTTGTAATTTTTGGCGGAGACGCAACAGAAAACCTCCTTCCTCACAGAAAACCACTCCCAAAATTATTGGCGGTGACCAGCTGCAAGAGTGAACACAAGCATTGCTTTGTAAATATTAGGTCTTACCATTATTAGAGAAGAACTCATTGGGCAACCTTTTCATTATTCAAGACTGAGTATTTTAAGTTCGAGGGTAACGTACATAAAATCTTTTCAATATCTAATTAAAAAATTTCTGATGAGATTGCAGGCATATCGAAAATACCACTTCCGGCGGAAATTACGCTGATGGTTTCAGCTGATTACGTTTTTGGTGCTTTGCTCTTAAAATTTTATTTCGGTGTTTACGGATATTTTTTCACATTGAAATATTTTTGTGGTATAAACAAAGTATATTTTGGAATCTCCGACATGTATTGTCTTTACGACCTGCAAATGGACTTGATTATGTGCGGCAACAGCGGCAAACTCAACGGCGCTTTGTGAGATAATTCACATGATTGACATGTGTCATAAGGTCGCCCGAAAAGAAAGATTGAATTTATGGACATGATTTCATAAGTTTTTCTTGAGTCTGTGAACGTTGGAAGCATTCTTCTCCTCTGTGGAAAAGGTTCAAGGAAAAGTTAACACAGTTAGAAGTCTGTAGGTTGTGAAATTGCTCCGCGAGTGATCGATTTGGGTATGTATTTTGGTCCATGAATCAAGCGAGTTGTGTGTGAACAACGCTTCTAAGTTTGTCTGGTTTTGTTTTGTATGTTTACCAAGCTTCTTGTGCTTGTAGTCTAATTTTTCGTAATGTAATCTTTAGAACTAGACTTGTGATATTCTAGTAATAAGTTGAAACGGCGAAAATGAGTTTGAGCGCCGGAATATTGAACAGTTTAGTCGCTGTCACAGGCGAAATAGGGGTATTGTTGCACGCGCAGGGTATATTTTGGGTGACTTTCTTCTTTCGTTTTAATGCTTCTAGTTCTATTTATTTCAAACTAATGTTTGTTTGAGCAGAAACTTGTAAACGTGCTAGGTCGATAACTGGAGGATTAGATGGATATTGTTAGGCGCGGAAGCTAGAAGTATTCGCGGTGCTGTAATAGGATTGCGCGTTTATTTTTGTTTCCTTCGGTACTCGAAATTTAATCGAACTTGTATAAAAAACGTGATGTCAACATCTCACTTTGCTGATATTTTGTAATTCCATTCAAAGTTTGACTTTCTTTTATTAAATCTCTCTCGTTACAAAAAGCGAAATTTTGCAAATGCCTTCATATGGCTGTAATACGCGCAAATCAAAAGTGCGATTTTCAATTCCAATTCTATGTATTAAAGCTTATGAACCTTGGGCAAAAGAATAATTGACCCATTGTGATCAATATTGAAAGTTTTAAAATGAACTGGCCATCGCTTTCCTAGCTTTTTCAATTTTACGTTCGGGAATTGTGGCTTTTCAGCGGCAAAATTCCTGTCTTGTATTGTTGTGTGTTATCTAAAGCCACTTGTAAATGAGTGAATATGATCACAAGCGTGTTTTTTCATTTAATTTCTGGCAATTTATCAGATGTTTTGAAAATCAACCCAGAATAAAGGCCTGGAGTTCGTTTCAAGTGTTATTTGCCCAAATTTCTGTCGTTATCTACCTAAGTTTGCCATATAAATTGCTCCGATAACATTTCTATTGATCCCTTGTTTGGCGTTGTGTGAGGAAACATGTGTTCTTCGAGTTCATATTTCTGTTACAGAATGATTATTTTTCTTGGGGTTCAATTAGTGGCTTCCCAAGCAAGGTTGCTTTTACGATAAATAATGAAATTGCTAAAAAAGCAAATCTTTTGTTGTGATTTGGGTTTATTCGTTATTCGATACTCCCCGACTTTCAATGACAAGAACAAGATGTGGATTGATGTTATTGTACATGTACATTTGGCCAAGTACTTTCGCAAAAATATGTTTCAGTCCTTCAGTGTGAGACAACACGAGGTCTTTCGTCAGCTTTCTTCATACAAGACAAAGCGTTCCCGGTTGTTTCCTTTGTGCCTCAAATGGTCGCTGATTGTAATTAAGTTTAAAAATCGTGCTTTGCTACAACACGTTTTACGGAAAAAAATGTTGTCTGATCTGTGAAAAATCTGCTCCATGGAGAGCTTGGCGACAGATTTCTCGCTCTAAATTGACTTAATTAATTACAAGCTTACAGGCTTATAGTTTACTGTTCTTTTCCGAGAAAGCCAATCATTTTATAGAACTTAACGTGTTTTTCTTGTATAAACTTGCCAACCGACTGTTTGCCCTTTGGTGTACCCCGAGTTGTGGGGGGGGGGGGGTTTACTCCCATATATGGGCTATATAGGTATGTGCTGCGGGATAGGGTATGGTTTTTCGAGGTAATAGGGTATCATTTTTGCTTCTTTTGGCATTCTTCACGGTGTGATCCTTAGATAGGACACCTAAATTGTATTATTATACATCAGACTCACTTTGAAAAGTGTGATTGGTTGAGAGCATTCAATCAATTTACAATAGCTTGTGAACTTGACATGATAAATGCAATATCTGCAGCAGATATTGCATTTATCATGTCAAGTTCAACGTCTGCCTGGTTACTAAGCTATTTGGCTATTTTGCAAATTATTTGCAGTGCGTGAACAACACGCTAAATGAAAAAAAAACGTTCTGTCAAACTGAAAACGTTACAGAACGACAAAAAGTTGACCAGTAAGAGTTTTATACCTTTCTTAGTTTTCTGTTTTTTTCCTTGAAAAGGGTGTCATTTTTCGGGTTTGGTTCTTGAATAGGTTATCAAATTCCATTTACTTTATCCTTGAATAGGGTCAGGGTTTAAGAACCTTCGCAGCACACACCTATCCAAAATTTAAGGGAGCACCTACTTTCTCAGCTGGACGGCTTAAACCATAGTAAGAGAGCTTTACGCGCTCCATCGTGAGAGACAAAGCAAATTAACATTTGTTTGAACTGAACGTCTCAAAGCTCCTTTCATTTTCTTTCCAACTTGTAAACGTGTTTGTAAGGTTGGGAAAAAAAGAAAATAAATATTTTGGCTGATGTCATTGCTCTGGTATTGTTTCCATATGTTTGGTAATTTCCAACAAAAAAAAAAACAGAAAAAAATTCCTACTTGTATGATAATCCTGTTGTACAAAGGATCATCACTAAAACATCACAGAAGTACTACAAGTTAGTAACATACAAGTAACACAGAGAAAATAGGGTACATACGAATACATATTATACAGTGCGCTGGCAATAATGTGTATTGCGCCATATTATTTTATTTATTTATCCTCTTCGGGCCTACGTGGACTCTTGAGGCCGGGTATTGCGCCATAGTGACATGTTATTTCCGGCATTTTACAGCTTGACCATTGAGTAAGAGGCTTTGTGCAATATACATAAAAGATAACAAACACAACAGTCTCTATTCATCTTCAAAAATAGAGTTTATTGTAGAAAATTTAGGATCACTCTTAAAATATATATTAAAATAATAGACACTTTGCCAAGTAAATGTATATGGAAAAAATTGGTAAAAAGCTGTAACATAACTAAAAACACTGAGCCTTTTTGATCATTGGACTCTGAAGATGATCTAATGATTGAAAATGATCAGTCTTTTTAACTTTTTATTACAGATTATTACCTAATTTTTATATATATAATTTACATAACATAAATTCAAGTCAGTTTTAGACCCTATTGGATTTGCTTTCAAAAGAAAACGTTACTTTTCTCAAGATCGGATTTGTGCTTTTGTATCTATAGATGTCATAATGCATTACAAAAATGCAGTACAAAATTGTAATTTATGTTCTTTATATCTGAGCTGCATTATATATTATATTTTAAAGGGAAAAATAATACAGGTGCTAAAAGCACTTAGCCAGGAAGTTAATTAATATGTGGAATTAATGGTAACTCAACATGTAATATAAATATGCTAAATTAAGAGACTTTTTACTCTTGGCAGAGTCTTTCTCTGTCCATTAAGGAACTTATTGGCTAGATATAATTCAACTGTAATGCTACCAATAAAGTGACAAATTAGACTGAATGAGTTCATGTTCATTTGCACTTTAAAAATCTTTATTAAGGTCAATTCTCTGTTCGATATTGTTGTGTCCTACACATAGCAATTGTTTAAACATACAGTATCAAATATATGTACATGAATAAATAATAATGATTGTTTCTACATGACTGCTTTTTTCTCTTTCAGGTAGTTTTGTAAAGGATGACTGTATCATTCGTTTGCCATTGATCGAAGAGCACAATTTCATCAGGTATAATGAAGATGTGGTACCAGCAAAAACCACTCTCTTCCATCATGGTGCTTACGCTATGCTGTACATGGATCAAGTATACAACCTGTCAAGGTAAAATCAAATTAAGTTTTCTTTCTATTATAAAGCAGTAAACATTCATGTTTCCATGAAAAGCTAAAACCTAGACCAAGTTGTTATAGGAGTTGATGAAAGTTTATTCTTGTGAGGGTTTTTGCCAACACTCATCCACTATCATCAACTTGGCCCAAATGAGAAAAAACTCTCATTCACTTGCATGAAAAGTTTGAGATCAATTTATTTAGTTGAGGAGAGTGCATGAGAGTCAATTTGAGTACAAGAGAGTCGATCAGAGGGCATCAGAGTTTCAGGCCAAATGGGAGTGAGAGTTTGGTCTCTCATTAACTCTCATCCTCGTTTGGCCTGGGCTTAAGTAAAATATGTAGCAAGAGATTTTAATTATCAAGAAACTCTAAAAATGTTGGTTCCAACCTAAAAATGCATTATTTCAGTATGAATTCCTGTATGAGTACATGGTACTACCTAAAAGTTGTGTTTTGGATTTTACATCATGATTGTATCATCATCATTTTGCTCTCTTACTGAGACTAACTGGTCAATGGCAATCCAACAACCTGTGCTACACGTGTAGTTTTGAGAATTCTGTCAAATTAATTTCATTTTTTCTCAAATGGCAGACTCTTGCAATGGCATGGGCCTTCGGAGCTTAAACTCTGGTCCTCCATTGAAATTTGAAAGTGGAATGTTTTGATCTTTTTGCTGTTTTTTGCATTTAGGAAGTCCACCCATCATCAAGCAGCATCCAAAGGATGCTGTTGTTCTAAAAAACTCACCTGCTGAACTCAAGTGCAAGGCATCAGGCACACCAAAGCCCAGAATCACTTGGTATCAGAATGGAGTTGAAGTACCAACAGATAGACGCAGGTCAATCCTACCTGATGGCAGCCTGTACTTCTTACGGACTGTGTCTGGCAAGCGCAAGACTGACAATGGTGTTTATCAGTGTAAGGCCAGAAATCGTTTTGGTTCCGTGTTCAGCAAAAATGCATCATTCTTGGTTGGAAGTGAGTATCCTCGATTAATAAGAAATCACAAATTATTTCATTTATAATTTTCCTCACTAGATTTTGTTTCAACAAAAAAGAGAACCTTGTTTGATATTTTGGGATTGGTACTACTTTAATATATGAATGATACATCGTGGATTACATAGTTACAGAAAAGCAGTTTCGTTATTACAGAGTCCGAAGTTGCACCTTCCTGGTTGCAATGTGACTAAAAAAATTGCACTGGTGACCAGAATTTTACAATTGGTCGTCAGTGGGAGACCATTTCTTGGCCAACTTCACTATGGTATATGTGATACGCAAATATCACTTAGTCAAATTTAGGGTAGCTTTGATTTTCAGTGAAGATGTCATTAAACTGACATAAAATTTAGATCTCTTTCCAAGAACTGGCTTTTTATCTTTCTGCTAATTCTGAAATGAATTGAAAGGGATTTTTGTGTTAATCTACCATTTTAGCGCACCACACATTGCTAGATGGCGACCAAAACTTTTTATAAGTCACCAGCTGGTGGCCAAAAAGTTAATTTCGGACCCTGTATTACATAAACTGGAGTTTCCAGATGGGAGGAGGTGTTCAAATCAAAAACTGTCTGGAACAGGACATTGTTAAAACACGTACATATAATTTTCTCAAACAGCATTTAAGATCACATTCCGATCAGAACCTGAGAACAAAAGCATGTTTGTTGGGGAGTCTGTGGTGCTAAAATGTTCACCGCCTCGTGGCTACCCTGTGCCCACTGTCACTTGGTTACTAGATGGAATCCCTGTGTCAAATACCAGTAGAACATTGATTTCGGCAAAAGGAAACTTGACGATTTCACCCATTACAAAGGCCGATCAGGGATCTTATATGTGCAGAGCAAGCAGTCCTCTTGGAACTCGAGACAGTAAGGAGGCAGTGCTGACTGTTAAAGGTATGGTAAAAATAATTAAATGTAAAACAGATTGCTCTCAAACAAACAGATCTTGTCTGGGTTATAAATTTTACCAATTTGGTAAAAATACATGTATGCCTGATTCTTTATTGACTTTATATGTCAGTCATATTTAGCCCAATAAGTGACTGTTCTATTGAATTCGGAATTCAAAACTTATAGAAGTACATGAAGAACACAAATTTTATCTGGATTATTAAAAATGTTGATGTTCTTACATACAGATAACTCTGTTATTTTAACCTATGTGGCTTAATTTAGCACAGCATTAAACAAAGCAACTATATTCTACCTTACTATATTTGCTACGAGTACATGTACCAGTTAAATAATCCATGTGGCTGAACGTAATTTTGGCAAAGTATAAGCTTAAGACAACATTGTTAAGTAATTGTCATGTTCACGTAATATGGGTTCAGCCAAGATGCTTTATCAGGGCCACAACTTTTGTTGGCTTCACACTTTTCTCATTTTCTGTCTTTCAAGGCATTTTGAAGCATCATTTTGCACCTTTGCTTTTATTCTTGACTGTGCATCAATGTCCAGAGCTATCTAAAAGATCATTTTAATTTTCTCAAACAATTTATTTTTTCAGATAAACCTGGTTCCCCACTTACTGTTATACCACCTTCACAAGTGGCCTTGGTTGGAAATATTACGACCCTTCAATGCCACTACAGAGATGGTTCGCAAGATGAAGTGGCCTGGGAGAAAAAAGATGGGGTGCTGCCCAGTGACCGACATTTTGTGGATAAAGGTGTATTGACAATAACAGATGTGGAGTCTCAAGATGCAGGAACTTATGTTTGTAGAGTTAACTCTGGAGTGGCCGACCTCAACATTGAGGCAAAACTTGAAGTTCAATGTAAGCTTTTAAAAGTATTCTGAAACAAATTTGTGGATTTATGTTACTGTAATTGTATTGTTCTTTCTTTAGATTTTATTTGCAGGTTTTTCATAATTTCTGTGGTTGCATTAAAGTGGCCTTGGCCAATAGCATTGTTATTGGCATTTATTTTACTAAAGGTTTCCGGGTGAATTCACTAGAAATTAAATTGGTTCTTTCAAACATGATGCAATCAATACAGTGCTAGTTTCTTTTACCTTAAAGTGTGTGGTACAATTATAATATTAGTCATGTTACATAAAATATTTATGTCTAAAGAGTGGTGAGTAAAATGGAAACAGTAACTGGTCGTATGACCTTCAAAGCCATAACACATTCAGCCCTCCAATACATAAGCTTCAGACAACATTTTCAGTGCATCAGTGTCAGTATTTCCTTGAAAGGCAATTCTGATGTTAACCAGAATAACATTGGTGGGAACAGTGGAATATATATTAAACATTCTTGTGTTATTCTTCCAGCTAAACCAAGAATCATTCAAGAACCAGCAGATCTGATTGCCAATGAAGGAAGCTCTGCTTCATTCAAATGCGTAGCTGATGGTGATCCCCAACCAACTGTGTTCTGGGAAAGAGAAGGAAAAGCCTCGTCAACCATGTTACCAAACATGTATTATTATGATCGACGATTCTTTGTGTCAAGATTGGGTAAATCATTGCAAATTTCTAAAGTTGAAAAGGAAGATGAAGGAGTGTACACTTGTTTGGCATTAAATCACATAGGCAATAGTCATGCCAAAGCAAAACTCACTGTCATTGGTAAGAGTTCTTTTGTGTTCATTTTATAACTACTCAACATATCCGCACACAGGGCTGCAAATAAAGTTTTTCCTGTGAAAAGACATGTGTTCAACTAAATCACCTGGATTTTGATTGCACAAAACAGCAGTGAGGTTGAATGTTATAAATATTAAAGAACTCCTCAGTGACACGTTGTCAAAAACATTAGCATTTGCATTAAAGGCCATTTCCAGTCCGTACTGCGCAGTCTCCGCCTGCAATGTTTATCATGCCTCACACAATGAAATGTAAACAAACCAAAATGAAAATTACGGAATTTACATGTAGAAATGTCCGTCAGTTTTCGTGGAGGGAGGAAAACCAGAGAACCCAGAGAAAATCCCTCAACGAGAACCAACATAATGAAGCCGGCTCCAGGAATCAAATGGTCGAAAATGACTTAAAACTTCTGAATGCTTGGGGGCAGTGTGACAACTTGCACTTGAAGGCTGTCAATACAGATATTGCAGAAATATGTTATCTATAATAATTTGTGGGTTACCGGTACATTACTTGTTGAACGTTGCAAACACAGCACAATCGGAAGAGGACATGTTTGATGTTCACGCAAGGTAGTTTTGTTTGTGAAAAAATAATTATTTACCTTAGCTTGCACTGCTATTGTTTTGCGACCGAAATCACCCTAGTTAGCTAGTAATGCACATGTACATTAAAAAGTGTTCTTTTAATCGCAGGTACCTTTTCACTTGGTGTATTACTCGCAACTTAGTTTCTGAAGACAGTGTGTAAAAATTATGTAGCTACAATAACAGTTATTTCTCCTCGTGGTTCTTAGGACCTACAGATATCTTGCCATCAATCATTTCTGGTCCATCAAATCAATCAGTCGACGAAGGAACGGATGTAACTTTTTCCTGTGAAGTAGATGGCAGCCCAGACCCATCTGTTAGCTGGTTTCAAAATGACGACATACTTCCATTGCAGAATACATCATCTGTCTTTATAATGCAGACAGGGTTGTTTTCCCAATTGAAAATCACTAATGTGAATATCAGTGATCGAGGAGTTTACAGATGTGTTGCCACTAGCTATATTGGGACAGCCTCACAAGAAGCTGATCTTGAAGTAAAAAGTGAGTTGAATTGTGTGTGTTGAATGTTGAATCATTTGTAAATTTTCTAGGGTTAGGAAAGAGGAAAATGTTTTATCTCCATTCTTTCAGGGTTTGTACAGGTTTCAAGGCCTGGAAAGTTGTGGAATTTAAGTGTGGGCCATGGAAAGACATGAGAAATGATGATGATTGTATAAAACAAGTTAGGCATTTTTTGCTTGTGCAAAGAAAATGGGGAAAAGGTGCTCACAATCGAGAACATTTTTGAAAATTTCCAAGAAAGTGGCCAAATTTAGGTTATGAAAAACTGTTAAGGGTCATGGAAAGGGCCTTGGAAAACCAATGGAATTGGAAAGCTGAAAAGAGGACGAACCCTGCTCTTAGAACTACATAATTAATATATGTTTATTTCGTTAGCCTCCTCGTGGAGCAAAGGGTGTCATGTAAAAGAAGAGTATTTATAGAAAATGCTTGAAAATGGTAGCTTACATGTAAAGAATTAGCACAAAACCATGATTTTACTTTTCAAAATTTAACACGGGTAACAAATTAAATTTTAGATTCCAAAAATTTGTTTCAGATCACTTGAAGCTTAAAGGTGCTGAAGATTGAGTTATTGGATGATATAAGCAGTTAATTAGGAAATTTGAAAGTATTCTGTTAAACCGTCTTTCAGTACAGAAACTTCTTTAGACTTTAAGCAGTAGTAGTAATATGTTTTCACATTTACTAATTTCAGAAGTGATTATCACCACAACTCCACTTCCTACTACAACACCAACCCCAGAGCCCACACTGCCTCCCTTAGATCTGATGGCAACTACCATCACACACAACTCAGTGCTGCTGATGTGGAGCTCCTTAAAGCTGCCAGACTCTTCAAATGTCATGTACATTTATGTTGTGGAGTACCGCAAACATGACAGCAACGAGCAGTGGGTTACAGCTGTGAGTTCGCTGAAGGAAAACAAGTTTACTGTGGCTAAACTGAAACCTGATACAATGTATGTGTTCAATGTAAGAGCCGTGGCTCAAGATGGAACGACGCTTACGCAAGGGTCAAAGCAAGTGTTGAGGAGGACTAAAGAGAAGCCCACTGTGATTGTCCTTAGTAAGTCGTTAGCGATATGAAGAGAACCTTGACCCTTTATAAGAAGTATTTTACACCATTGAAAATGTGCAAATATCAGGTAGCAGCCCAGTTTTGTGACAAATTACTGTTTACTGAAGCTGTAAAAGGACTGATATCAGGAGCTTTAGATCTCAACTTGAATAAGTTTGGCCATTCTGGCTTGGAAAAAAAAGCTGAAAAGTAATTATTACAGGTTATCCTTTCTTTCAACAACTTACTTTATGTGAAAGTGAATATATGAAATTTCATATTTTCATTGCTTGATATCTTGATGTTCTTGGTACATTAGTGAATGAGCGACAGTACTCAGTCATAATAATTATTTTTAATTTGTGCCACTTTACTAAAAAATAAGCAGTGTCCCTTTACACTAACTAGCAACTGAACACTTAATTGTTATGATTCTACACTGGTCTCGAGACCCAAAGGTGTAGATTTAACTTTGGCTGGAGTTTTATCTTTCTCGACATGCGAGCATTGGGTATCAACAAGTTTGCACAAGCTGCCAAAATTAATTCTGAATGGGACTTGACAATTCCATCAAAAGGGAGAAACAATATTCCTTACCACTTCATGCTAGATAAAGCAGGTTGTGTAGCAGATTTCATACTCACCTTAACCTCACAATAATCTGCAACAGCCCTGATATTCAGCAACCTTTCTGCTGTCTGTGTTTTTCAGATCCCACTACTCCTGTGAATCCAATGGAAAATGTGAAGATTGACATTGATTTAACACCGTCAGGGTCTAGCAAGATTAATATCTCATGGAGCGTAAGTTAATAAACAGTTTCAGTTTCTCCTTAGACACAGATGTTTTTATTTTGCTTGTGCGCTCTCCACAAACTTAATAGAGAAATTTGGGTCTATCAATATGTCACAATTCAATTTAATATGTCACATTCTTATAATATAGGTGAAAAAGCTAGTACATTATTAACTTACCTTTCCATGTGATGGAAAAATATGCCTATCAGGTACATTTGTATGCATTCTTATTCTTCTTAGTTGATGCTGTATGCTTTGTGGTATTGAAATTATTTTTTTCTTTTTGCAGCTGTCAAAACCAGTTGAAATAACAAGCGTGGTTATTTTATGGCGGAAGAAAGGTTCGAATGCATTTTATACAAAGCCTAACACTGCTCACGGATCCTTGTATTCTCTCAATGGACTAGAGGCAAATACTAGTTATGAAGTACGAGTTCAGGTTATGAGTGGTAGTTCTTCAGCTGAGAGCAACTCTGCATTTGCCAAAACACACGAGGAACAGGATGGTACGTGAATGACTGTCTTTTCATTAACTTTTAGCTCTGGACAAACTTTACCCCGGTGCAAGAGGTTTTCTTTTGTCTTTTTCTTCTGAAGCTAAGTAAGTTGTCACAGCATTATAAAACAAGAAAACCTCTGGAACCAGTGTAGACAAAATTCACGAACACGTTTTGCCTTACCCTTGTCTTGTTTCAAATAATTATTGTCATCCTTCGTTGATTCTCCAAAGAGACACTGAAGGGTTAGCATATAGCATTCGCAGCTGCCCTTGTTTTGAAACTCATCTATCATCATCCTCCACAGGTTCCTTCGCAGTCATTTTGGGGGAGAGTTGCATGACATCCCAAATAATGGATGTGAATGAGACCAAGTCCTCCCCCTTTCATGTGGAAGACCCCTTCTCATTCTTGTTTGAAGTGATTTCCAAGCTTTGATCACCAGCTTGCAATTTTTGGTCGCCAAAATTTTTCCTCCTTCTATTGGCAGAACTCACTACAGTCATAGATTAACAGGAAAATCACTTTCAGTTCTATTTCAGAATTAGCAGCAAGATAAAAAAAATCAGTTATTGACAAGGGGATCAAAAGTTTTTGTCATTGTAATTGCCTAGGCCAACAATCAATGTTAACATGAACTTGACGTTGAGATATTTGGGTACCACAGTGAAGTAGTCCCAGAGATAGTAATTCACCCACTGGCGACCATTTGTAATATTCTGGTGGTGTCTTGCATGAAAACGTCTGTCGATATATGGGCAGGTGATCACTAAAAGGGATACACAAGAGGGACCTTTTTAACCATGAACAGATTGAGTTGTCTTACACGAAGCATGGAATCATTGGGGCCTCAGCCCTTCCAGTGGCTACCGACCCCTTTAGGCTCCAACAATTCCACGCTTCATGTAAGAGAACTCAATCTGTTCATGGTTTGAAAGATCCGTCTTGTCTATCCCTTTTAGCCATCACCATATGGGCAGACATCAAGCCAAATAACTTTCAAATGTTAATTTGAATTCATTCGTCTGCAGCAACAGGTATTCTCGTGGGTGGAGGAGTTCCTACATCAGGTGTTGGCAGCTCTAATGGAGAAGTCAGCGTAGTGGGAGCACGTGAAGAGTCCGGCGACACTTGGCATAAAATGAAGCTTTTCATACGCCAGCCATGGTTCATTGGTACTATGGGTGCAGTAGCCTGGATTATTCTGTTGATTGTGGTACTGTTGCTATACAGACAGAGGCGGAACAAAAAGAAGTCCAAAAATCCCTTGACAACGAGAGGTAACCTTCTTCTATTGCTATACTGTAATTTCATGTTTCCACACGTCAACAAAACTGATGCTAGCAGTTTACTGAACGGTGAAGGTAATTGTATGGCCCACAACCGTGCACATAAATAGTTGAATGCCAATCCAAGGACGGTAAAATATGGATAATGTATGATTAAACTTGTGCTGCCAAATGCTACATTTTTAGAGGACCCCTCCCCCTTTCCATGTTGATCCCTTTGTGGATAAAGATTACCTGTGCAATATGTTGGGAAGCTCGATAACATGTAGAGGTGGGGATGGGGATTCTCTGTACATCTAAATTATCAGAAAACTATATTCAAGATTAATCTTTTTTCTTTCACAGTGTGTCCTCCAGGTGACAACGTGCCAGAGGGCTCAGGGTAAGACTTGATTTTTACGTCCTACATAACGCATATAAAATTCTCATATAAAGAACTTTTTAGGTAATAGCAGAACCGGTAGTTCGCGCCAACCAACAGCGGTTTGGCCTTCTGGGGGCTGAAAATAGAGCGAGTTTCAATTGAGTGTCGTAAAACGAATACCAAAGTTATTACTTTGACCAATCACAAAGGACGGAGACAATTCAGTGATCCAATCAAAACTCGAAGTACACGTGGCCGACACAAAGCGCGGGAAAACGTGCACGCGCGAGTCACGATTGGTTGTGGTTTCACTCCTGATTGGCTGAAAAATGGGCGCAACCGCTATGATAATGACGGAGTAGTTTTCTAGATTGCCACAGAACAGGACAAACATGGGACAAAGTAAGGGTAAAATTAAGTCAAATGGTTCAAGAGAAAACACACGAAGTGCAAACACAGCTTGTCTTGTTAAACAATTCCGTATCCTTTGTTTACTGTTTTTTTTTTAACCCGTTCAGAACACGCGCTTCCAAATTCTTGTGGATGGAAGACCGGAATTCAGACCCAATTCAGCAATTGACCAACAACCGATCCAGCGACAGCTCAGCTTCTGACTGTGCAAAGCCAATGGCAAACTGCTGTCGCGTGAGAGGAGGGTCTTCAAATGGCAGCATCGATTTTTCCAATAAAGTCACTTTGAACCATTTATCAGGTGAGAATTTGCACTGCTTCCTTGAAGTTGCTGTTTATGAGTCGACGGTGCCTAGTGGATGGTCAGTATGTTTTCCAATTGCTGTTGCCTGTAACAAAAGTTGTTGGCATTGGCCTAAAAGCCATCACACATGACGCTAAGGCGGGATAAACCAATCCGGGCGCGGTGCCGATAATTGCAGCATCCGTCTGGTAAGCGCGGGAAAACGCGGTGGGAAGCAATCACGATTGTTTTCAAAGGTTACACTGCATCTGGTTGGTTGCTGAAAACGTTACCTGCGCTCTGATTGGTTAGCATACCCAGACAACTGTTCTGACGAAACGTAACGCGTTTTCGTTTGCGTTGGCATAAAGCTGAACGTAAAATATGCTGGCGCCACAGTTTAAGACTGATTCCGCTCAAAGTTCGAGCAACAAGTGCAAAAATTATTCACCAAATATTTACTCACAACACGGTAACTTTTTGAATACTATTTAAAACATCTCACTGTAACTCATTTCTCTAGGTGACCCCGCGATTAAATCCCCTCGCATTCTCGAGAAATTTAATGTCCAACCTCGTAAGAATGCTCAAAGCTTGTGTTATTTTGTTTTCAACTAACGCGAAAGGTCCCTTTTAATTGAAATATGGATAACTTCACGTTCAATTTTCTCTCGAGGGGTACGCTTGAGAGCTTAAGTCTTGATAAGATCTTCTTGCCTTTAGTTAAAATATTACCATGCTATGAGATTTTTTTGGTAACTTTATTTTTGCCATTATTGCTCGAATGCTCTGCGGAAATCATCTTAATAGTTTACGTTTCCTGTGTTTCATTAGGAAGTGGCAATCATCTGGACAGCCACTACAGCCCAATGAACGGTCATTTAGGGAAGAGCAACAACTTACCAAACTCCAACAATCGCTACCACGAGCACGTGAATAAAAGTAACAAGTTTTTGGATTCGCCAACAAATCGTAAGTGAATTGTTATTATATAGTAAGTAGTTTTAACAGTATTAAGAAGGAATCCGCCAGGACTTCGAGTATTTATTGGACAAAATTATGTACCAAAATTATTTACACCTTATTGCAAGCTTTTGTGTTACTGCTTCAAATATCTTATCAAGAGAAATCTTTTCTAACAACACCACACATCGAAAACAAATTTCGAATTTCCACTGAATTCCACTGAATCGCTTAAAAGATGTGAGATTTTGCCTACAGCTTGTGATCTTTAAAATTCCTTTTCTCAGGCTCTGATAAGAAATTGTTGTCGGTGTTATCACGGATAATTACTTACATCTTTACCTTTCATTAACGGTAGAAAATAACGCAATATGATTTAAATTATTCTCGTACTCGATTTTTGTCCAACTTAAATAAATATTACTCGACTTCTTGACGGTTGTCCTGTGCGAATATGGGCTTGCTTTTTTCTTGCACTTCGCGGTAAACTCGTTTTTCGTGCGCTTAGCATGAGTATGACGAATAAAAATGTTTTTGAGTGGTGATACAAAATTAAGAAAATGTTGTTTCGTTTTCAGGGCTCGTTACACCCAGTGGATCAAGAAGTCCTTCAGAAAGCACTCTTCCAAAGAGCGGGCCTAAAGAACGGATTCGTTATTATGACTGTACAGAGAATGGAACAAACAGAAGCAAAACCAGTACAGGGTCAAGAGGAAGAGATCCAAACCAAACACCTAGCGACTCCAGCGACACGGAGAAAAACAAACCCAAGCTGAAGATCCAGTCTTTTGAGATGGCTGGGAACATCCATACCACCAGTACCTTTCACTCCGAGCCACCGCCCACGTACGAGGCTGTATTGAAGGAAACTGAAATGGAGATGCAGAAGTTCCCGCTGGGAAATGCGGAGAAGGCGGAAGAACAAGTCGACAGTAAAGTGGAGGAGGAAAAAGAGGAGGCATCTAAGCAAGACTCTTCCGAAGCGCGCAAGTCCCCTACTGTGGAAAAGCCTTCTAGTCCCATGAGTGAACGGAGCTGTAAGACGTCCACCAGTTGTGGATCACTTCACAGGAAGAGAAAGGCACTTAAACCACCGCCGCGTTTAGCCATTTTCAACTGGGCGGATCTTCTTCCCCCTCCCCCGTCAGAACCACCACCAAGCAGCTTGGGCTCCCCACCCCCCTCTCCACCGTTCAGCGAACGAAGTGCTATGACAGGCATGACGGGACGTACTGGGATGAGCGGCATGAGTGGAATGACAGGAATGTCAGGAATGACTGGTATGAGTGGAATGACAGGTATGACCGGCCGAACTGGCATGAGTGAAACCAGTGGCGTGACTGGAATGAGCGGGATAACTGGAAAGAGTGGGCTGACTGAGCCCAATAGCCACTCCTCTCCAAGGCGCTCACACAGACTGGCAGGCTCTGCTTCAAACAACGGCGAACACGAGCAAGAATCGGTCGCAGGCAAGTCGGAAAAATCCAAGAAATCCCGATCCAAACCGAAACCAATTCCGATCGACCTCGAAGGCATCACAAGCGACATTATCATGCAATGGGCCGAGTCTGTGACAAACACGAGCGGTTCCGAAGATGACTCGTCGTGCTCGAGCCCGAGCCGAATCAGTGGTATTAGCAGTGACGGTTCTTTCTTTACGGACGCGGACTTTGCGAATGCTGTACGTGTTGCGGCGGAATGTGGCGGATTTAACACAGACGCTTATGGCCTCATGGACTCGCTTGGCATACCTCCTCCA